>CM042670.1:1031460-1534272 GCA_023638005.1 Forsythia suspensa
AGGCGATGTTATAAAATAAATGTATTTTATCATTCTATTTAAAAGAGGCTTTAAAACTCGATGGTCAGGATTAGTGATATTATAAAATAAAGGTATTTTAGTCTATTCTATTTAAAAGAGGCCTTTAAAACTTATTTAGTATAAGTTAGGCTCTTCTACGATTCCGACTGTTTGACAAGGTCATTTCAAAATTTACCCAAACAAACTCCCTGGGATTATTCAGAGGAAAAGAAGAAGGATATTGTCAAGAAGGCCTAAAACTTTGGTCTTGAGTTAATGAAGTTGTGAGAAAACTAGTTGATAATAAATATACTTAATTTTTGATTATTTGAGCGAATTTTTCTTCACTTTTATGTTATATTTGACTTTGGTAGGCTAAATTTCCAATTTGAAGATAGATCAAACGAAAGGAAAGTGATTTGGATTTATAATTGAAGGTTGACTAGATGGCACAAAAATGAGTGGAAGCTATTACAAAACAACTTGAGTGAAATTGAAAATTTTGTGGAAAGAAAATCAAATTTTGAGAAAGTTTGAAGATTAATTTGCACACTTTTGAATCTTTTGAAGACCATTTTGGAGAGACCTTAGAAGGGTGAGAATCAATTAGAACGTCATTGAAAGTTTTAGATGGAATCGAGAAGATTTAAGGAACAAATGACCAACACTGTACCTAAAGTCAAACCGGATACCAAATTTTAAGTTTAAAAAAATCACACTTATGTACCACAAGACATTGTGCGACCTAGGTGCTTTTGCACAAAACTCACTAGAGATCGCACAATTCATTTTACAACCTAAGTACGAACTTGGTGAAAGAAGAAACCATGTTGAGTTTGTCGATGTGCCAAAACTTGTTTGTCAATTTTATCCCACAAGTAGAAGAATTGGTAATAAGTAATATAATAATAAGTAGAGTGTTGAAACCACAAGAACGAATTTCTACATAATTTACTCTAATTAATACTAGCTCTAATTTAAGAAAACACACAAACAATTATTTGGAGTTTTATGTATTTATATCTAATTATTAAATTATACATAATTATCTACTAAACTATACAATTAAAATAAGCAAACAAATTCTTGGACTTAATCAAATCATGAAAGGCATTGGGACTCGAATCCACTATTATTAACCTTCTTTAATCCTCAATCAATTCTCGTTTATGTTGACAATCGATATTTCTTATAGGCTTTTTGTACAAATGGTCTCTATCTTTTGCACTTATTGTGGGTTGAGGACCTATCTTTTCATTTTGTCGATGTAGCCCCTATTTCAAACGTTTTTGCGACAATTGTAATTTATGTCCAATAGTTCGGCTTTTTGCACAAATGGTTTCACGTGCATTCCACATTCTTCATTTCATAAAGGCATTTTCGACATTCTACTGTCATAAATAAAATTTGCAACGAGGTCCTAAGAGGAAAAAAGAAAGAAAATAATTTAAATAAAAATTTGCCATAATTGCTTATTTTCTCTTCATCCTAATAATTATACTCCAAATTTCTTCAAGTAATCATTTTGTTTTTCATTTTTTGGATTTGTAAAGGTTCTTGATATGAGCTTTCTAGAACCCTCTCAAGATATAAACATTTGATTTGATTATTTTAATTTTTTTTTTTTTGGTGAAGATTGTTGCTTTGAGCTTTTCTTAAAGCTTAGTTATGGTGAAAATGGCACCATTACCTCTTGATCTTTGGTATTTGATGTTTTCCAATTTTGGAATTTAGTGTAAATTTGTGGGAAAAGCAAGAGATAGAGAGACAAAAACCGAAAAAGCAAGGACAATGTTCGTGGGGTTGATCCTAAGTTGGTAAGAGAGAGTGAGGTTTTTCATGAAAGCGATGAAAGGAAAGAGGAAGGAAAATGAAGATTCGAGATGGAAATGAGAAGTAAAATGTTAAAAGAGAAAGTGAAGATCTTTGCTTTCTTGCCTGCTTTTATGAACTTCAAATCCCAACCCAACACCGATGGGTACACGCCAACATATGGAACCCATGGTGATACCAATCAAGCACCGCCTCGGCGATCGACAATCTTTGGTGGTCCCTAACCCTAATCCCAATTATATATGCTCCTCAGGATCGACCCGCCACTATGGGGCTCTCCCAACTTCACGAGTGGTTTTGGAACCCCGCCACCTACTAGTTATGGACCTCCTCGGCTCAAAACACCAACCGGCCGCCGACTACAGGCGGCAAGAACCGCGATCGCCTAGTGCTCAAGGAGGTTATGATAAGCCCGACTATCCTCATTCTCGCCTCCTCATACTCAAACGGGTTATTCTCGACAGATTCGGTGCCCGCGACCACCATCATCGAGTTACCCGACATCCTGGCAAGGTATGGCCCTCCAACATATGGTGCACCACAACCGACTCATCCCGGCTATGGTCAACAACCACCACCATATACAGTTCATATTGGTGGGTATTCCCAACCTCCGGCTTAGCCATCGGATGTTGGGTCTCCATCACCGCCTCTTGGTGCCTCTTTGTGGTGGCCTTGGACACATCTCGAAGTGGGGTGGAGTGGGGTGGGTATTTTCTAAAGTATTACTATTTTCTTTCTTTTTTTCCCTCTTGAGTTAAGTTACAAATTTTTATTTATGAACATGAGAATGCCAAAATACCCTTATGAAATGAAACGAGGACCATTTGCAAAAAGCCGAACTACTGTTTGAATCTAAAAGAATTGGACGGAAATGACCATTGTCGCCAAAAATGTTTAAAATAGGGCTACATCGCCAAAAATAAAAGATAGGTCCTCAACCCACAGTAAGTGCAAAAGATAGGAACTATTTGTGCAAAAAAGCCATTTCATATATGTTAATTTGCTCTCTCGATACACATTAAACTAATTTAAATCTATGATCCAACTATATATCTATGATGCATGCGAATAGATAAAAAAACGCAACACAAAACTAGAATACCACAAAATATTGCACTAAGTATATAAGTATATCTCTATCTCCTATCGACTTAATGTTATTTATTATTTGATTTAGACACATGTAGCACATCTCTACATCATCACATATCCAAGAACTATCCTAAAATTTGCCAAATTAAAGGATGACAATTAATTCAATAACAAACAATCAACAAAGACAAGAACTTAGATTCGTAGGTTAAAAATCAATTATCCAATTTTAATCAATAGCTTCTTCCGATGGTCAATCGATTCTATATTTATATATCTCTAATAAAATTTCAAACATATAAATCGCATTAAATTCACAAATATCATCACATAACGATTGTATAGAGCACAATAACGTAGACCATCAATTATAGGAACATATGTTGTTTATTACCATTTGCTAATTTATACTCAAAACTCTCAAAAGAAATACAAATCACTAATGTGTTCTAATGGTAGCTAATCATTGAAATGGAATAAGAGAATAATAAATAATTAACCTAAACGCAAGAATAAAAACTAGCAATTTATTGAATTAAAATCAACAATGTTTCATCAAAATCCTAGCCACAATGGTTTAGCCTACCATGTTTTGATTACAAAAATACAAGATAAAAAGTTATTACATAACCCGGATAACTTAGAATAAAAGTTGATGCAACCCTTAATCTTGAATTTCTCCAATATTCTTCGACGCACTGTCTTGTTCTTCAAAATCATCCAAAGCTCCAATGATTTCTTGTAGTTTGCCCTAAGAATTTGATGTTTTTGATGTGGAATTCCTCCAAGAATTTGTGATATGTTATGATATAGAACTTCCTCTTAATTAACCTAGAATATTTCTTTATATAGTACTTGAGATGCCTTGAAAGTTGTCCAAGAAAAGAGTCCTAGTTCGACTCAACTTCGAAAACCGCGCCAGGGCTTTTCTTTCAGCAAGGTCACACCTAGGTCACACAATGCATTGTGGGACCCTGAGTGATTTTTGTGCAACCACTTTTTCAAAACTTACAATTTGGTTCGGATTTGAGTTTTAGGTACAGTTTGGTACTTTGATCTTTAAATCTTCTCGATTCCATCCAAAAACTTTCAATGGCATTCTAATTGGTCTTCACCCTTCTAAAGTCTCTCAAAGTGGTTTTTTAAGATTTGAAAAAGTGCAAATTAGTCCCGAACTTTTGAAATCGATTTTGTTGTAGAAACTTTCAAATTCCTCAAATTGTTTTCTAATAGCATCGACTCATGTTTGTTCCATATAGTTAAGCATCCAAATCACTTCCTTTTGTTTAATCTATCTTCAAATTGGGGATTTAGCCTACAACAATCAAATACAACATAAAGTGAGTTGAAATGAGCTCAAATAATCAACAATTAAGTATAGTTAAGAGACAAGATATGCGTATAAGACACTTATCAACACCCCAAAATCGAAACTATTGTTCGTCCAACAAGATTAACTACTCAAAACACATAAAAATAAATAAATAAATAAACTAGATTAGTTAGATCGTCATGATTCACCTTAGGACTTCAAACTGTTCGACCAATTCATGTAAGACTTCTAAATAATGCTACCAAGAATAACTTTTAACTTATCGATACTTGCCTAGTGTATGTGTGCATCAATTCTCATCGCTATAAAGCTTAAGTTGGTTTCATTTTCGACTCTCCGTGGTCAATTTTTCCTCTCCCTCTAGTGAGATGCACGCCCCTTAGTATTTTTTAATCTATCACCCAGATATGTTAATTCTAAGGTTGCACTCAACTTGCTTATTGCTTTCTGCTCAAGTTTGATTAGGTCTAACTATTAAAAGTAAAATTAGGGTCCATGATGATTATCTTTAGATTTAAGTGCTCGACTTTCAAGCTTCTACTAGGAACGTCAAACTCACTAGTTGTCTAGATGCCCATGTATAGTAGCCAAGGCTTAGTCAAGGTTAGTAGTGCGTCTTCTGTTTCATACATTTACTTTTTCTCACTTTCTTTTCATTTTTTTTCAAAATTTTTTGGGTAACTTCTCAAGATGGTGGCCTTTTCCTTGCTTCATCACTTTTAGGTAGCTCTTTCGTCGGACATGGATGATATCAAAGCCAACTTTGTGCAACGATTTTACCAAATGATTGAGCAGAAAGTTTGCAATTTTAGATGAGTTCATATGGTAAATAAATTGACATGTTGTTAGTTTTGACGATGTGAGCAAGTTCAGTTAACGAAACTCAAATGGAGTGAGGTGATTACTCGTAAATTAAAGTATAATGGCCTAATTGTACCAAATTAAAGTTTAGTGACTTAGTCAAAAGTAGTGTAAAAGTTCGGTGACCTCCGGGACCATTTATCTCAACAAAAACACTCAACCGGATCCTAATACAACAATTCTTGACTGATTTTTCCCGACAATATTTTACCTAAGATTTTTCAATGGAAAATATCCATTGAAAACAACTCGTTAGTGATCACGTTTAGACAAAGTTTTGGGATTCAACTCTTAAACAATTCATTGTTGAAGTCATTTTTGGATCAAGGTCAAAGAAAGTAGTATCACTAACGAAATATATTCTTTACCATATCCTTTAATTAATCATTGCAATATGCTTGACATTATTGATAGTCAAAAAATGAAAACGAAACAATCCATTACATCAAAGTTAAATATCATTATGATTTATGTCTTGCATGAAGAAGGATTTCTTGTCAAGAACTTCTATAAGCAACAAATGCCTTTAGTGAAAGAAAAACACTTGGACGTGGAAGTTTTGTTTCAGTACAGAGGAAAACCTTTTGACATGTTAAACATTGTGGTGAAGGATTATAATTTAAGAAAGGAATTTAGTGCAAATGGTTTCTAACTTTTGTTCTCGGTCAGAAAATTGTTCATAATTTTTATTTTTGCACGAACCTCCTAACCTATGTATTTGGATGTGCGTTAGTCTTAATTGATAAAAAGATTAATATACCCTTAAATTTAATTAGAAAAATTTGCGTTGGATTCCTAATATTTGCAAAGGTTACGGTAACTTTATTTAATAATATATAATTTAGTGTACTAAATATATCATTATAGTCGTGTCAATTAAATTTTTCACAAGATAAATTTTTCTACATTACTCGATTTAAGTATAATTAATTGTTATGCGATATGAAAACTTGAATAAAAATTAAAATAAATAAATAACAAAATGATGTATATAATTTTATGACATTGAACCAAACTTATTATGTTTTATTTAACATATAAATAATAATAAAAATTAATTTACAAATTATGTTTTCTTTAGTTTAGAACGATAATAAAACGATAAATCAAAATATGAAAAATACATGAGTTGGAGCTCTAATATTTGAAATTAATAGATGAATAGTTCAATATTAAATAAAAGTATTTGGGGATCAAGTTTATGACACACACACACACACACACACACACACACACACACACACACATATATATATATATATATATATATATATATATATATATATTTGTTACAATCATAAAATAAAAGTTTATATTTTTAGATAATATAATTACTTAATAATAAAATTAATAAATTTATTTAACACGTTTGTTAATAATTGTTAGCTTAACCCAAGTTATTTTATAATAGTCAGAAAATATGCAAAAACAATTATGTATACCACTTGGTCAATAAACCTCATTCAAAATTAAAAGAACTCCTTAGTTTTCTTAATTTTTAATAAATAAAGGCACTGGACTCATTTATACCCTTTTGCAACAAATGTTGTAATCGACCCCACTTTTAATTAAAATAAGAACACAAGCACTGCTTGCTTGAACAAGCTAACACCACGCACAAAACACACAAAGGCTGACATCTTAAAAAAAACATTACAACCATTTTCACACCGAAGACAAATGCCATTACTCCATTGCGCCTAAATTCTTACAGTCTGGGTTATCAACCAAATCACAAAAGTCAAATAACCATCATCATTAAAGCCATCAGATTTAGTGAGAATCATATGATGTTGCAATAATATGGAGTTCAAAAGACTTCATATTGGAGTACATGCCTAACGGGAATAGCACATGTATGGTTACTATTTCATAGAACATATAAATTTTTACTTTTAAGAATAGATACATGTTTCAAAACCGTTTTGAAACCATAGTCGCTTTATTTGTCTAATTGCACAGTTTAACTCCTTTGGGAGAAAGCGCCAAATCGAAGTGGTTAGTTCGATTTCGATTTGGTACAAAACCGAATCCAACCCAACTCATGCCCAACCCTAGGAGCAAATTCAATGTAATATTCCTGCCACCTTATAATTAATTCCATACCACTATTGGCCCAAGTAAATCAAAATCCCCTAATTTCTCTGGGATCCAAGTCTCCAACAAAGATTTGCAGCCAATATTCTTCCTAACTTCCACCCGAATCAGTGATTAACACCTCAAAATAGTAGTAACCCGTTTGTCTTCGAGTAGGCATTTTACAGCAAAGCAGGCTTCGAAATTGCACCCTAGAGATGATGGAATTCTCATCAAAATCAGGCAAAAATTCGAAAAGATGTAGGGATGATGGAGGAACTCTTCAATAAAATCAAAAGAAGAAGAAACAAGCCTTGCATATGAACGGCGGGTAAGTTGATTCATTTGTATATATGCAAGGTACCCCATGTCCACGAACGCCCCGGACCTTATGGCTTCCATCAGCCTTCTATAAGTTCTGAATGAGGCACGTCCGTGGCTTCGATAAATCTCACCAACTTGGTCTCATACCTAAGAAGAGCCAGGTTGTCTTCCGGCTGACATCGGCCGATTAGCCTATGTGAATATACTCTACAAAATAGTTACCAAAACTATTGCAAACTGCCTGAAAGTGGTTCTTCCAGATCTCATATCCGAAAACCATATTCCTGGGAGACCACTTCAGATGATGTAGTTGTTGCTTTTGAATCTCTACATTCTATGGCCATAACAAATGCAATGGGAGAAATGAGTTATGGTAGTAAAATTAGACATGAGCAAGGTATACTTGACCGGGTTGAGTAGGATTTTGATAGCAGTAATGGGGAAGATGGGTTCAGAGAAGTGGTTGAGATTGATTGATCTTGTATATCATTCACAATGTTTTTTTCTTCTAAATGGGACACTTCATGAATGGTTATTCCAGCCAGGGGATCTGGCATGGGTGTCCCTCACCCCTATTCCTGTATTTATTTCTTCTATGTGCGGAAGTGTTTTCAGGACTATTACAATAGGCATGATAGGGATAAGAATTGGGATTCAGATGTGCTAGGGAGAGCTGATGATTAATCATGACTATTGCGGGTGATGCACCAATTTTCTTGTGTGCAAAAAGTCCGACCGTGTCACCATGCTGGAAATCCTCACCACTTATGAAAGGCCACTGGTCGAAAATAAAGTTTGAAAATCTGCACTGCCTTTCAGCCCGAATGTGGGTACGATGACAGTGCCAACATTTTGAACATGTTCAGATTTCAAACGCTGCAATCTCATGATAAATACCCTAGGCCTCCCAGTGGTGGTGTGGACGCAATAGAAGCAGGTGTTTCAATGCTAAAGGCTGGTGGGAAGTCTTCATTAAATCAGCCCTCTAATCAATCCCAACCTATATGATGAGCACTTTTTGACTCCCTGTTAGCCTTTGTCAGGGATTTAGAGCATTGATAAAGGAGATTTTGGTGGGTGGAGACGAGGTTAGGAGAGGAAACTCTTGTGTCAAGTGGTCAGAACATTGCAGGCCAAATGGGATGGAGGCTGGTTTTGTGTGTTGTCTTTTGTTCAACCAGGCTCTCCCTAGCTAAACAGGGCTGGTGCTTCGGCGCTGATCATTCCTCACCAGTGGCCCGGGTTTTTTAAGGAGAAAATAGCACAAGCAGTCAGACTTCTTTCATGCAGGGATTCTAAACGGCACCTCATTCTTATGGTGCAATGTTTTGTCAGGAGGGAAATTCTCCAACAGGGTCTCCATTGGCGAGTAGGGAATGGCTCTGGAAATAGACTTTCTGACCCATGGCTTCCAAACCCAGAATCCTTTAGTCCGATTGGTCCTTCAGCAGCAAGGGTCTCTCAAGTCAGCGATTTGATTCTCGCAACAGGTGGGTAGGATGATAAACAACACTAACAATTTGATCCTGGTGGATAGGGATCAATATTCTCCATCTCGTTGGGTTTCTGGCACCCGGAATGAGAAGCTGATCTGCAATTTCCAGAAACCTCATGGTCGATATTTGGTCCGATTGAGTACATGGTGCTTATACAATTACAGCAAGGGGCCGAAGCATCCAGCTCCTGACCGCCTAATTCGTTGGTGTCCCCTTCGCCTGGGACTTGAATAGCTGCGCCTAAAGTTCGTGTCCTTCCTTTGGAGATTTTATGAGGATATACCTACCATGACCAACGTGCTCAATGAAAAATGGGTGACTCTGATAAGTGCGGGTTTACAGCCTGGTGGAATCAACGGCTCATGCACTCTTCCAGTGTCCCTGGCTGAAGGCGATGTGGAAAGAGGCTGGCCTGTGGTTCATAATAAAACATACTTCAGCTGCCCCTGATTTCAGAGATGTTGATATGGTGACTCAAAATCTGATGGTTCAAGCAGTCGTGGGATTCTATTTTTCTTGCCTATTGTGGGACAATTTGGGAAACGTAATAGCCGGGATCCATGGGGGAATACCGAAAGGGGCTGGTAGCTTACTAGAGAGAGTTGCAATGGGGTTTGATTTCTAAAGAGGCGGATGGTCTAGTCACTTTGGAATAGGAGCTGCAATCCTGGACCAGGAGGGAATGTTTTGCTGCAACAACCCACATATTAGCTGGGAGTTTGTTGGTTGAGGATGCCGAAACAGTGGCTAAGTGGGAGGGACCGGCCAGTTACACAGTCAGCGGGACTCCAGGTAGACGTAGTGCGATGTGATTTTCCAGCCATGTCCACGACTCTTTATCCTGAGGTTTCAGCTGGCACATAATGAAGCCATTTTAGGGAGATATTGTAGTACTTAATCGGAAACAGGCAGTGTTTCTTTGTCATTATATCCCTGAAATGGGAATAAGAGTGATCCATTGGCTGGCTTCTTTCCTACGTTAGATAATTGTAGCTTCCGTTGGACAAATTGTGTTTCTTTTTTAATTTGGTCCAAGGTTCGGGTTGACGTGGAGCTAATATAGTTTCCTTTCCTTTTCAAAAAAAAAAAAAAAAAAAAAAAAACAAAAAGCAAAAACAAAGAACATATTTCTTGGAAGTTCAGTGTAAACCTAAAATTTATTTTTGTTAAAAAAACTGAATATATAAGAGGAATTCATCTATATATTGGTAAAGTTAGAGAAAATCAGCGAATTGATGTGAAAATAAATGAATGAAAAATATAGATGCCTCAATTGAACTAATAGTTTAATATAATACAAAATCATAAATATATATATTTTTAACTTTAAAATATATAGTGATGGTTCATGTTTGGTCAAATTTAAATTATAATTTAAATTAATCAAACATATATTTTACTCACATTCTCATCGCGACTAACAAAATATCGATCATTTTTTCTTTCTTCCACGCCCACATGACATGTGTCGTAGTCATGAAGTTTATATCTCCTCCCCATCGTGGGGAGGAGAGATCGTCACCGTTGACTATATTAGATACCACTAGAACACTCCAATGTCATATGAGATTGTGGTATACGCTATCTTGTTAACTACTTTTGTTATTATTTTTCAAGTTCGGTGGGACTATTGCTATTATGCTTTAAAAAGTTACTTTCTAAATGTAATTAAAGAGTTGCTTTTTAGAAAATAAAATTTGTTAGTAAAACAAGTAATTGTGAAAATTACAACACATCATATTATTAGATTGAATTGAGCTCTATCATGTGCTTTGGAGATTTTTATTTATAAGTATTAAGAGCATGTTTGATAGATTTTATTTTAAATTTTCTTTTTTCAAACTCCATTATCAATCGCGTATTTTATAGGACCCGTAATTTTTATCAACTTTTCATCGCGTTTCATCAACTTTTATCAAAAATTTTCAAAATTAAATTACACCAAACATGCATCGAGTTGCCGTTGATAAGATGACATGACATACGGGATAACATTTTGGTAAATCATCAAGTCAAGTTAATTTTTAAATGACATGCATTTTTATAAGTTCGAGAGGCAACTCAAAACTTTCAAGTACAATTACAAGCACCGGAAAATATTGAGAAAAATTTAGTGGCAACTCGAAAAACTTTTAAAATTACATGGCTATGCCACTGTCATCACGCTTGGAGATATCTTTCTCGCAATCTTATGCTTTCGATTTTGTAATAAGATAATTCAATTCAATTTTATTCACATATATTGTCTCTATCTTTTCATTTATTCAAACATATGATCCCAATTTTTTAATAGTTTTGCCCTTTGATCGAAATAAATTCAAAAATAAATACAATGGAAAAATGCAATTGGGACCTTAACCTTTTCAAAAGTCTGAATAAATCACTAAACTTTTTTACAAGTTCTCACTTAAAATAATAAAAAATGTGTGTCATAGTCATGGATAAATTTGTCAAAAAAATCATTTGGAACCAATCTGTATGAATAAAGGGTAAATATATATACCATCGAGTTTTGATTAACCCACCTATTATAAATACATACTAATTGAAAAATTGTTTTTAATAAAACATACTACAACCATTTTACAAATAGCAACCTGCCTATCAAAAGAAAAAAGTAATTAATACACCACACAATTTCTTCCGTCTTTCTGTAATTCCATTAATCACACCCTACTAAACCCATGGAAAGGTAATGGATGCATCTTTCTCTTCGCAATTCAATTAATAAAGCCATAGAAAAATAATGGATTGCACACAGCGTTGAAGGTATCTTCTCTATTTCTATTCTATCCACTTATTTGCATATTTTTCTGTATCATTTTTCGATTTTTTTTTTACAAAAGAAAAAGTGATGCTTTGGAAATTGTGTAGCTAGCAATAAATTAGAGTGATAAAGTGAGTGGCTTTCCTTGAGATACCCATCGGATATGGTTGTTAGTAGGAAGAAATTTTATTGGAAAAATGATTGAGTTTTTGTTCTTATTTTCCAAGAAATTGTTTTTTAATTGATCTTTAAATTCTTCCTGATTTCTAGTTAGAACAAGAATGCTTTAATTTACATCCACATGATTGTAATAGCATAAATGGGAGGAAGATTAAAAAAGTAAAGTCGAAAGATGCAAGTGGCAAGAGAGAAGAAAATGAAAACTATTGGTACTAGGAGACTAGTGGTGTACATAGGAATTAAAAAGAAAGAAAATTAGAGGTTATTTATGTCATTTTATTTATGATTTATTTTAATAATTACAAAAATATTTGAAAAGCGTGGTGTAGCAAATAAATTTCGTGGTGGCAATATAACCACCCGTGAATAAACGAAAGGATGAGAGTGAGTAACTACTAATAAAATTGAATGAGAATAATAGTGGACCGTGAATGTAATTAACCTTAACTCTATTAATGTCATTAGATCACTTCGCTAAACCATTCTTCATTTCAACGTTGTTTGGTTTCTTGATAAGTTGGTAAAAATCTAGTCAAAATTAACAAATTTTAACTAGCATATGTTCATAGGATCCACAATTTTTATTAACTTTTTCGAACCATACATTTCATCAACTTTTATCCAATTTGCTAAAAATTTAATTTCCGCAAAACCAATCAGGTACATCATTGCAAAATGCTTAACTCCAATCCAAACTTATCGATCGTAGAGAATATACTATTTGGTGTCCAGATTGACGTGCAGTTGTATAAGCTAAAATAATAAGTTCAAAGAACTCACATGCTTTTAAATTCTCCGACCAATGAGATGTAAACGCCCCAGGTTTGAAAACCAAAAACGTCATTAAAACATTTATTTAACTAAAATTAATCCGTAGTTAAGTCTTTAAAATTACTAAATGTATCTATTCACATAGTTAAGCGGATTATAAGAAATCTGATGGAAATAAAAGATTTGAACACCTTTTTTCTTTTTATTAGATAAAAATCTTAAGTAAAACATAAACAATTATAAGTGAGTTATTTTTAACAAACTTAAAGAGTCTTCCAGGGTTGGATGCATGCACCAGCACCATTGAGTTTCCACCATCCAACCAATTTCTTCAATTTGAAAATTTATGAAATTTGAATGAATAAGTATTTCAAAAACCACTTAGTAAGATAGTTAATTCAAATCATGTAGTATAAATGTAAAATGACATTTCATACACACATTGACGCCAAGCATCCGTAGAAAGTGAGCGAAAAGTTTAACTCATATCTTTAGAGGTTAATCTGTAGGACTAACTATCACATTATATCATGGGAGTCCCGTCAATCAAGGTAATTCATGTTGATCTTTGGGAAAATACTGAAATAAATAAAATTTATTTCCACTTTATGCATAAAATGCATCTTACCTTTGGAAACTTGATTAAGATTATGACATTGATGTTTGAAAAGAAGTGAAAATCTTCTTGCTTTTAGTACTTCGTCTTTTTCTTCCTTAAGCTTTTGATTAAAATCAACCTTAGTGACTTGTGTGTATGGAAAAAGTGAACAAAATGTGTGAGTGAAAGAGAGAGATGGCCGACTTTTTGAGTGAAAAATAGAGATGCAAAACTGATTTTTTTCTAATAATTTCAATCATAAATGCAATGTAGAATTGAAGGCCACTTTTGCACATTAAGGGTGTGGTTGGTAACTCCCACCCTATCATTCTTTCCCACTAAAATTCCATAGGCCAGCCATGAATCTTCAAATATTTGCAAGAACCCAATTTCCGTCTTTATCTAGAAAATGTTTCCCAAACTATCCTTTAAGCGTGCAAACCGAAAAGTTACGGAAAATACAGAAAAATTAAAGTTTTGACCTTTTATATGGTCGAAGAAAATGATACTTGAACCGTTGGAAATCTTATATTTTCTCATTCATTTTCATATTTTAATGTCCAAAAAACTCAAATTGACTCGACTATCTTGGATTGTACCAAAAGTCCAGAACTACCTTCAAAACAATATTTTGTGATGGTATCCTCGAACTGACTGAACTCCATCTCTCATACAACCAACTTTCTGGAAAAAATTTCGTGAAGTATGTAACAATTGTAGGTACCTTAGAGGTCCTCTCGTTATCCTATAATCATTGCAATGAAGCATTCCGAGTTTCAATTAAGCAGTCTGATCATGCTCGAGGGATATAAACGAAGTAGCAATAATATAAATGAAGGACAAAAGAATGGTGGCTGTTTTATTCACTAAAGAATAATGGAAGAAAAAAGGGCGGCTGAAAGTTACCAAAGGAATTGCGGCAATAAATTGGTTTCTGACTTGGTTGCTGGAAAGTTTACACAGAACTGATGTCAAATTTTAATTAACTCGCAATGTTGCATCTGAATCTACCTTAATGGAATATGACAAGTAAAAACGAGGTTCGATCCACAGAGATCAAGCTATGAGGAAGGTGTAATTTAATCCCAGTCGCTTGTTATTCTAGCGCTAGTTGAGTGGGAAAAAGATTTGTTGTTGAAATTGTTTAATTAAAAGACTAAAGAATATGAAAAATAAATGAATTAAGAATTGTTCAGTAAAATACCAAGTTTCAGATCCACCATTGTTTGTCTTAGCAATCATCCAATTATTTCATTAATTCTCACAAACACTGCGACAATGCGAAATCAATCTATTGTCGCCTTAAAGATTTATCAATTCAGCCCCAAAAGTAAAATCAAATATAGGCTCCCCTTATGCTTCAAAACATAAATCACTTAAGCATTTTTTCATATCAAATTCCATTGAAAGAAGACAAAGAATCAAAGATTACCTAAGTATTCCATGTATCCCAATACGAATAAAGAAGATGAAAAATCAAAAGAAATTAATAGAATCTATTTAAGCATCAAGCATGGATTAATTAAACCATTATCTAACTATCAAAAATACATGATATTTAAGATGAAAGAAATTATATTTAATTAATCTAGTTAAGAATCAACCATGAACGTTAAAGTCCTGCGAAACTGAATTAAGCGTAATAATGAAATAATTACTTAATTAAAACAAGGTTTCATCGTCTATTAAAACTAAAGAAAATTAGAAGAACATAATTAAATTAAAAATACAAGAATTGATAGAACCCGGCATGGATTTGAAGGAGAAGAAATCTTCAAAACTCTTGATTGTCGGTCAGTTGTCTTCTTGTTTTCTTCCCGCTCTTCCTTCATTCCCTGGCTCCCAAAATCTCTGCAGCATGAGAATGTATCTCCCTATTTATACTACCTTTTATTACGCTAAAATATCCCGAGAGATTACAATTTTAGTAGGCCAAACATTACCCAATGAAATTGGAAAAAAAGGAAACAAATCTTTTCAAATTCTGGATTTGGCCGGCGATCGCCAGAGGTCGTTTTGGTCTCTGCTTATTTGCCTTGGTTTTAGGCGTTGTCGGCCGCTCAGCGATTAAGTCCAAGCGATCGCCCGAGCTTAGTTGCTTGGTAAGTTTGCAACTGGTCCTTCCTGTTCAACTTGTAACCAATTTGGTCCTTCCACTTTGAGTGCTTGATTATTTTAGTCCTCCATCTTTTCATGACATCAACTTTGGTCCTTCTAACTTTACATCATCACGGTTTAGTCCCTCAACTTTGCATTATCTCCGCTTTGGTCCCTCAACTTTGGGTTGAGTGCAATTGAGTCCTCGAACTTATGAGATATCTTCTAAATCATTGCTCTCTTTTGCCCAAAACTTCTCCAATTGTTCACCAACAAATCCTAAAGCTGAAATAAAACAATAATAAACCAAATTAAGTAGAAAAGCAACTATATGATGACACAAATGATTAATTAAAAGAGAATACAAAATAAGTGCATAAAAGCACTTATCAAACACCCTAAACTAAACCTTTGTTCGTCCCTCAAACAAAAAACAAAACAAAATATAAATTAAAACTATACTAATGTATCATGGAAAATTAGTCAATGTTAAACTCCTTACCATATGCCTCAAGTTCAAAATAAAGCAACACTATTAAAAGGATATTAAACAAAGTACTAAAAATTTTTATTTATTCGATGCTTTCGACCTGCGATGTGAGCGTGTGAATAGCCAAAATTAAACTTATACACGTATTAGGCCATGACCAATATTGTGTTGTTGACATTTTAGCAATCCAAGACACTCAGCAGTCATTTATTTCCTTGCACTCTCGTAAGTTATCACACTTCAAGCTCTTCTCTCAAATCCCGAGGTGTTCTCATGAAATTGGTTTCTATTGATCATCACAATGCTCTTTCTTTTCAACGCAGTGGTAAAACTTAACACTTGTATTCCCGAGAAATTAGGATGGTGAGAGGTTTCTAAATTCTCATCTTGAGTCTCCAAGGTTCTAATCTAGCAATCCTTCCCGAGCACTTCTACTTTTTTTTTTATTTAACTCACTTGTGCAGTCCACATCCCTGGTAATACCTTCTCTTTCACTAGCTTTCAGTGTGACCCTCAGTGGCAGAGAACTTTGGGTCGATGACTCCCCAGTCAGGATGACCATAGGGCACCGTGCTTGGAATCTACTAGCGAGACTTAATTGCTCGAGTCCCTGTGGTAATAGAGTAGTGAAGATGTAAATTTATAAATGTAAGCTCTCTTTTCTTTTTCTTTTTTTTTTTTTTTGATCACAGGACTCATGTAGCTAGCTTTGGGCCGATGACTCCCAGTCAGAGATGACCATAGGGCAATCAGGGCCAAGATACCCTTCCGATAGCTTAATGCTCGGTCGGATATTTCATTTAATTTTATCAATTCGCAGTAGTGCTTGGGTTTAGATTCCTTGACTATAACCCATTCAACCAAAGATGAGACCCAGAAACCCAGGACCATCAGTAAAGTCTTAGAAAAGTAGTAACTTTAACACCCCAATGCTTCAAAAACAGCTTTAGTTACTAACTCTAAGAATGTAGAACGCAGAATTTTATCATGATGCTCGAGTCAATAATATCAACACAAACACTCAAGTCATGTCTCCAATAAACGATAAGTCAATAGTGGCTATGTAGCTTCTCCATAATCGGGTCTAACGCATGGATAAGTATCACTGAGGATAAAAGAAGCTAGTTCAAGTGTTGTCTAATAGTCTACTAAAATGTACTCAATTTTGAACATATATCATCATTGGCGGCAAGATATTCAATGTAACTAGAAATTTTTTTTTTTTTTTTTTTGTTTTGTGTTTTTTGTTTTTTTTTTTCAAAAGTATTTCATGGATGGGGGGTGATAAGAATTCAAAAGTACTAAAGTAACATGATACTCTTATAACCCATCTCCCAAACAAAAACCTTACATTGTCCTCAATGTAAGCAAAAATAAAGCAAAGAGAAGGAGAGAAAAAGATCGAGTTACTCCCCGGAGAGAGATGTGGAGAAGGGGATCGACTAGTATGTAGTGGACTCGGATGTAGTCTGCTGGGACCCTTGGTCAAAAGATGATTGCCTACATATTATCCAAGCATGTCGCAAAGTGGGGCATCCTGGCATGACATGATGAGTCTTAAAAAGTGCAATAAATAAAACAAAACTAATAAATTATTTAAACTATCTAAAACTACCACATATAAAGCAAGTAAATAAAGGGTAAGAAAATGGGTTGCCTCCCATTAGCGCTTATTTATAGTCATTAGTTTGACTTATTGTGCGGTTGCCCCTACGACACTCTCGAATAATGCTTGGAGTGACTGCTTTTCTTGCACCTATTGACTTTGGCATTCGTTGGAAGTGGCTCAATTGTCTGTTTCCATTCGGGGGTTGTACCCATGAGCGGTGCGGATCCAAACAAAGTATTCACCTTCTTCTACAACTAACTATCAACATCAAAATAAGAACCCAAATGAGTTAAGCACATGTTTAACGATCATCACAATTAGTATAAGCAAGACAATCATCATTCAATGCTTCTATCATGTCACATCGGCCAACATCCTCATTATCATGTGGTTGCACATTGACATTAAAAATATTTAGTTCTCTTGTCATGTTGCCAAGGATAGTTGTATAACTCCATTCCACCGCAATTAATGATAGCATTAGATGTTGCCGAAAAGGACGCATTCAAAAATTACGTGGAAAATGTTTTGTAGAGTCTCGTCATCGGATTTGAGTGTCAAGTGCAACAACAAATCAACAGAAAATAAAACTGTCTAACCTCGTGTCAAAACATCCTCTACAATTCCTCTGGGATTTACGGATCTATCGCAAGTTGTAAAATCATAGATGTTGGTTTTTAACTCGCCTAGTCCAAGTTGCATAATACGAATAAGGAAGAAGATTAACACTAGCTCCTAAATCTAGCAAAGCTCTTCAATTTTATGGTTTGCTTAAGATCTGAGAGAGAGTAGGACAACACGGATCTTTAAATTTTAGGAGGATGTTGCTTTGAATATATGAGCCAACTTGTTCGAGTTAAAAATGCCTTCATGCACATGAGTTGTCTCTTTGTTGCACATAGATTCTTCAAAAAATTTAGCATAAAGCTGGTGAACTTGCTTAATAGCATCAAGCAATGGAATATTCACACTACTCCGCTTGAAGATTTCTATCATATCATTGATAGAATTACCTTGCTTTACCTTTGTGAACCTTCGAGGATATGGGGCTTTTGGAATGTAAGATGGCTCATTGTCCTTTGGGAGCTTCTTGGATTGAATTATCGCCTTAGACGAACAAGACTGGAGAAAGTGGTTGAGAAGTGGTTTGCTTTGAGATGTCCACTTTGTTGTCAACCGCTTTTCCACGTCGCAAAGTCATGATTGATTTAGCCTCTTCATGTTGCACTCCTTTTAGGATTAGAAATGGTGACCAGGAAACTTTCTTTTCTCAATGGTTGTTGCTAAGCCGTTGGACCCGATGAAGCAAGTTGTCCCATCATGTTTTCAAGATTGGAGATGGATTGTGCACGAGAGTTACGGTCATGCTGCGTACTTCATTCTTAAACTCAAGAATTGTGTGGTTACGCGCGCTCTAATGCACCTTGTGTAGCTTTTGTCAAGTTTTGAATTGCCTCCTCCCATGGTTTTGGCTACGTGAAAAATTGAGATTAATTGTTGGGCGAGCTGACTGGGGTTTCGACGACGATGTATCATCTCGTTGAAACCCCCATGACCAAAGAGAAATTGGGGTGGTCCCTCCAACCGGGTTATAGGTGTTGGAGTAGAAGGATTGTAAGGAGGTTTCCTCATCATGTTGAGGGCATTAGCTTGCTCGGCACTCCGCTTCTAGTTCCTCAGTAGGACTATCGGTACGTCAATGAGGTCAATTTTATGCAGAGATGTCCTCTATCATGCATTTGACTTCTTTGATTTACGAGTACAGGTTCATCACTAGTAAATTTCATAGATACCTTTTTCTTGGGTTCGGCTTCTAGAGGATCGGGCTCATTGTTGTGAATTGTCGACTGTTTCAAAGAAGCTCCAAATCTCCGTAGCATTTTTGAGCATCGACTCTCCACCACTTGTGGCCATCAACCACTCTTGAATGTGTGATAGTAGACCCTAAAAAATATTGGCATAAATGCCATTTTTTCATACCCATGATGTGGACATTTCATAAGAAGCCTAGTTGAATCTCTCCCAAGTTTCATAGAATGGTTCCTCGCCTCTGTGCATAAACTTTGAAATTTCCCCGCTAATAGCATTAGTTTTGTGAGCATGGGAAAGTATTTATTCAAAAATTTAGCAACCATTTGTTTCCCAAGAAGTAATACTATTAGCGAAGTAACGTATTAAACCAACATCTAAATCTATCTTTCGCAGGAAAAGGAAATAAAAGGGGTTTAACATTATCGGAGACACATTCTCATATTTTAAATGTTTCACACTCTGACATAGAAGTCGGTAGAGATGATTGTAGGTTCTTCACCATCTAAACCATAGAAGGATGGAAGGCAGGTTCAACACACTCGGCTTAAGCTCAAAATTTCTAGCAGCCACTAGGGTATTGTATGCAAGAGGTGCTCAAATTAGCCGAATGGACTAAAATAGTCACTAAAAGGTCTCCTCACTTCATCGTCCATGTTTCTTTTTTTTTTTTTTAAGTAGAAAATAAAAACAAAAAAAATAAAAACAATAAAAATTTTTTCTTATTTTTAAGTAATTTTTTTTTTTTTTAAAAAAAAAATAAAAATAAAAAGCTAAAATAAAATAAATTAAGTAAAATCTTAAATTATAACTAGTCAAGAATAAAATTAACTGAAAATTAAATTAACCTTCAGACGCAGTCCTTAACATGGCGCAAAAACGTGATGTCAATTTAATTAATTTATCAGGTCACGAATCTCATTGAATATAGATAAGTAAAACGAAGCCGATCTCCACGTATCTGCTATGAGTGAAGGTGTAATTTAATCCCCAATTCACCACCATATTCTAGGCTAGTTGAGCCGAATTTGTTGTTGAAATTGTTTAATTAAAAGACTAAAGAAATATGCAAATAAATGAATTAAGAATTCAAGTTGTGTAAAATACCAAGGGTTTAGGAATCCACCCATTGTCCCAATCCGTAGCAATCATCCAATTATTCATTAATTTCACAAACACACGCGTATAATGGAAATCAATCTATTGTCGTCCTAAAGATTATCGAATTAAGTCCAAAGCGGAAAATCAAATATAGGCTTCCTTATGCATTCAAACATAAATCACTTAAGCTATTTTTCATCAAATTCCATTGAAAGAAGACAAAGAATCAAAGATTACCTAAGCATTCCATGTATCCCTGGATACCTAATAAAAAGAAGATGGAAAATCAAAAGAAATTAATAGAATCTATTTAAGTATCAAGCATGGATTAATTAAACCATTATCTAACTATCAAAAATACATGATATTTAAGATGAAAGAAATTATATTTAATTAATCTAGTTGAAACGAACCATGAACGTTAAAGTCCTCAAACTGAGGTAAACGAATAATAAAATAATTCTTTAATTAAACAAGGTTTCATCGATCTACCTTAGCTAAAGAAAATTAGAAGAACATAATTAAATTAAAAATACAAGAATTGATAGAATCCCGGCATGGATTGAAGAGAAGAAATCTTCAAAAACTCTTGATTGTCATCATTGTCTTGTTGTTTTCTTCCGTCTTCCTTCATTCGGCTCCCCAAAATACCCCCGTGTTATGAGAATGTATCTATTTATACTACCTTTATTCTCGCCTCAAAATGTCCCAAGAGATTCTAATTTTCAGAGGGTGAACATTACCTAATGAAATTGGAAAAAAAAGGAAACAAAATCTTTTCAATTTGGATTTGTCGCAAGCGATCGCCTCAGAGGCCGTTTTAGGTCTCGCTGTTGTTAGTTGGTTGGGCGCTCGCCCGGCAATACATTAGCCGAGCGATCGCCCGGCTTGGTTGCTTGAGTAAGTTTGCAACTTGGTCCTTCCTGCTTCAACTTGTAACCATTTTGGTCCTTCCACTTTAGTCTTGATCATTTCCGCCTCCATCTTTTTCATGACATCAACTTTGGTCCTTCAACTACATCATCACCGTTTAGTCCTCAACTTTGCATTATCTCAGGTTGGTCCCTCAACTTTGGGTTGAGTGCAACTGAGTCCTCGAACTTATGAGATATCTTCTAAATCATTGCTCTTTTTGCCCAAACTTCTCAATTGTTCACCAACAAATTAGAACCGAAATAAAACAATAATAAACTAAATTAAGAGAAAAGCAACTATATGATGACATAAATGATTAATTAAAGGCCCAAAATAAGTGCATAAACGCACTTATCATGAACAAACTTGAATCTGGTGTATTGCTTATGTTGGTGTAATTTGGCCGCCAATCAAAGCCATTTTATATAAATATAATAAAGTGGATATTACCGCACTACTTACAAATATTAAATAATTCCTAAATCTAACAACTCTAACATTTATTCCAAAATACTACATTAATCAATATTTAAATAATAAAATAATGAATTAAAATTAAATAACTATTTCCGCTTGAATTCACTCAGATTGTTTTGAGTCCTTGATTATTTGCTGATAAGTCTTCTGTAATTTTCACTTTAGTCCCTACATCTTTGTCTTTTTATTTCAATTAGTCCTTTTTATTTGTAACCCAGTCCTTCAACTTTTAAATTTGTACAAGTTCGTCCTCATATTTTATACTCTTATATCAATTTAGTCCCTTTGTATCACTATTTGATCTGATGTTA
Source organism: Forsythia suspensa (assembly GCA_023638005.1). Lineage (NCBI taxonomy): Eukaryota > Viridiplantae > Streptophyta > Magnoliopsida > Lamiales > Oleaceae > Forsythia > Forsythia suspensa. The sequence continues at coordinate 1,053,604 of CM042670.1, forward strand.
CATAAATGATATTTGTAACCTTCAATATACATAATATATTATGTTATTTTACACATCACATATTACATAAATTGGTATTTTGCATCGATGTTACGATGTTACAAATGATGAAATCAATAGTTTTATTTGTTAAATTTAACATTGTGTTACATATCTATATCATACTATATGAACTTATTGAAGTTTGTGAGTTGATTTTCAAGGTTTGTGATTGTAACAATTTCATTTAGTATCGCAACTGTTACAAATATTTACAAATCATATCAGATATCACCTTGTTTGATACAAATCATTTACAAATAATATTTTGTATCAATGAATATTTACAAATTATATTATGTTATTTTACACAATACATGTTATATGAATTAATATTTTGAACATTTGATATTTTATGTTTTCAATTTGCAACATCAAATTGTCACAAAATATCATTTTAACATTTGTATCAAACATTGATACACAATAATATTTTGTAACATATGTAATAAATAGTGATACTATAAAGTGACTAAATTGATATAAAAGTACAAATATGGGGACCAACTATATAAATTTAAAAGTTGAAGGACTTGGATTCTAAATAAAAAGGATGAAATTGAAATGAAAGAGGAAGTATAGGGACTAGTGAAAATTTTATAAAAGATGAAGTACTTATCAGGCAAATAATCAAGGACTTAAATGCAAATTTAAGTGAATTCACGTGAAATATATATTTTGTGGTATATATTTTATTTTAATTTATTATTTATTAATTAATATAATTTTAAGAATGTAGTATTTTAAAAGAATTATGTTAAATTGATAAATTAGAATTATTTTAAAAAGTAACTTATTTATGAAAAATCCTTATAATAAATATAACTAATATATATATATATATATAAACTAAAACCAGTCTGTCACACTTTAAAGCTGGGTCAACATATTGCAAAGTACCTTTGAGAAACCACCAAAAGTACATTAAGTTCCTTCAATATACCTCCGACCATGGACCGTTGTGGAGTGAACTATAATTATCTCCAATCTCAGTGAAAGTTTATGAAGATCATGCAGGTTCAATTAATCATCAGTCTTTAGTTTATTTTCGAGATCATAACAAACTCAAGAAATCTCACTTTAGTCCAAATATCTGACACAAACACCAAAAATAAAATAAAAAATAGCTTAGTAATTCAAGTAAAAAAGATTCCAAACAAATTGGAACTTATATACAAATACCAATGCTTAGTAGTGTAAGATAAACTCTAAACTTTATCAAAGTGAGCACGAAGGCGTATGTACAGGATATGGTGCTGGTATTAGGCCAATGGTTTAAAATAAATACATCGAGGCCACGATGATATAGCTAGTTTTAATTTAACTGAACATTACGAATATTTTAGAGGGCAGTTGCAGCCTGAACCGCTTTGTCTCGTCTCCCTAGTGAGCACATTGGTGTCCAAATGTCTGGAGTTATAGTCCATATGCGCTTTCTCAGCTTTAATCAAATTTGGATGCTAGCACATCTCTAATAAAATGTGATCTAACATCTTATATGGTTAAAATGCGTTCATGAAAAACAGGTGGTTCTTTTCAAATGAATGGGCGATTGACTATAAGGGCATATATTCACATTATCACTTAAAAACACATAATTCGTTAAATAAACATTAAACTACATAGCAAGCTTCTTTGAGTGGCGTTAGCATACTATACACCAAATTCCGTGATTGGAAAGAGCAACAATATGTTGGAGTTCAGGAGATTTCCAACTAACACAATGTGAAGCCTAGAAAGTGAACATATAAAAGCTGGAGTAGATTTACGATTATCTCTATCTCACCATAATCGGTGCTCAAATTAAAATCATGTGGCTTCTGCATCATTAGAAATAGTTTTATATAGTAACTCGCATCATAGTTACCTTCTAAATACTTGAGTAACCATTTTCAAAGCTTCTCAATAGCGGGACCTAAGATTAGACGTGTGCATTGCTCAAGTCACTATACAGCAAAAGCCAAGTCTCGGCATAGTACAAAACATCAATGGCACATACATAGCTCAATCACATTTGAATAGGGAATTTTATTCATATAAGCAACTTATTTTTATTTGCAGTGATTGTTCTTTAGACAAACAAATGTTATTACTAAGAGGCATAAAATAGGTTTACAATCAAGCATACTGAGCGTTTTCAAAACCTTAAGCACATATGAGTTTGATGTACAACTAAACAAGAATTAGACATATCTCTATCAATTTCCATTTAAGTATCCTTGTAGCAAGCCCAAAGTCTTTCATATCAAATTTTGTGCTTAGCTCATTTTTAATATTGTTGACCACTTCATATTAAAAATAATCGATGACAATTTCATCACATAGAGTAACAAATACACACAATCATTTATGCTATGGTGCTGATTGTACACGCTAATAGTCAAACTCACTCATCTTGTAACCAATAGAAAGAACATAAGAATCAAACTTCTTATATCTTTGTCTGGGAAATTTGTTTTAATAGTATAGAATTTTTCAAGTAAACACACATGATCAAGTTTTTTTATCTTTAGAACCTTTTGGTTGATATATGAAAATCTTTTCATCAAGGTCACCATAAAGTTGTTCAAGTTCTCAATCATAATGAGCAACCAATGCAAGCATATTACGAATAATGGTATACTTAACAACAAAGCGTAATATTCTCATTGTAATCAACATCTTCCTTGTATGCGTGCCGCATCGCTACCAACCTATTATATCCTTGAAGTTCGATCTTGAAGTGGCTCCTTCTTTTACCATATACACTCATTTACATTCGTAATGAATTTATCATTAGGTTTAGGCACTAATTCCCAAGTTTTTTTTAGCTAGATAACTCATTTCCTCTCATAACAATCACCCACCCGCTAGACTTTTCACAACGCATAGCCTCTCATAAGTATTGAGCTCCTTATCCACTATTTCTTGATAACTAGTATAGGCTATGGTATGAGTCGAGGACATCCTTTTGACTTTCCTCATGGTCTTTTTCTTCTTGTCTCTAACTAATTGATAATCAACTAAAGGGTTTTGGTCAACACAATGGTACTCTATCACATCCTCCTCCTCTCATTCTCTACAATCTTGCCACGATCTTTGTTGGCTATCACTCTCTCCGGCTGCTTAGAGTGATGGGTATAGAGATGCTCACTCTCTCCACCTCGACTAGAGACTTATCACTAATAATTTCTTCTTTGTTTTTCACTCTCTAAATCACGGCATTAATGGCTTTGTTAAATTTGACATCTCGACTTATATAATCTTTACACCTTGTGACTTCATCGCATAATCCTATGTCTGTTAACTCCCTCGTGACCCAAGAAAGACACTTCCAGCTTTAGGTTCATGCTTTCTCTCACTCGATGAGAAAAAAACATAAAGGAATATCACTATTTAAAAGCGAGATGGAGTCAAATTGGTCATAACACCTTCAAAAAGATTTAGGCTTTGAGAACTCGACATCATGCATCTAACCTTACCAAGCAAAGTATGATTCATCCTTTCAAACAACCACATTTGTTGGGGTGTAAGGAACAATTTTATGTCTAGTAATACTACAATCATTGCTCAAATTATCAAAGTCGAATTGAGAATTCAAGACCATTTGATTACGCAAATATTTTACCTTTTACATATACGATTCTCACTTGAAATTTCCAATTTTAAATTTCATGAAAGTATTACTTTATCTTTCAATACATAAATCCACTCATGCGTCTAGAAATCATCAATAACAAATAAAATATTTGTTACCACTAAAAGTGGAATTGCTCGAGGACCTCATAAATTATTATGAGTGTGTTCTAACACTCTAGTTGTCTTGTGTGTGCTAGATGAAATGATGTCCTCTGATGTTTACCAAGTACATAATGATCACAAATGACATGTGGATTTTTGATTCTTACCAAACACACCATTATCATTTAAAAACTTAAGTCTCTTAACATGTATGAGTAAGTCTATTGTGCAGCCATACGTGTGATCGGTGTCGATGGAAGCGATAGTGAAATTTTAACCACATATTACTTGACATCGCAATATAAATGCCATTTCTTTTTAATAGCCTTAAAGGCCCTAAGTGCACCATTAGTCATTTTTAACATGCCATTACCAAACACACCAACAAAACCTATCTCCTCCAAACTCTCCTGCGAGAAATCAAATTTCTACCAATGTGTGGAATGTATATAACTTCCTTCAATGTCTGAGAAAACCACTATCAAATTTAACAATCACATCACCAATGCCGGTAATGTTATATGCAACATCACCCCATGCAGCGACTTATTCCATGATTACTTTTATGCAAATGATCAAATCAATATTTATTTGATGTGATGTGAAAAGATCTGGCTGAGTAAAAAATCCACTCATCCATATGGGGTTCATAGACATGTTAATATAACCGGACTCGAATTTAAAAACATAAACCTCACCAAGCTCCTCTTTGAGTACTACCACATTCGTCTCATTATTTTCTCTCTCACGATTGTTCTTCTCTTTATAACAATCACTAATGAAATAGCCCTAATTTGCCACAACCATAACACTTCTTTCTTTTCCCTCATCCAGTGACTTAGAATGACTTCTACCCTTTCTATTGCCACCACTCTTTTTCCCACCTCCACCTCCATTCCTCAAGCTGAGATCTACCCCCTCATAAAATGGATTTCACCATTTTTCTCATTTTCAGCATTCAACTCTCTCTTTACTTTTTAGAGAGTTATATATGACAATGCTCCCGGGTGTAAGGGTCTCCCTCCCATACATGATTGTATTCTTGACTTCATTATATGAATCAAGAATGGCATTAAAAAAATTATATCTTTGTTAATTTCAGGGATCGTTTTTCACCATAGTTTGTAATATCTTGCATAAACTTATAAAAACATGAAATTGTAATTCAAATCTCTTGTTGAAATTTTTTTGAAGAGATAAATTTTGTTTGGAGTAGATTGAGTCAAATAAAACTCTTCTAATTTTTTCCAATACTTTTTACGTGAAGTTAAAATTTTCAATTTTTTTGCAAAATAGGGTCTAATAAATGCAATATGATAAAAGTAAATGCAAGTTTATCAGGATTCCTTTTTACGATCCTACGTAATAGTAGGTCAAAAGATTTATCAATAGCTTTTGAAACTTTTTCTTGAACGAAAATATCTTTCATTTTCTATTACCAAATAAAAAGTCACATTTACCATTAAAAGACAGCCAAATCAAATTGATCTTGTGAGACATCTCAACAAATAAGAGCACACACCAATAAGCACCTTCAAGATAATCACCTTGAGAAAAACATTAATGTCTTAATATATACCGTTTCGATTCTCAAAGGTTTTGTGATTTGTAATCTCAAAATCAAGAAAAATTGTCAAATAGGTAAAGTCACAATAATGAAACACGTAAATGGTCAAACATTTAAAGTTCGAGTTCTAAAAATCACAATAATCCATTGAGCAAAGTATTACAAATAATCAACGACAAAATCAAAAACTAATAAAATCTAAGTTACAATAATAGAGCATGTAAATTCATAAAGTCACTAACAGCAGGCAATGGTTACCCCACGCGGTGATTTCAAATCTAATGGTCATCTCACCACGATGGCTGTTATTACGAAATTTAAAAGGACTAATCATTTTACCGGGCCGGACCAATCTAGCAGTCAGTAATAACGAAGAATCGATTTATTTTAAATAGAAATTACACCAACAACGCCCGATCACATGTTGGAAAAACCATGAAGGTTTGAAAAATGCCAAATCGTCTAATATCGAGCTGGCTTTGTCCAAAGCTATGCGAACCGCCCAAAATAGGCGATCACCACGAGAATGTCGAGAAAATAGGACAAGAGGATCACAATGGCCTTGACCACTCATTTGGGAATACCTTATGAGCATCCCTACTTGCACTGGCTAAAGTACTTCTGAGTCCTTTCCACGCTCCACAAGTATGATGCTCCACGCGCCGTTCCGTCGTCCGGGTGAGATCGCCTCGACATTAGGAGCCAAATATGGCCTCCATTCACAAAGGCGAAATATGAGCGAACATATTCGAGCGGATTTGTGTTTTGTCTTCTTTACAATTAATCAAACAATTTCAATTGTTTTTCTCGCAATATGGAATTCACAGGGCTCGACGATACAATTTTGGGAAATAGCTTCACTTGGGATCATTATTTATATTGCAAGAACAAGCGGCTCAAGTTAATTGTCCAACTCTACAAAGGTAACACTAAGATAAATGAAGAACAACAAAAGAATGGTGGCTGTGTCATTCACTGAATAATAATGAGGAAAAAATGGCTGAAATTCACCAAGGAATTAGGCACTAAGCTTAGGTTTCGACTTTGGTTCTTTGAAAGCTTATTGTTCCTTTACTTTCATTGAAGAAGAAAGCTAGAATTCGTGTATTGCTTATGGTGAAAATTGTACATTGGCTGCATAAGCAAAGCCATTTATATATATAAGTATAATATGCCGTATATAAGGTATAATATATATAACTAATATTTATATATTATAACCCTAAACTTAAATTGTCACACTTTTAGCGTGGTCCGAACATATTGGGCCGTTGAGCAGCGACAAAAGGTACATCAAAACCTCCAAGTGGCCCATTAAGGTTCTTGATATATTTGGGTTGACATATTGTGGAGTGGACTACAATTATCTTTAATCCCGTTAACTCAAAGCCTGTCAGATATAATTGATTCGATTAATTATTACTACATGGTTTTATTTTAGATCACCAAAAATCCAAACAATTGGTAATGATTTTCTATTTTTAAATAATTGTTCCGGGATCTCTCGTATATATTTAGTTTGACAAAGCTTTTATAAAAGTTTTAACATATTTTTGATAAAAGTTGATAAAATGTGTGGTTGAAAAGTTGATTAAAGTTATGGATCCTATGGAATATGTGATTAAAATTGAATTTGACCAACGAATGTATCAACTTTTGATAGAAAATTGATCAACTCAATCAAACATAGACTTAGCATTCATTCCTACTTGCAGTTTGTTGTTTTGAGAATCTACACATAACACATAAATCTTTATAGTCCGTTCATAATTCCCCCACTTATGGCGTAGCTTGGTAAAGTAGAATATTGAACTTGTTGGATACTATTAAAGAAGACCAAAATTATATTACTTGGTCTTATCAAAATTGTATATGAAACATGGTTTTATTGTGTATATGTACATGCCCCCACCTTTCACCTAATTTGACATTTGTCCAATTAGGTGAATTTAATTAGATTTTTGTTGTAATGTGGTTTCGATTTGGTTTTGTGAAGTATTAATTCTTATTATCGGTGCGGGATTATTATTGCATGATATTATACTTATAGTGGAACCTATGGACTTTGTTGCAACAGTCCTCAATGTTTTTACAACATATCATTTCCAACTTTTTCAATTTTGTGGCGACTTTGGTCTTTGAGTATTGACCAGATTAGATCATTTAGAAAATTATAAAGTCGATTGTATTGAATAGATGATTGTACCACTTATTTTTAGTTCAAATAAATAAAGAGTTGAAAAAAAAGTAATGATGTCCATCCACCTACCCCGTCAATCCCTACACCGCGCACCTACTTTTCTCGGTGTCTGACTTTAGATGCCCCATTTCTCGTGAAGCGTATTGATATTCATCATTAGTGATAATTATCACTAGTGCTGGGTGTAATAAGCCCATGATTCATTGTTTAGCGGAGTTGTGATGCATTTAATATTGTACATTGGACAATAAATCAAAAGGGGTTACGTGGGGCATTGGGTTGAAGGTTTGTAGGGATAATGAAAACCTTTACTACATTGAAATTGGAGAAAGAAGCGGAAAATATAAGAGATCTGAAAATGAATTATTGTATTTTCATTATGACCATGGACCTATATTTATAGGATTCCAAAGTAGGTTACAAAGAGATTTGGATACAATCAAACCGAACTTATCTAATTATCTTGATAAGACTAAGTATCCTGATAAGTCTAAATGGTCATCAATAATTATCTCATAATTTTACAACACTCCCTTTTGATGATATTTCTACAATAATTGTCTTCGTTAAAAACTTTGTTTGATAAAAACTCGATGAGACAAAATATCAAATGAAAAGAAAAATAATATGAGTTAAGTGTTAAAATTTAGAGTATTAAGAAAATATTGCCTCATTAAAAATTTCTCAGAAAGCCCAGTGGGACAAAACCTGGACTAAGAAAAAGAGTACAACTACTCATCCTGATGTTTATCACTGAAGATCTTTGAATCGACGCATTTCAATCTCATGCACTAATTTTTTGAATGTGGATGTCGGCAATGCTTTTTCAATAAGTCAGCCAAATTGTCACTTGAGCGAATTTGTTGAACATCAATGTCACCATGCTTCTGAAGCTCATGTGTGTAGAAAATTTTGGAGAAATTTGTTGTTTTGTCCCCTTTGATATAGCATCCTTTGAGTTGTGTGATACAAGCTGCATAGTCTTCATACAATATTTTTGGACTATTCTTTGTTGAAATTAATCCACATGATGATTGGATATGATAGGTCATATTCATCAACCATGCACATCTTTACTTGCTTCATAGATTGCAATAATCTCATAATGGTTTAAAGATGTTATTGTCAAGATTTGCTTCACAGATTTTCATGATATAGTTATACCTCCACGTATAAACACATATCATGTTTGTGATTTAACTTTATGTGGATAAGAGAGATAACCTGCATCTGCATATCCCACCAAAGAAAATCATAATTTTGTGAATAAAATAATCTCATGTCAATAGTATCTTTTAGGTAACGAAGAATGTGTTTAACACCGTTCTAATGTCTTCAGTTGGTGCAGAGCTATATCTTGCAATGAGATTTACAGAAAAAACTATATATGGTCGAGTGCAGTTTTCAAGATATATTAATGTTCTAATTGCACTTAAGTACGATATTTCAGGTCCAATAGTCTTTTTCCCGTATTCAAGTGGGTGAAATTGATCTTTTTTTTACATCAAGTGATCGAACGACCATATGCAATGTCAATGGATGTGCTTTATCTATATAAAAACGCTTTTAAGACTTTTTAGTATAAGAAGTTTGATTAACAAATAATCATTACGAGAAATGTTAATTTCTGATCTAAGACATAATTTTGTTTTGCTCAAATCTTTCATCTCAAATTCATTTTACAAATAATTTGCAGTTTTGTTGAGCTCTTCAGAAGTTCTTATAAAATTTAAATCATCAACATAAACTACCACAATTGCAAATCCAATGTCTGTTTTCTTTATGAAAACACAATGACATACATCGTCATTTTTATAACATTCTTTCAATAAATATTTGTTAAGGCAATTATACCACATTCGTCCAGATTGTAATAATCCATACAATGATCATTGCAATTTAATTGAGTACATAGTTTTGTGGAATGAATCATTCACTTTTGGTACTTTAAATCCTTCATTTATATTCATGTATATGTTAGTATCAAGTGAATCATTCAGATAGGCAACTATTACTTCCATAAAGCGTATATCGAGTCTTTATGACACAGTCAAACTTATTAAACATCTAAATGTGATGGTGTCCATTACGAGAGAATACGTTTCCTCATAATCAATCTCAAGTCTTTATGAGAAGCCTTAGGATACGAGTCGGGCTTTGTATCTTGTAATTTCATTGTTTTAATTCATCTTTCTTACAAACAATCTTTGTATCCTACAAGGATTACTTTTTTAGGAGGTTGAACTACAGTTCTAAACACTTTATATTTTTCTAAAGAATTAAACTCCGCCTATATGGATTTTTTTTATTTTAGTCAATCATTTCTATTTTGACAATCTTTAATAGATTGTTGTTCAGGATCCTCATTTTACATAATATCAAGTGCTACATTAAAGGTGGATATATTATCCATGACAATATTATTTCGTTCTCATAATTTATGAGATAACAAATAATTTATTGAAATCTCATTATTTTCGAATACTTGTGGTTCTTCAGGAATCACATTATCAGTATTTGATTGATCAATTATTTCTACCATTATTTCATAAAAAGTTTTTAGTTGGATTTCTCTTGTACTTTTTTCTTTCGAGGTATGGAGTTTTTTGCATCAATTGGTCGACCATGCTTCTGGCATATTTGAGATTCATTTGCTATGAAATATTATCTTGCTGGGACATCAATTTTTGTAAAAGTATTTTTTGCTGATACATATAATTTTGTCACTTTTTTTGTATCAACAAACACATCACATTTGAAACTATTTGCAAATGAATAATTTTTTCAACCTCTTGTTCATATTGATTGCTTTGGAGATCAAAGTTAGATAAAATTGTTTCATTCTAAGAAATTGTATATTGTTTTTCATGATGTAGTTTTCCCCCTCTCAAAGTTGACAAAGTCAATTCATCAAAATAACAATCTACAAAACGTGCAGTAAATAAATCACATGTTAAAAGTTCAAGGTACCTAATAATAAATGGTGAATCACATAAATTCTAAGTCTTCGTTGGAGACCCATTTTGGTACGTTGTGGGGGTGAAATTGGGAATTAGACAACACAACAGAAAACTCGTAGGTGAGAAATATTAGGTTTGTGACTAAATACAAGTTGTAAAGGTAAGTATTGATAATAAGCATTTGGTTTTATACGAAACAATGATACAAAGTGTAATATAGCATGGCCTAAAACAAAAACTATTAGTTTTGTTTTCATAAGTGACGACCTAGGAATTAATTGAAGACGTTTGATAAACGACTCTGTTAAACTATTTTATGTGTGGACATGGGCAATCAAATGTTCAATGACAATCCCGATTGACATACAATAATCATCGAATGCTTGTGATCTAAATTCACCAGTATTATCAAGACGGATTCTCTTGATTGAGTAATTGGATAATTGATCTCGTAATTTTATTATTTGAATAAGTAGTCTACCAAAAGCTATATTTCTAGTAGAAAACAAATAGACATGTTACCATCTAGTAGAAAAATCGACTAAAATCATAAAATAACGAATGGTCCACATGGTAGGGTTATCGGTCTACATATATCTTCATGGATCCTTTCTAAGACTGTTGGAAATTCAAAAATAACATTTGTAATGGAATGTCTTATGACTAATTTGTCGTGTCAATAAGCAGCATATAGATAATTATTAAGTAAAAGAATCTTCTGGTTGTTTAAAGGGTGTGCATGTGAGTTATTAATTAATCGATGCATCATTATTGCTCCTGGTTGTCCAAGTCGATCATGTCGAAGCATAAAACTTTTTTGTTCAACGAACTTCGGCTTCGTAACATTGTTTGATTCAATTATTTTTATAAATGTACAATACATGTCAGATGGGAGTGTCATGAGTTTTTTTATCTGTTTCTGGCCAAATACAAAAGAATTTATGCAAATATATTCATTATTGTTTTTTTGCATCATCTCAATTTGATATTCATTGCAGCATATATTTTTAAAACTGAGCAACTTCTTTTGGATTTTCTGGAGTAAAGTGTATCGTCAATATATAATTTCATAATATTTGGTAAGAATTAATATTAACTCTTCCAGAGCTTTCAATGATATTCGATGCACTTAATATCTTATTAATATTATTTTATGCTAGTGTTAAGTCCAAAAAATATTTATTGTCATGAAGAATAGTATGTGTAGTTGCATTATTAACTAAACAGATATCATGGTAATTCAAAAAAAAAATTATAATAAAAAATAGTTAAAATTAAAGTAATACTTCAATCAATCATGAAAATGTTTGACAATGCAAATTTAATTCTCAACCTTAGAAGCGAAATAAAAACATACTTTAAACTAAAATTATGAATCAAATTTAATTATTAGGATATTGAAAATAAAATAATCTATATTTTCGAGCATATTTCCTCCAATCAAATTATCAACATTGCCACTTCGATTAGCAAAAAAACATAGACATCCAAGTAAGTCACATCAATTGGACTATCAAAGCAAAATTGGTATCCATTTTTTTTTCATTGATTGATCTTTGGTGGTGATTCACAAGATATTTTGCTATATATAACCAATACCCTTTTATTCCACATTTAAGGCAATTTTCTTCGTGCTCCTTTTTAGACGAGTTGTTTTCATTTGTTTTGTACTTTTTAAAGTTGTTACTTTGTGGCTGATAGTGCCCATTATTTCGTACAAATCGGCGTCCACGGACACGTTCACGTTCATGTTCGTGTCCATGCCCACGTCGCGTCTATTGCTTGATGTTGCATTTGCTTTAGGCAATGTAGTGCAACCAGTTGGACGTAGCTCATGATTTTTCATCAACAACTTATTGTTTTGTTCAGCAACTAGCAGGTGTAGGATATGAGTTCTGAGTACTTTTTAAAACTACGCTCACGATATTGCTAATGCAAGATCACATTGAAGGCATGGAAGGTGGAGAAGGTACTTTCCAACATATCTTCATCACTGATTTAATCTCCACATAGAGTTAATTTTGAAGTTATTGTGAATAGTTTAGAATTGTACTCACTAACAGTTTTAAAATCATGCAAGCGAAGTTACATCCATTCATAGCGGGCTTTGGAGAGGACTATAGTCTCGATGGTCAAATCTTTCAGTCAAGTTTTTCCAAAACATGTGGATCTTTAACGGTGAGGTACTCAATTTTCAATCCATCGTGGAGATGGTGACGAAGGAAATAAATGATTTTGCACGATTGTGCATAGATGTTACATTTCATTCTTTTATTGTTTGTACTAGTGTCTTTGAGACAAGATGAATCTCAACATCGAGGATACATTACAAATTATTTTTTTCAGATAGATCAAGTGCAACAAACTCGAGTTTCGTGATATTTGACATTTGAGTAACTACACAATAAAAAAGAAAATATAATTAATTTTCTATTAGACATTATATAATTATATAATAACCGACCAATGAGTCGCACTAATAATGTCAACATGACATGATTTGTATTTTTTTCTTCAGAGATAAGTAATTCATAAATTACTTATATATATCACAATTTTTTACATTTAGTTATGTGATATTATATTTTCTTGAGACAGCCATTTAATATTTTGTCAAAATATTATCGTTGTCTTCTTGAGAGGCAACAATAAATCATTGATACGAAGTAAAAATTTGCTATTGAGAACAATAATATAATATTCTTATAGAATATTATATATTATAAAATTAGGCTCTTGAGGGCCATTAATATTCTACTAAAATATTATTAATGAATTTTGAAGTGACAATTAAATATTCTTTTAGAATATTTATATATTGGGATTACGTCGTAATATTAATGTTGTGTTACTTAGGAACAACAACATATTATTATGAATATATGCTCTTCGAGGAGCAATAATATGATATATCAATTTAAAATTTATCACGGGACTATCAAAAAAAATAATTATTCAAGTTAAAGATAAATAGTAACCACAATAATAAATTAATGGGTTATGATACTATTTTTTGGTAAAATAAATTTAGATTAATTTATACTATGAAAATTTTCTCTTTACAATATGTTCGAGAAAAAAAAAGCATAAAATAGACATGTCATTTACTTAGAAAGTATAAGAACATAATAATTAATTCACCACAACCACTTTAAATATTATATAAATATGTGAGTGCTTTAGTATAGAATATACATGGATCGATATGTAGATTAGATGTGGGAGATTAAATAGTATTTCCAAAGAAGCAATTTAGCATATTTTTGATGGACCACGAGACTCTATAATATATTAGGATATCTAATAGTAAAAACAAACAAATTCTATGCTATTGATTTCGATTACACGGCCATCATGTGTATATAGAAATAAAGAGGCTTTTAAAATTACCGCACACATCTATTGAATTTTATTTACCTTTAGATGTTGAAGAAAAGAGTAGCTAGAATTGAGTTAGGCGTCGTCTTTGATAACGATGTTATGGTGGAGAAGAAGGCGAGAGAAAATATAAGAGATCTACGAAAATAGAATTGTGTATTTTCATTATGACCATGGACTATATTTATAGGATTCCAGTAGGTTACAAAGAGATTTGGATACGATCAGACAAGACTTATCTAATTATCTTGATAAGAGGCTAAGTATCCACGATCAGTCTAAATAGTCGTCAATAATTATCTCATAATTTTACAACATTTTACCCATTTTTTTTGTATTTTCCCTTTTTGGTTTTTAAATTTTTTACTTTTTGTTTAATCAGTAAAGATCATTTAAAAAGCACAAATTTACAAACATGAGCATGAGATTTTGCACAACTAGACATTCAAAACTATGCCCTCAAGCATGTGATATCTTCGATGAATTTTATTTATTTTTTCCTGTTTGACTACTATTTTAAATAGAATTCCACTTTCGAAAATGACAATATTTCAAATTTAGAGATAACAGGCATCTGGTTGAAATTCCATCTTTCTTCTTCAACAGCTCTCCTCTAAAAGGGATCAACTTTGGCGACAATAACACGGAGGCCTACTGTTGACATTTATCTTAATCTTCTTAAGCTCGTGGAATTCTATATTTATTCCGATAAGCTTCACAATTGGCATTCTACAATATTTGGAAACCTTACTGAAACTCTTGATCTATCTATATTGTAATAACTTGTTGAATTACATATAACAACTTCTACATCATTAACAACTATTAACATATAATGAATATTGCAATAGAATTCTAGTAGAATGTGTATCTTTGTTCAAAAACAAATTATTGATCTTATGGTGGTTATATTAACACCATAATTTTCATTAGTGCATTAGTTTTTAACTAAAGTTCTTACTCTTTGCTTATTATTCCACTTATATATTACTTTTTGTTGCATTATTATCATTAATCTTCTATTAATTAACACATTAATTTCTTCTGGTGGTTTCAATTAAAAATAATTTGTTATCATGCTTTGAAATGAAGAAAATATTATGTTTTGCTTTTGTATTTGATATTTTTTTCTTATATAAAAATATGAGGGGTAAATAAGTGATGTTTTTTACACCATCTAAGCGACTTTTGGAAAAAATCTTAATCAAAAGACAAAAAGTACTAATTAATGAAATGTTGAGAATTAGAATACAATGAAAATAAAGGTTAAAGAGCTTTTAGTGCAATTAAAATGTGGTGTGCAAAAGAAAAACTTGGTTACCCAATATAACCCGTCCATTATCTTATCATGATATGAGGATCATCCTTGTTGAAGTATAAGTAAGACTCTACCACTTGGTAGGGTTAACGCATATTACGATGATTATTTGATTAAGCTTAACTACGCATATAAAATTAGCTTCCTCTTCTTTCTTCTTTTTTTTTAAAAATAGCCAATTTAATATGACCTATTGATGCATGTTAGAGAATTTCCGTTTGTTGGGTATTTGTTGCCGAACAACCTCAAAGCTTGGCGATGATGATTTAAGATTAATTTCATGGCGTTGGCAGATAGATTGAAAGTAAAAGAGCGAGATGAAAACAAGTAGTGAATCAACCATTTTGTAGGGGCTTATCTTGTGGTTGCTCAATGGCCCACTCTATTTAATAGGCCCAAATATAGTATTATAAGTGGTCTTTGGTATTATTGGGCTTGTGGTTGATTGGTGATCTTTAATCTAATAATCGTTTTATTTGGGACTCTTTTCTATTCATTCAACAACATACATTTGCCTTGGTTGAGAGAGAAGTGAGCGGTACACTTTGTTTCTTCTTTCTTGTGGTTTGTCGTTGTTGTTTGGTTTCTCTCTTTGTGAGATTAAGCAATTCTTTGTGAGCTAAACTATTTGGGTCAAAATAGGGGTGTTCTTGGGTTGAGCTTTATTGTATGGGTTCTAGTCTTTGTTAAGCTTAAATCGAGCTAAAGCGAGTTTTGGTGATTAATATTTTGATAAATTGGTATCAAAGCTAGGTTTAGTATCTTTGGTTGTGAAAGAATCATAAAAGTTGAAGAAACCCGAGCTTCAAAAGCGGGAGGCGAATCGTATTTTTCAAAAGGCGAGCATTCTGACCAATTTTTGGTGAACAGTCCATTTCGTGAAAGGAGACCATATTCGAACTCTTGGCGGTGGCGCTCACGGTTGTTCGGTAGCGTGCGATGCGTGTATCACTATAAGCGGAGGAGGCGTGCATGACCTGCGGAGATATCGAGGCGCGTGGTCTTGAGGCGGTGGTGAGTCTTACGGATTCTAGCCAAAACACGGTTTGTTCATACGGTTTTGGGACGTTTTAGTGGTGATTGGTTTTTGTCACAAATATATTGTGCCAAAATCTGGATAGTTTGCCCTTAGGGTGCGTTTGGCGAATCACTGTTGCTATCAGGTGTGGGTATTCTTTATTGGTTTTAGAGTGTAAAAATTTCGCATCTCTCTAGAATCCCGAACAACAAATTTGTTCGCTCAGATATAGTATTCTACGCTATTTAATTTTCCACGGTCAAGACTATAAGTCGGTGGGGTAGCCATTTATTTTTACGCAATAGAGATCATCGTGTGGGGGAGTGATCATTAGGATTGGGGTTAGATGTGGAGTAACCGTTGCACTGTTATGAACTAGGATATTATTTGCCAAAATTGTTTCTTGATTATTTTGTTTTGGATGATATAAGTTTCGTAACTTATTGTGTGAAAATTGCTTTAGTCTTGAAAGGTTTTGTTGAATTATCTCTATTGTTACAACTTTTGGACCATTTTAGTAGTCTTTGTGAAAATTGTGTGTTTTGTATTTTGCATTGATTCCGAGTCCTAAAAATGACTCCGCAATTTTGAATTAGTGATTTTAATGGAAGGAGATTTCTCAATTTGGCGCTTAAAAGATGAAAGGAATTTTGATACAACAAAAAGTTTCAAAAGCTACATATCGGTAATTTTCCTATAGATTTCACTAAAAGAACAAAAGAAGATTCGAGATGAACTTGCTTACTCTTCCATAATATTACACGCACGAGGATCTTTGTTTTTGAGAAAGTTTGTAAACATAACACTACAAAAAAATTTGGAAAAATTAGAACTTTTGGTTAAATCTATTCCTAACGAACTTTTCTTGCTAGAGAGATTTTGGGTTTCAAAATGGATCAATCAAATGATCTAGATGACAATGAATTTTTTAACAAACTTATACAAGATATTGTTAATTGTGGTGAAAAGGTTAATGAAGAGTCTAAGGCCATAATATTGCTTAATTCTATTCTCGATATTTATAAAGTGAAAAATACAATTAAGTATGGTAGAGACACTTTAACACATGAGATTGTCATTGACTCCTTTAGAAGTAAGAGATGGAGATGAAAGCTGAAAAACATGATAAGAAAAGTGGTGAAATTCACATGATGAGGGTGAAGAACTCAATTTAGGCAAGCCGGTAGCTTTCGAGACAATCAAAGCGGTGGTGGTCGAATAATAATGGGGGTAAAAGAAGAGCAAGGGTTGGTCTAGAACTAAATCTAAAGGAAAGGTAAAAATGTTATGATTGTGGTAACATTGGGCATTTTATAAAAGATTTCCATACCATGAAGAACAAAACAAAGCCGGTAAGAGGAGAGATGAAGTGAATGTTATGTCTTCTTCTAATTACGAGTCGAGAATTGAAGTCTATGTGTTGATTAATTACATTGTTGATCTTTGGCGAATTGAATCTAACTACCAAATCCCTATTTGCATGAGTGGGTACTTGATTCGGGTGCATCTTTTCATGTGACATCTCGCGATATTGGTTTGAAAATTTGCATGAATCGATGATGAGCTTGTTGTTTTGTGTGATTAGTGCCTTATATTGTTGTTGGGATTGGTGATGTTACTTTAAAGTTTGACACATGTTTTGTGTATTCTTTAAATGATGTTAGATTTATTCACGAATTGGTGGGAATTTGATTTCGATGAAGACAACTTCAGAAAATTGGCTTTCTTGGTAAAATTGGAAATAGAATGCTAAAATTGATGAATGGTACTCTCGTTACTTGTAAAGGGCGGGAAGATGATATAAATATATATATATATATATATATATATATATATATATATATATATATATATACTAATTTTAATCCGTGTGTTGCGTGTAGCAATTATAACATTGTAAATTTAAGACAAATAAATGAATATTGTAGAATTTAGGACAAAATCCACATAAAAGGAAAAAAAAAGGTCAAATTGAGAAGCTCAACAAAATTTAAATGTTGGGGATGGTCAATGACAAAAAAGTAAAAATTGTGGAGTGAATTGGTTATAATCTATACACTATAAGAGGAAAAGAAAAAAAAAAATTGTCGAGAGTAAAATATATATGTAAAAGAAATTTTTACGAGTTCACACTCGTAAAGAAAAAAAATCTTGTCAAGTGAAAAAAAAAATTAGAAATGGAAAAGTCCACATTAAAAAAAAGTTTTTTTAAGTGAGCGATATTTCGACAAACTTTGTCGAGTTACTATTCAACTCGACAAAGTCAGCTCGAGTTTGTGGAAAAATCACCATAAAAAAAATAAAAAAAAAAAAGTTGCATGAGCGATGGCTTCGACATGACTTTGTCGAGTTATTCAACTTCGACAAAGATTTGTCGAGTTGAATAGTAGTGGAAAAGTCCAAAAAAAAAAAAATTAATGAGCGATTAACACTATTCAACTCGACAAGTTTGTCGAGGTTGAATAGTCGAAAAAGAAGAATCTGCAAAAAAAAGTGCATGAGCATTAACTCGACAAACTTTGGCGGGGTTACTCGACTCAACAAAGTTTGTCGAGTTGAATAGTTAGTAGAGTAAAAAAAAAAAAAAAAATTTGCATCCGACGATGACATACTGTTCAACTGGAAGAGCAAAGTTTGTTGAGTTGAGTCAACAGTGAAAAAGTCACACACACAAAAAAAAAGAATTTAAATTTTTTTTTGCATGAAACAGTAACTTCGAGTTACTATTAAACTTTAAACAAAAGTTTAATAGCGTTCTTGTTCATGAATTTTTTTTTTTTTTTTTTGGACTTCTCTATTCGTTATCAGGGATTACTTTATAAAGTAAGCACATGAATAATTGTTTTACTCTATTATTTATTATAACATATTATAGTAAATATATGTCATATAAAATTATTGTATATTATATTAAACTATTAAAATGTAATACATTTTTACTTATTTTAGTAATTATTATAACATAGTGTAATAAAATTTATTACAATAATTATATCAATTTATTATAATAATTATATCAATTTTATTACAATAATCGATTTTTAGTATAATTAATAATTTATAATAAAATTTAATATCCATTTATTATAATATCAATTTGTTATAATATTAATTTATTGTAAATAAAAATTCATTTTTGAGTCTTTGGTTTTTTGGTATATACTTCGATCAAATAACTTCGGTAATCTCAATTTTAGTTTGTGAAATTGTAAACCTAATTTTAATACATATTTTATTTGTTGTGTTGTTTTTTTATGTATATTATTATTTGAAGTAAATTTAATTTTGTTGGTATTTGTTTTGACATATAATTGATCGAACAACTAGAAACGATCTCAAATTTTAGTTTGTCCAAGTTGCCCGATAAAAAGTAATCAAATGAATAAATATTTTTATTCCATCATTGTGTATTGTATTATAATAAAAAAATATATCATATTAAATTATTATAATATATTATATTAAATTTTTATCAATTATTATAACATAGCTTAATCAAAATTTATTGTAATACCTATATCAACTTGTTATAATAATTATATAAATTGTATTCTGAAAATTAAATTTGTTTTTAATTACGTATATTTATGCATATGCTCACTTTTAGGAGTAACATAGCTTTATCAAAATTTGTCAAAATATGTTTATGCATATACTCACTTTCTCGATGACTTCAAAGCAAATTCAAAATTGAAGTTGCCTTGAGTTGCTTTCGAATAAATCTGTCAATAAAAAAAACCACAAACTCAAATATAAAAATTTTTTATTTTTTAAAATAAGCTAACCCATACAACATAATAATAAATAACCCGAAAAATTAAAAAATTCAAAATATATACATAGTACTAAAATTTTTTTGTATACATTTTTAACTTTACATTGTTTTATAAATACATTGGATTTTTTTTATGTACAAACTAAAAACTAATAAATAGTATAAATTTAATAATAAATAAAATTGATCGAGCAAGACACAATCAAGCATTTGTTACAAAAAAAATTTAATGATTAATATGAGGGGTAATACATATTAACGTATATATTTAAGAATTCAACCTTTTTTTTTAATTCAACTAAACACAAATATAAAAAACAAAAAATATTTTATAGTTAAATTAGTCAAGTAACTAAAACAAACTAGAAATGAGTTTGTCGAGGTTACTCAATCTCTCGTACTAATATGTCATATTTATATATATAGAAATTCAATCTTATCTCTTGTCAAGCATGCTCCCCACAACATCCTCCCATATGCAGTATCAAATGGTGTGGGAATTCTCCGTTCGAACCATGCACTTAGATGATGCCATGGCTGTCAAAGCCCCGGATCAAACATGGCTAGAAAAAAAATGGTACAGCATTTCAGTTCATCTTTTTAAAAGAGAGCGAAAATAGGTGTGATCCAATATCCGGTCTTCTCTTACGCCCACAGAAATTTTGCTTTCATGAAAACCCCCAAATGGATTAGAATGCGCATTTAAAAGCGTTAGTGCTGTTATGTGCTTCGCTTTGTTCATAGGAAGTGCTTGACTAACTACACTAGTGTCATTACGGTTTGCCATGTTTGTGGATGATAACCGATTATACCTAAGTGAAGCGCACATTTGAGAGACATTGAGTTTATGAAGTTGAATATGTGATTCCAAGCATTGAGCTTGAGCATTAAAGCTGATGTAGACTTTTCTCCTCCATGAGGGCAATGCCATTTCTTGATCAATATTATGAAGTTCTTAGAAAATACTTATGTGATTAACTACACACTATTCTTAGAAAATTGTTACTAAATTTCTTTACCCGATTCATGGAGTAACAAAAATTTCTTTGACATAGTAACTGATCACCAAAAATATGAAATTTTACTAGGGACATAGAATACTCATTTAACTACCACATATCAAAATTTGATAGTCGAAGCGGCATGTTTTGACTTGAAAATACTTACATAAACATCACAAGAGGTTTCTCGAATTCATCTGCGATCATGGATTTACAGAGTGTCCATAACCAGAGTTATATAATATGAAATTATATAGAGCAAAGCCAATGGTTAGGCAACCCTTAGAACTATCGTGTCAGCCCGGAATTATGTAGCAATTCTTAATATATAAGGTGCGATAGATTTTTGAGTTGGATATGAAAGCGTAGCTTAGGTAGAGCTTATGAAGTTTAGCAAAACATTTCAAGTTCACATCATTAACACATGGTCAAAATAAGAGATCCACTAAAACTACCACCACAAACCAAGGTCACACGAGAGTTTAAAGATATTTACACTACTTAAATTTTTTGGTTGGTTTCTAATTGCTTGATTCCGACGCATTCGTTGGCATGAATCGACTTGCCTAGGAGGTTTCGGTGAGCATTTTAGTATGCCTAAACATGCCAGCCGGACTACCAATTTTAATATGTAGTAACTACCTGAGTATTATATGTCCCTGAAAATTTAAGTATTGTTCGGTGATGGATTTTTTCTATGTCAAATAATTTTTTGTACACCATGACCGGTGAAGAAAATTTCGAAAATAAGAAGCGATGTTACTAAAATTTCTTCACCAGGTCAACTGAGTATAAAAATTTCTTTGACATAGAAAGCGATCACCCGAAAAATGTGAAATTTTCAGGAAGACAAAATGCTCATTTAGCTACCACATATCAAAATTTGATAGTCCGGTAATGTTTGACTTAAAATGCTCACCGAAACATCCTAGGCAGTTTCTCGGATTCATGCGGTTGCAGTTTACAAAATTGTCCATAACTTGAGTTATATAACCTCAAATTATGTGAAACCAAAGCCAATGGTTAGGTAACCCATAGGGCTATGGTCTCCAACTGGAATTATGTAAAAAACTTAATATATAAGGTGCAGCAGATTTTTGAGTTGGACAAGAAACTGCAGTTTACGAAACAATTCACCCGATCATGGAGTAACAAAATTCTTTGACATAGAAAACGATCACCGAACAATATGAAATTTTCAGAGAACGTATAATACTCATGTAGCTACCACATATAAAAATTTGATAGTCCGACGGCATGTTTCGACATACTAAAATGCTCACGAAACATCCTAGGCGTTTCGATTCATGGTGTCGCAGTTTACAAAATTGTCCATAACTTGAGTTATATAACATGAAATTATGTGAAACCAAAGCCAATGGTTAGGTAACCCATAGGGATATCGTCTCCGAATTATGTAAAATACTAAATGTATAAGGTGCAGCAAATTTTGAGTTGGACAGACAAAAGCGTAGTTTAGAAAATGAAGTTTAGCAAAACCCTTAAAGTTCACATCATTAACGTGTAAATAAAACATGGGATTCCACCAAATACACAAAAGTCAAGAATTGCGGCTATTACAAAAATGATGAGATTTGGACAAAACTAAGAATAGTAAAATACCAAAACTACGTCGTGTTGGATGAAAAAGCTAGCAATGAAGAGTACAAATTCATTTAGTTTTTTTTTTTTTGAAACTCACACATTTGTATTATAAAAAAATTTTTTTGGTCATCGTAACAAACAAATGCATCACGAATTTTTTTTAATACCCACACATATGTAATACAAAAACAAAAAAAATTTTTGGTTCATTGCCGAGTTGCTCGGCAATGACAAATTATTAATTTTTTTTTTTAAACTCACATGTATTACAAAAAAAAAAATTTTTTGGTTATTGTGAATAGTACAAAGTCCTATATATATATATATATATTTTAAACCCACACATATGTAATACAAAAACAAAAAAAACAAAAAAAATTCTTTGGTTCATTGTCGAGTTGCTCGGCAATGACAAATTACTATTAATATTTTTTTAAACTCACATATGTATTACCCAAAATTTTTATTCTGTGAATGATAAAATCTTCACAATTTATTTTTATTTTTTAGTTCATTGCGAGTTGCTCGGCAATGACAAATTACTATTAATTTTTTTTTAAACTCACACATATGTATTACTAAAAAAAAAAAATTTGGTTACTTTGAACAAGACAAAGTACTATTCACGAAATATTTTTTTAATTTTAAAACCCACATATTTATTACAAAAAAATTTCTTTGGTTATTGTTCATGCCTAGTTGCTAGGCAATGAGCAGGACAAATCTTGTTCAAATTAATTTTTAAAACCCACATATATGTATTACAAAAAAAAAAAATTGTGAGTTCTTGTGAGCATACAAATTACTATTCATGATTTTTTTTAAACCCACACATATGTATTAAAAAAATTTCTTTAGTTACTTTCATTGCTCGTCAATGAACAAGACAAATCTTTCAATTTTTATTTTTTTTTTTTATAAACCAATACTTGTATTAAAGCTGTGATTAAAGAATAAATGGAAGGACCTCCAGAGTTGCATTTAGAAATGCGACTTATGTATTTTTAGGCTTGCATAATTAAGTCATGTAACTAAAATTTCTTTGACATAGAAACGATTATCGAAAAATATGAAATTTTCAGGAACATAGAATACTCATTTAGCTACCACATATCAAAATTTGATAGTCCGACGGCATGTTTCGCTTACTAAAATGCTCATCGAAACATCCTAGGCGTTTCTCGGATTCATGCGGTCGAAGTTTACAAAATTGTCCATAACTTGAGTTATATAACATGACATTATGTGAATCCAAAGCCAATGGTTAGGTAACCCATAGGGCTATCGTCTCCAACTGGAATTATGTAAAAATACTTAATATATAAGGTGCATCATATTTTGAGTTGGACAACGAACTGCACTTAGATAAACATGAAGTTTAGCAAAACCTTTAAAGTTCACATCATTAACGTGTAATCAAATCATGGGAATCCACTAAAACTAACACAAAACCAAGGTCCACAAAAGTTTAAGAAGATATTTACAGTACTTAAAGTTTTTGATTGGTTTATAATAGTGATTCTAGCATGTCGACGGCATGAATTGAAAAACTATCTAGGAGGTTTCGGTGAGCATTTTAGTATGCCTAAACATGCCGTCGGACTACCAATTTTAATATGTGGTAGCTACCTGTATTATATATCCCTGAAAATTTCTATTGTTGGTGATCGTTTTCTATGTCAAATAATATTTTGTTACTCCATGACCAAGTGAAGAAAATTTCAAAATAAGGGCAGTGTTACTAAAATTTCTTCACCCGGTCATGGAGTAACAAAATTTCTTTCACATAGAAAACGATCACCAAAAATATGAAATTTTCAGGAACATAGAATACTCATTTAGCTACCACATATCAAAATTTGATAGTCCGACGGCTTGTTTCGACTTCGAAAATTCTCACCGAAACATCCTAGGCAGTTCTCGTATTCATGCGGTCACAGTTTACAAAATTGTTCATAACTTGAGTTATATAACATGAAATTCTGTGAAACCAAAGCCAATGGTTAGGTAACCCATAGGGCTATCGTTTCCAACTGGAATTATGTAAAATACTTAACATATAAGGTGCAGCAGATTTTTAGTTGGATAACGAAACTGCAGTTTAGAGAAACAATTCACCGGTCATGGAGTAACAAAAATTTCTTTGACATAGAAAACGATCACCGAACAATACAAAATTTTCAGGGACATATAATACTCAGGTAGCTACCACAAATTTAAAAGTGGGAGTCCGACGGCATGTTTCGACATACTAAAATGCTCACCGAAACATCATGGGCAGTTTCTCGATTCATCTGTCGCAATTTAAAAATTATCCATAACATGGTTATATAACATGAAATTATATGAAACCAAAGCCAATGGTTAGGTAACCCATAGGATATTGTCTCCAACTGGAATTATGTAAAAATACTTAATGTATAAGGTGCATCAAATTTTGAGTTGGACAACAAAACTGCAATATAGAAAAAATGAAGTTTAGCAAAACCTTTAAAGTTCACATCATTAATGTGTAAACAAAACATGAGATTCTACCAAACACACAAAAGTCAAGAATTGCGGCTATTACAAAAATGGTGAGATTTGGACAAAACTAAGAATAGTAAAATACCAAAACTACGTCGTGTTGGACGAAAAAAGCTACAGTAAAAAATTAAGACTCTTGTATTATTGTAAGGATATAAGAAGTCAATAATTGCGACTAAAAGACACTAATATATATATATATATATATATTAAAATAAATAAAAGAAAAGAAAAGATGAAGAAGTCAAAATTGCGGCTAAAGAGATTAATTTAATATTAAAAAGTGTAAAAGTTTAGGACAAAAGGGTGAGATTTGGACAAAATTAGGAATACTAAATCAATAAAATGACGTCGTGTTGGTTGAATGGTGATTAGTAAACAGTGATAGACACTTATATTATAGTAAGGATATATATATCACTACTAGAGAAGTGATAAAAGGTTTAGACTTCTCAATTTCTTCTACAAGGTGATCACACACTTAAATGCCACAATAGACTTGCACATGTGAGTATTAAGGTGAAGCTCCTTAATGATAAAAATGTTTTTGGTAAAGATTGTGTGTCCGATTTGCCTTTTGTGATCATTGTGTGCTTGGTAAGCATCATAAGTTGTCTTTCTCTCGGTGTTCATAAAACAAATGGAATACTTGACTATGTACATTCCGATTTGTGGGATCCCGCCATAATCCTACTTAGGGTGGGAAAAGATAGTTTCTATCTATTATTGATGACTATTCTAGGAGAGTGTGAATTTTTCTTTTAAAAGATAAATCGGATGCGTTTGAAAGCTTTAATAATTGGAGAAAAAGATAGAAAATATAACTGGTAAAAGATAAAGTTTCTTGAACTAATAATGGACTAGAATTTTGCAATGTTGAATTTGATAAGGTGTGTGTTTAAAATGGAATAACAAGACATAAAATGTTCCTTACACTCCTCAACGAATAGGGTAGTGAAAAGATGAATAGAACACGCTTGATAAAGTTATATGCATGATGATTAGCTCTAATGTCCCTAAATCGTTTTGGGGTAAAGTCGTGATGACTTCTTGTTATTTAATTAATATTATTCTCTTGCTTTGAATGGTAATACTCATCATGAAAAATAGTATAATAAATGTTGACTATTCTATTTTTCGTACTTTTAGTTATGCTGTTTTTCTCATCAAAGTGAGGAAAGCTTGAACCTAGAACTAGGAAATGTGTTTTCTTAGGTTATTCGAAAGAGTGAAATGATATAGGTTGTGGGATAGAAGTCATAAGGGAGGGAAAGTCATAGTGAGTAGAGATGTTACATTCATTGAATTTGAAATGCCTTGTTCAGGACCGATTTAGAAATTAGGTGGAGATCAACAAGAGGGTAATAGTAGATAGTTGGAGACTATTAAGGTTAATACACATGTCCCTAGTGCCTTTAGCGAGGTGGAGACTCAAATTCAACAACCGAGGAAGAGGTCAAGAAGTAGTGATAGAAGAGCATTACATTGAAGAAGATCCTTTAGTGGATTATCAATTAGCTAAAGATAGAGAGAGAATGTGGCGAGAGAACCTAGGAGGTTTGGATATGAGTCCGAGTTAGCCTTTGCATGCTAGCTATGAAGAGTTAGGCGATAGAGAGCCAAATACTTTTCGGGAGGCGATGAGGAGTAACAATCGGAAGAGTGGTTAAAACTTAAAAGCAATGAGAGAGAAATGAGTTCCTTAGCAAAGAATCAAACTTGGGAGCTAGTACTTATACCTAAAAATAAGTCACAGTTGATCATAAGTGGATTTTAAGATTAAAGAGGGTACTAGTACAACGAACCGTTAAGGTTTAAGGCTAGATTAGTTACTAAATGTTACACACGTGAAAGAAGGAGTTGATTATAATGAGATTTTTTCACATGTTGTTAAGTACACTACAATTAGGGTCATGCTTGCATTAGTTGCATACTTTGTGGAACTTGAACAACTTGATGTTAAAAGCGCTTTTTGCATGGTGAACTTGATGAACAAATATTCATGAATCAACCTAAAGGTTTTAAGATAAACAAAAGCTGGATTATGTGTGTTTTCTTAAAAGATCTTTATATAGTTTGAAACAATCACCTAGACAATGGTATAAAAGATTTGTCTCTTTTGTACTATCTATAGGGTTTCAAAGAAGTAAGTTTGATCATTGCCTATATCACCAATATAATGAAACTAGTAATGATCGTGTTTTTATTGTTATATGTTGATTATATGCTTTTAGTTGGTTCATCTTCTAAATGGATATGCAAGATAAAAACAACTTTGAATGGTGAATTTCACATGAAAGATCTAGGAAAAGTCAAAAGAATCCTAGGTATAGAAATTGAAAGAGATATATCAAATTGTACGTTGTTTTGCATCAAACTCCTTACATTTTGAAAGTGTTAAAAGATTTGGCATGCATGAATGTAAACCGATTACATTGCCTTTAGCTAATCACATTGTGTTAACTAAAGATCAAGCTCCTTGTAATGAGGAAGAAATTGAATACATGAGTAGGATTCCTTATTCTAATGTGATAGGCTCTATTATGTATTTAATTGTGCATACTAGAGGATTTAGCTTATGCTATAAGTGTCCTTAGTGGGTTCATATCTAATCCGGGTCCTAGTCATTGGGAGGCCTTGAAGTGGCTCCTTAGATAATTGAGAGGGACGAGTAATATAGGTCTAATATTTGGTTGTAGTAAGGAATGAGTGAAATTGAAGGGTTTTGTAGATGTGGACTATGCGGGGATAGGGATAATATGAAGTCTACATCCTCTTATGTGTTTACTTTGTCTAATTCTTGTATTAGTTGAAAGTCTCAATTACAACACATAGTTGCTTTATCCACTATCGAATCCGAATATATTGCTACCACCAAAGCAATTAAAGAAGCTTTGTGGCTTAAGGATTGCTAAGTGAACTTCGTGTTTTGAATGATGATGTGGTAGTATATTCGGATAGTCAATCTTCAATACATTTGTGTAAAATCCGTTTTTCATGAGCGTACCAAACATATTGATATTAGACTACATTTCATTAGAGCTATTGTATCACAAGAAGAAATAACGCTTAAGAAAGTGTCTACACAATATAATCCCCGGATATGGGCACTAAGGTGTTGCCCTTGGTGAAGTTTAGAAGTTGCTTGGATCTTCTAAACATCGGTGGAGGTAAATAATTTCCAATTTTATTGGTTCTCCTTTTAGAGTTGTCACTAATGAGTGATATTTTTCTTTTGTAGGTGAATGAGCTAAGGAAGGAGACAAGGAAGTGCTATTTCATTGTTCAAGAATTCTTTGGCACCAAGGTGGAGGTTTGTTGGGTATTTGTTGCCAAACAACCTCAAATAGCGATGATGATTTAAGATTAATTTCATAGGCGTTAGTCGAGAATTGAAATTAAGGGAAAAATGACAACACTTAGTGAATCCAATTAAAGCTCGACCCAAAACTTAGAGGACCATTTTGTAGCGGCTTATCGCTCATTGGCCCACTCTATTTAATAGGCCCAAATATAATGTTATAAGTGGTCTTTGGTATTATTGGGCTTGTGGCCCAATTGAGATAACCTAATCCTAATAATGCATTGCTGGGACTCTTTTCTATTCATTCCAGCAACATACATTTGCCTTGGTTGAGAGAGAAAGTGAGCGGCTGCTTTGTTTCTTCTTTCTTGTGGCTGCCATTGTTATTTGGTTTCTCTCTTTGTGAGATTAAGCAAGTTTTTTGTGAGCTAAACTATTTGGGTCAAAATAGAGGTGTTCTTGGGTTGAGCTTTATTATGGTTTCTAGTGGGGTTAAGCTTAAATCTGAGCTAAACGAGTTTTGGTGATTAATATTTACAACAGCCGTGTTTACTTGCTAGTTGTTCTCAATGATTAGTTTATATCTTCCTAGCTTAAATTCCGTGAAATTTTCGTATTCAAGAATCCCAAATTTATTAATATTTCATCTTTCACCATCTGAAAATTTTATTATATAAAATTAAAATTTTAAAAAATATTGTTGTATTGTACTCGATCTTCCATGCCTTTTGTTGGAGTACATAATTCATATCGAATGAACACGTATATACTCTAAAAGCAAGCTGATGCTGGAGTGGAGTGTGGAGAGTGTGTAGCGCATAAAATAGAACGGATCGAAACCATGTCTTGTTTTATTTTTCATTTCGTACAATTCGTCAATATCAAGTCAATTAGTAAAATAAAAATATAATAAATACTATTACGTACTTAATTAACGAGACATCACGTGTATCGTCGTGCTCACACTAGTATTATGAAAAGAATATAAGATTTGGATTCACGTATAAACACATATTTAAGAAAGAGACAATCGTAGATCACAATCAAAGTTACATAATGTATATTACACATTTTAAAGAATATTGACCCATGCTTGGAGTCATAATTATAAAAGTAAAAATGTAAATTTTCAAATCCACCAAAATAGACCGTAATGTTAAGAAGCGGGAAGCGCATCCGACGAGGAATTTATCCGTAATTGGAAAAGCAATCCAAGATAAAAATATAATTGGAGAAATTTTACTCGAGGTCACTCAATTTGAAGGTTTATTGTATATTGTTGATAAGTACAATTTTGTACTTATCGAGCTCCAAAAATGGACGACTATGAGTACTTTAATTTATTTTCGGACTAGTAAAAGATAAAGTTTTTGAACTAATAATGGACTAGAATTTTGCAATGCTGAATTTGATAAGATGTGTTGAAAATGGAATAACAAGACATAAAATGTTCCTTACACTCCTCAATGAATAGGGTAGTGAAAGGATGAATAGAACACGCTTGATAAAGTTAGATGCATGATGATTAGCTCTAATGTCCCTAAATTGTTTTGGGGTAAAGGCGTGATGAATTCTTGTTATTTAATTAATATTATTACATTCTTGCTTTGAATGGTAATACTCCTCATGAAAAATAGTATAATAAATTTGTTGACTATTCTATTTTTCGTCCTTTTAGCTATGCTATTTTTCTCATCAAAGTGAGGAAAGCTTGAACCTAGAGCTAGGAAATGTGTTTTCTTAGGTTATCCAGAAGAGTGAAATGATATAGGTTGTGGGATAGAAGTCAGAAGGGAGGAAAAGTCATAGTGAGTAGAGATGTTACATTCAATGAATTTGAAATGCCTTGTTCAGGACCTGATTTAGAGAAATTAGGTAGAGATCAACAAGAGGGTGATAGTAGACAGTTGGAGACTATTAAGGTTAGTACACATGTCCCTAGTGCCTTTAGCGAGGTGGAGACTCAAATTCAACAACCTGAGGAAGAGGGTGAAGAAGTAGTGATAGAAAAGCATTATGTTGAAGAAGATCCTTTAGTGGATTATCAATTAGCTAGAGATAGAGAGAATGTAGGCGAGAGAACCTAGGAGGTTTGGATATGAGTCCGAGTTAGCCTTTGCTGTGCTAGCTATGAAGAGTTACGATAGAGAGCCAAATACTTTTCGGAGGCGATGAGGAGTAACAATCGGAAGAGTGGTTAAAAGCAATGAGAGAAATGAGTTCCTTAGCAAAGAATCAAACTTGGGAGCTAGTACTTAAACCTAAAAATAAGTCAACAGTTGATTGTAAGTGAATTTTTAAGGTTAAAGAGGGTACTAGTACAATGAACCATTAAGGTTTAAGGCTAGATTAGTTACTAAATGTTATACACAGAAAGAAGGAGTTGATTATAATAAGATTTTTCACATGTTGTTAAGTACACTACAATTAGGGTCATGCTTGCATTAGTTGCATACTTTGATTGGGAACTTGAACAACTTGATGTTAAAACGCTTTTTGCATGGTGAACTTGATGAACAAATATTCATGAATCAACCTAAAGGTTTTTAAGATAAACAAAATCGGATTATGTGTGTTTTCTTAAAAGATCTTTATATGGTTTAAAACAATCACCTAGACAATGGTATAAAAGATTTGCCTCTTTTGTACTATCTATAGGGTTTCAAAGAAGTAAGTTTGATCATTGCCTATATCACCAATATAATGAAACTAGTAATGACTATGTGTTTTTATTGTTATATGTTGATTATATGCTTTTAGTTGGTTCATCTTCTAAATGGATATGCAAGATAAAAACAACTTTGAATGGTAAATTTCACAGGAAAGATCTAGGAAAAGTCAAAAGAATCCTAGGTATAGAAATTGAAAGAGATATATCAAATTGTGCGTTGTTTTGCATCAAACTCCTTACATTTTGAAAGTGTTAAAAGATTTGGCATGCATGAATGTAAACCGATTACATTGCCTTTAGCTAATCACATTGTGTTAACTAAAGATCAAGCTCCTTGTAATGAGGAAGAAATTGAATACAGTAGGATTCCTTATTCTAATGTGATAGGCTCTATTATGTATTTAATTGTGTATACTAGACCGGATTTAGCTTATGCTATAAGTGCCCTTAGTAGGTTCATGTGTAATCCGGGTCCTAGTCATTGGGAGGCCTTGAAGTGGCTCCTTAGATAATTGAGAGGGACGAGTAATGTAGGTCTAATATTTGGTTGTAGTAAGGAATGAGTGAAATTGAAGGGTTTTGTAGATGCGGACTATGCGGGGGATAGGGATAATAGGAAGTCTACTTCCTCTTATGTGTTTACTTTGTCTAATTCTTGTATTAGTTGGAAGTCTCAATTACAACACATAGTTGCTTTATCCACTATCGAATCCGAATATAATGCTACCACCAAAGCAATTAAAGAAGCTTTGTGGCAGGGATTACTAAGTGAACTTCGTGTTTTGAATGATGATGTGGTAGTATATTCGGATAGTCAATCTTCAATACATTTGTGTAAAAATCCGTTTTCATGAACGTACCAAACATATTGATATTAGACTACATTTCATTAGAGATATTGTATCACAAGTAATAACGCTTAAGAAAGTGTCTACACAATATAATCCCTCGGATATGGGCACTAAGGTGTTGCCCTTGGTGAAGTTTAGAAGTTGCTTGGATCTTCTAAACATCGATGGAGGTAAATAATTTCCAATTTTATTGGTTCTCATTTTAGAGTTGTCACTAATGAGTGATATTTTTCTTTTGTAGGTGAATGAGCTAAGGAAGGGAGACAAGGAAGTGCTACTTCATTGTTCAAGAATTCTTTGGCACCAAGGCGGAGGTTTGTTGGGTATTTGTTGCCAAACAACCTCAAGCGAGCGATGATTTAAGATTAATTTCATAGGCGTTAGGAATTGAAATTAAGGAAAAATGACAACACTTAGTGAATCCAATTAAAACTCGACCCAAAACATAGCGGACCATTTTGTAGCGGCTTATTTGCTCATTGGCCCACTCTATTTAATAGGCCCAAATATAGTGTTATAAGTGGTCTTTGGTATTAATGGGCTTGTGGCCCAATTGAGATAACCTAATCGTAATAATGCATTGGGACTCTTTTCTATTCATTCCAGAGACATACATTTGCCTTGGTTGAGAGAGAAATTAGCGGTGCTTTGTTTCTTCTTTCTTGTGGTGCCATTGTTGTTTGGTTTCTCTCTTTGTGAGATTAAGCAAGTTTTTGTGAGCTAAACTATTTGGGTCAAAATAGAGGTGTTCTTGGGTTGAGCTTTATTATGGTTTCTAGTGGTGTTAAGCTTAAATCGAGCTAAGCGAGTTTTGGTGATTAATATTTACAATGACCGTGTTTACTTGTTAGTTGTTATCAATGATTAGTTTATATCTTCCTAGCTTAAATTCCGTGAAATTTTCATATTCAAGAATCCCAAATTTATTAATATTTCATCTTTCACCATCTCGAAAATTTTATTATATAAAATTAAAATTTTAAAAAATATTGTTGTATTGTACTCGATCTTCCATGCCTTTTGTTGGAGTACGTAACTCATATCGAACGAACACGCATATACTCTAAAAGGAGAACTTATCTGAGAGTGAATGATGAGCACGTTACATTCAATGTGTTCAAAGCAATTAAATTTCCAAGCTCTCAAGATTCTGTTTGAGATTGATGCCATTGACAGAGAGTACCAACACGTCCATATTGAAAACCAATCGACCAAAAGAAACATTTACCAATCAATAAACCAATGAGTGAAGAAAAATTATCCGATGAGGAAAGTGAAATTTTCTTAGTTGAGTTCGAGCAGGCGGAAAACAAAATCATATCAATATGATAAGAAAAATCAAGCTCGGAAGGAAACAAAATTGGTGTAAAGTCGATCAAAGCAAGAAAAGCAAGTCTTCCAAATATCTATTCAAAGTGTCTTGAGCGATCACCACAATAAAGTCAAGCTAATGACTCTAAAGAAGCGCTCAATGGGAGGCAACCCATTTTCTACCATTTTATTTAAATTTCGTATTTTTTAGTCCTAAGATTTCAATGGACATTTTGCACATTTTAAGTTTTAGGATTTTAAGTAGGCTTTCAATTCTTAAGCAATGAGGCTATGATCATCGTCATTCGATTTTAAAAAAATCGGGTTCAACAATTTTGTACCATGCGATCGCATGGTATAACCCTCTGCGATTGCTTGGCCTAGCGAATTCTTTACATCCCGATTTTCATGTATTTTCGATCCCAATTTTAATTCCTTGCGATCGCAGGACAAACAAAATTAATTATTATTATTATTATTAATTTTTTTTGAGTTACAACTGCAGTTATCGGATGACATTCAATCAAAGATTTGTCGACCAACTGCATGATTTCTTCACCAGTTGATCTTATCACACCTTTTCTTCCAGCACCATCGATCGCCTCGAGAAATCTCTCGATCTTTTGACTTTAAATTTTACATTGGAGACAATGTTTCTTTCAAGTTTGGGGTGATGGACTAAAATGAAAAATTTGCTTGCTTGATTCGATAATTGATAATTGATATTTGATTGTTAACTTATTTCGTTTTTAAAAAATCATTAATTTAATTCGATAATTGTTATTTGATAATTGAGTTTTTTTACTTATTTCATTTTTTTTAAAAAATTGTTTGCATATTTATGTGATATGAATAGCCTTGTCGGCTAATGATGCAACTTTTATTTTAATTATTTCGCTTTAATCCATGACTTGTGACAGTTATTACTATTGGTTAAATATGAGACTATGTCGATATTGTGTTGTGTCGACATTAGGATGATTTTTAGCTATGTTGGTGCACTTAAGTTAAAAACAATAGGATACCTGTTTGAACCTAAAATCATCGTATCTCGAACAAGTAACTAATATAGTGAGAAAGTATGGTAATTAAACCGTGATAGTGGCTATCTAGGTTATGATTGATTCCATGTATGTTGAAAAATTGTGTGGAGCACTTTAGACCGATTAGAGGAAACTAAGTAATGATCGAATATTAGGAATCTATTCCTCACGCATGAACTTATTGCGGAAGGAGCAAATTATTATTATTATTGTTTAACTCTTTTCGTAGCCTATTTGACTTGAGTGAAAAGGTCCGTAGGGGTTTCTCAAAACCCGATGCCCTAAGGTTCGAAAGACACAGGAGTCATCGATCTCAAGCTTGTTACATGAGTCATTTAGAAAGCTTAATGAACGAGTTTTGCACCTTATTAATATCTTATAACTCTTTTCGTAGCCTAATTGACTTGAGTGAAAAGGCACGTAGAGGTTTCTCAAAACACGATGCCCTAAGGTTCGAAAGACACGGAGTCATCGACCTCAAGCTCGTTACATGAGTCATTTAGAAAGCTTAATAGATTGAGTTTTGCACATAAGATCTATAAAAAAAAAAAAAAAAAATAATAATAATAATAATAATAATAATAATAAATTAATAAAATTTATTTTTATTTTACATCGATGAAAAATCTTTGCGATAAATTTGGAGATTAGATAACTAATGGGTTTGACTTATTTAGTAGAAACTTTACGGTCGAAAGTGCTCATACATTGGAGAATCTTCATATACTTAGGTTGTCACGATTATTAGTTTTCTCAACAAGCCTTGAGCAAGAAAATAATGGCGAAGTTTAACCTTTGAACCATAATCTCGAAATTGAAAGAGAAAATCATTTTGGGAGGAAGTGTACCTTCACGAGAGGCAAAGGCAAAGTTGACCAAGCGGTTGGGCTATCACCACCATAGAATTTAAGTTGATCGATTAACGTTCTCACACACATATCAAGTATGGTTTAAGTATAATCACATTTGCAATAGTAATACACGAACACTCGTCATAAATTATAAGTTATTGCAAAAGTGAAGCAAGAACGACAAGCTATTTATATTATGACAATTTTTAATTTTTCAAGTATGTATGATTATTTTTAGCTAGTTTATTCGAGGGCGAATAAAAGTTCAAGTTTGAGGGTATTTGATAAGTACAATTTTGTACTTATCCGAGCTCTAAAAATGAGCGATTATGAGTACTAATTTATTTTAGGTTTAATAGCGCATTGTTTTCTTATTATTTTAGGAAATAATCAAAATCAAGTGTCAATATGACGAAAAGAGAGCAAACGGAAGAAACGAGGACTTAATTGCAAAGATAAAGAGACTTGAAGGACTTGGCATGCAAATATTAAAGGAAGAAAATCAAGAATGCGTCAAGATAACCATGCGATCGCATGGTTATACTTTGTCGCGATCACAAGATGCCAAAATAAACTATAGAATGTAAATTGAGTGAACCATGCGATCAGAGGTTATGAACCATGCGATCGCAAGGTTAAAAGCGAGCGATTTAGCGTTCATGATGGGATTAGAATTCTCGAAGTCTATATTGATTCAACTACCTAAATCACGTCTTGGAAGGTTTGGAGAACATTATAAAATGCAGATAATAGCGAACAAAAGGAGCGAATTTTGGGAACAAGATACAACGAAGAATCGAAGATCAAGTGACGGATTGAAGATTCTTCAACTCGAATCACGGGTTTTATTTATTCTTTCTTCTTTTTCTCTTCGCGAACATGATTAATACAATTCTTGTATTATTTTACATAATCATGTCCGACTAATTTACTTATTTCTAAGATGAGCGATGAAACCTCATGCCTTTAATTAATTAGAAGTTTTTCGTTTTAGTAGGTAATTGCTTTTGGGTTGATTATTCTTTATTCATTATTTCTATTATTTTAATACCGATCACCATTAGAATATATTGTGATCCAGTATTGAAGTCGAGAGATTCAATATAGATTAAACACGTGGTATTGAATAACATAGAGGTCAATAATAGATAGAAATTACTATTATGCTTTATGAAATCTATTTAGGTGTTCTTGAGATTTTAATGCATATGTTTATGTTCGAAGCTTAATTAGAGATAATTAGGTTCGCATATCGTATAGAATTAATTGACCATCGAGAGAGGCTTTTGATTATTTTAGGATCACCGATTTTCAATCCATGGTAATTATAAGCTAAAGCGGTGAAAGCGAATAATTGATTAAGGAACGTGTTGGTGGATTTGCAAATCCTAGTGTTAGTACAATTGAATTCGTTCTCATAAATTTACTTTAATTGTCGATAATTTAGATTTAATTGAAATATGTTCGATTCATAAACCAAATCAAATATGTGTTTTCATATTGTTAGAATTTAAGTTAGAATTTAATTGGTTAAATTGATATCTAGTCTCCGTGGGTTCGACACTCTATTTATTACTATATTACTTGTTAAAGATCCGTCCACTTACGAGATTATAATCGCACAACAATTGTCACCTAACTTGATTTATATCAATTGAATAACTCAATTTATATATTTATTTCAATTTTCTCATTTTGTCCATAACCTTTATTATAATTGACTGAATTCATAACCTGAGCAATGACCAAATTTTCATTGCATTCTAATTCTCAGGTTATGTTAAGTTCTTGGTACCATTTCAAAATATCATGGAAAAATTCACCACTTATCTTTCAAATTGAAAACTTCTAAATGTTGAGCCCAAATAAGCCAAACTCATAGCTTTAATTGATTGTCATCCAATTTCCTTATCTTTTTAGACGCCAATTTGACATTAATTTGAAAAGCTTTGCTCAACAATTAATTATAAAATATGAGAAATTTTGATGCTTTATAGCAAGCACCTAATTAATATCTTTTAAAATTATTTCATGTAAATTCAGTCACATGTCATGAATTGTATTCAGTATGTAAACAATGTAGCCATCGTGTTGGATACCATAAATCACTTATAGTCTTGAAGTTTCAATATTTACTCAATAACAAAAGTAATTTTGGATAATGAGAACCAAAAAAAAAAGAATCACATTATTTTGTATCATTGTAAAACATGCCTTATCATTAACTTATCTAGAGCATTATTTAGAAATCACGAAAACGTCCCTAACGTATGCACCCAAAGGCCCAAATCAGCCATACCTTTCAAATTTTTAAGAATTATATCCTCACTCATCTACGTAGTGCCCAAATCATCCTTTGGATGAAATTCATCCAAAATTCCGTGAAATCTTTGAGTTTTGGTAAAATAGTCCCTAACCTTTGTTCTTAGTGTGGAATTGGTTTCTTGGGCTTATATTTTGGTAAACAGGTCCCTAACCTATGTGTTTTAATGCAAAAATTGGTCCTTGCGGGATGAAAATAGCAAATACATACCCATAGTTTTAATTAAAAGAAATTGTATGTAGATTGCTAATCATTAAAAAATGTGCAAATAAGTCCAAGTATCACTCTTTATTTTTATAAAAAACTAAAGAAAACTAATGAATTTTTTTTAGTTAACACTTTAGTAATAAAAATGTCAAACAAAATTATTTTATTATTATGAAGTAATAAGAAAGAAGGTATTAGCAAGAAAATCATTTTTCTCCCTCTTTACTTATAAATTTTTTTCTCCCTCTTTACTTTTTAAAATTAAGGGCTTGTTCGGTGGGGATTTTGGGAAAAATAGATTTTTTGGTTACTTTTGACTTTCAAATGTGTTTTGTAGTATAAAAGGGTTGAAAAATCAAGGTGTAAACAAAAATAATTTTTGGAAAAATCTCTACGAATATGTTCTAAGTTAAATAAATAACAAAATGGCGTATATAATTTTATGACATTGAACAAATCTTATTACATTTTTATTTAACATAAAATACTAATAAAATTAATTTACACATTATGGGTTTTATTTTGAATGGAAATAAAGCGATAAATTAAAATATAAAGAATATAGTTGGATTTCTAATATTTGTAGTTAATAAACATATAACTCAATTAAATAAAAGTATTTGAACATCAAGTTTGTGACAAAGTTATTTTTTTATATAACAATAAAATAAAAGTTTTAATTTTAAATAATATATTTATTACTTAATAATAAAATAATAAATTTATTTGACATGTTTATTACTAAAGTGTTAATTCAAAAAAATACTCATTAATTTTTTAATTTTTTATAAAACTAAAAGTATTGGACTTATTTGCACATTTTTAATGATTAGGAATCCACATACAATTTGTTTTAATTAAAACTAAGGGTATATTTGTATTTTCATCCCATAAGGACCAATTTCGCACTAAAACACATAGGTTAGGGACTTGTTTGCCAAAACATAAGCGTTAGGAACCAATTCCACACTAAGAACAAAGGTTAGGGACCATTTGCGCAAAATCTCAAAAGTTTAACGGAATTTTGGATAGATTTCATCCAAAAGGATGATTTGGGCACTACATGGATAAGTGAGGATGTAATTGCCAAAATTTGAAAGGTATGGATGATTGGACACTGGTCTGTTAGGGACGTTTACCAATTTCCTTATTTCTAACAAAATCATCAAGAAGTCAAATGGACAAGAAAACGTGTATACTAACATTGCTGTAGTTAGTAGTGGGTTGGCGTGTTTTATTGAATTTTAGATAAAATTATACGCCAAATTCGAATACTTCACCACTTTACCTTTTTGTTCCCAACATTTTTATCTTGACATTGAACTCGTCGATCTTCTAATTTTTGGTGCATATTCCTTCATATATAGTAAGAATTTCTAAAGTTTAACTTAAAGGGCGTTTCGTCGGTTACCAAACATTTTTGTTCAAAATCGGTCCCAAACATTCAATTTGCTTCAACATTGTCACTCCATCTGGTCAAATATACTAACGTAATATGTGACGTGGTCGATATTGACTAAATAATTATTACAAATAGACCAATTGTCATTTCCTAACCTCTCAAGCTTTGGCATTTCTCGTGAAGTTGAGTTTTCTCTAGAAATACTAAAACTTATCACTTTCTAGTTAATTGTTCTCATTAGTGGACTTGTTTCCTCGTCAAGCATTGCACCTATCTTTGTAGGGTCTAAAATGTGGTGAAAAATCAACACATATCTCCAACATGAGGTCTCTATATTTACATGGTTGATATCTCTCATTTAGCATACGAACTTGTACCACTCAAAGTTTCAAAGTCATCGATAAACTTTGCTTCTTCTTTCTTTGGCTTGATTACTTGATCCAATTGATTAGTTTATATTACAACTTTATATATATTTGCATTTCGCTAACTAAAATTCCGTGAAATCGCATATTCAAGAATTCCAAATGTATTAAGATTGTGTTTGATTTGGCAAAATTTTCATGGAAAATATCTTTTTCCACTTATTTTCTAACTAATGTGTTTGATTGCATAATATTTTCCATGGAAAAATATTTTCCTCCCTATTTTCCTTGTTTTGTTTGATTGCAACCTTTTTTATCCATGTAAATTTTTTCTCATTTTCCTTGTTTTGGCCACATTTTCCTTGTTTTCAAGGAAAATATTTTCTTAGGTGGGGAGGAGGTTTTATTTTCCATGGAAAATTTGTCTTATTTTCCAATCAATAATTTCTTGGCAATTCAATTCCATGGAATTCATTTTCTTTCCACTCAAATTTATTTCTTGCAATCAAACACACCATAATATTTCACCTTTGACTATCCGAAAATTTTAATTATATAAAATTAATATTTTAAAATTTTTGTTGTATTGTCTTGATGTGTTATCCATACATTAATTTTAAACGATAAACTTCAATAAAATATAAGTGAATAGGAAACAAAAAGCAATACAATCAGTAGAATGTAAAGCAGAAACAAGTAAACAATATAATTTCGAGTACAATTATTAAGAGGAATACAACGAGGCTGTACAACTGGTTTCCTTAAAGCAGATTCGTCCCTCACCGTAGGTTATGAACATTGTTTCCCGAATACAACGGAAGAACTATCTGCCGGTGAACCGACCTCTTGTCCAAACAATATCATCGTGAGAAAATTCGAATGCCAAAGAGAAAATCGAATGCTAATGAAGCCAAGGAGGAAAAGCTGAATTGTTGTGTGAAGAATGAGGAAAATGGATATGTTTATATAGGCCTTAGAGTGACTTTCCAATTCCAAATCCATCATTAACATGTGAGTTACAAGAGTTACAACAATTAACTCACCACATGAAAATAAGTTGAGAAGATGGAAGGTCTCAAATGAAAGAGCTTTAATTTTTATTTAACTTATTTTCAACAATCCCACATGAATGAAAATTAACAGAGACACGGAATATTTGGTGATAAAGTTCAACATCCGAAACTCGCATAAGATAGGTAGGTGTTACCATTTGAACCTTCTCTTGTGAAAATATATTTACTTTACTAGTGACCGATGAGCGTGATGTCCTTGAGCTGTCGCCATTTGTGTGAACGATAATATACTTTACGAATTCTTCCGACATAGTTCGGTTCTCATTGTTATGTTCATTTATGGCCGTGAACAATGATGGTTCTATAAGAGGTTTTAAGAATTACGTCTTACAATTCTCTTAGAAGCGGCTCCACTTCTCTCTCATATGTGATTTCTTATTAAGAGTAGCCCGCTCTACTTCACGCGTAAGAATCATTAAAAGCCTATTGCTTATCCTTTCCTCTACGGGTATCACTTTGTTTCATCATAGGAATGGACATGAGAAAACCCTCGTTGATCTAATTAAGTATTTACAATTAGGTTGTCCCTTTGAACCTAGATCACGGGATCTCTAGTCAACTAGGTTGGATTTCCATTGTATTAACTTATTCTTCCAAAGGCTTAAGTCCCATTTCTTTCCAACTAACTTTCTATTCCTTTAGTTAGTGGATCCGCAATATTATCATTTGACTTCGCATAGTCAATAGAGATAGCTCAGTTGAGAGTAGTTGTCTTATGGTATTATGTCTATGACGTATGTGTCTAGACTTACCATTATACATGTTACTCTGCCCTACCAATTCTTGATTGACTATCACTATGTATGTATATTACTAGCACATGTTTTGACCATCTAGGAATATTCTTTAGGAAGTGACGTAACCACTCACCCTCTTACCACACTTGTCTAAGGTTATAAACTCATATTTCATAGTGGATCTCGCTATAACCGTCTGTTTAGAGGAATTCCATGATATAGCTGCACCTCTCAGTGTGAACACAAATCCACTTGTAGACTTGAGTCTTTTATATTAGATATCCGATTAACGTCACATGTCCTTCAATAACGCCGGATATTTGGTATAGTGCAGCCTATAATCATGAGTATATCTCAAATACCTTAGTATTCTTATTATTCCTTTCCGTGGTCGCTCTGGATTACTCGTGTATTTACTCGGTTTGCTAACTGTGTAGGCTATGTCTCGGTCTTGTACAACTCATCAAGTACATCGACTTCCAATAATTCTAGAGTATTCTACTTGTGAAATACTCTTACCTCTGTTCTTTGATAGAGTTTACGGTATCTATAGGTGTTCTAGCCATGTAGAATCATCCTTGTTGAATTTCTCAAGAATTTTGTCTACATAGTGTGGTGATTTAGGACAATTCCATCGTTGTTCTTGAAATTTTAATTCCAAGTATCACATCCACTAAGCATATATCCTTCATGTCAAATCTTGAATTTAACATGTCTTTAGTAGATTTAATCATCTTATCGTTGCTTCCAACAATAAGCATGTCATCAACGTAAAGACATAAAATGACATAGCCATTTTCGTGTCTTTGATATACATGCATTTGTCGCACTCGTTGATTTTAAATCCACATTCTATCATGACATGATCAAACTTTTCATACCATTGTCTTGGAGCTTGTTTCAAGCCATATAATGACTTCACCAATTTACATACTTCGTTTCTTGCCTAGAGCGTAAAAACCCTCGATTGTTCCATGTAGATTTCTTCATCTAAATCTCCATTTAGAATACAGATTATCACATCCATTTGATGTACTTGAGATTTCGCAATGTTGCAATTGTAAGTATCATCCGATGGATGTTATTCTCGTACATGAAAAATAAGTATCAAAGTAATCAAGGCCTTCTCATTATCATGTCCTTTTTAACAAGTCGGCCTTATACTTTTTGATTGTTCATCCGCTTTCATTTTCTTCTTAAAAATTGATTTGTAGCCTAGTAGTTTGCATCCGGAGAAGATCTACTAGCTCCCATGTATGGTTTTGTAGAATAGAATCTATCTCACTTTTAATTGCCTCTTTCCATTGAGGTCCTTCGGAAGAGTTCTGACTTCTTTAAAGCTTTGAGATTCACTTTCTACCATGTAAGTCGAAAAATATGGACCAAACGATTTTTAGTTCTAACTCTTTGCTACGTGTTGGTTCAACCTCATCTTCTTCTTCGGTTGTTCTTCTTGGTCCGTTGCTTCATGTGTCCGTTTAGAGAGCTTGCTTCTTCTATGAATCATGCGAAAATATATGTTCAAAAATGAAGCATTTCTCGATTCTATTATCGTATTTTGTGCAAGTCGAAATTTTAGTTTCATGCACAAGAAATCGATAAGCGATGTTATGTGCATAGCCAATAAAAATGCAATCAACGGTTTTGGATCTATTTTCACCTTTTTCGGTGTAGGTACAGCTACTTTCACCTTTTTCGGTTTTGGCCTCCTAGAAGTGGTGGAATGCAATAAGAAGAAGGTGTTTTCAATGCTAAAAGACACGGAAGTTGTCATCAAAGCAATGTGTGAAAATTCTCTAGGTTTT
Organism: Forsythia suspensa; assembly: GCA_023638005.1. NCBI lineage: Eukaryota > Viridiplantae > Streptophyta > Magnoliopsida > Lamiales > Oleaceae > Forsythia > Forsythia suspensa. Next base: position 1,096,654 of record CM042670.1, read on the forward strand.
TAATTTTGCAATTTTTAGGAATTCAAATAAATTGGATCTTTGGATATTTTTATTTTATTCTTTCACTTACACAAAAGAGCACAAATTATACTATGACGAATTTTGATAGATTATCAAGTAATTTTGGAATAATAAAATTGATGTAGTATTTTAGAATTATTTTTTTATTGGCTTATATATGAAACTTAGTCCATGGTATTTTCAAAAGAATTGCAAAAACACGTCTGGTCCTTAAAATCCCCATATACATGGTTTGCGATTTCTTCTTCTCAATTTCGCAATTTTCTCCCAATCTTCAACTGAACCTTTGATTTAGTGTGAATTGTTTTGGAGATATTCATGCAAGATTCGATTACCTTAGATATTCATGCAAGATTCGATTACCTTACTTAATCCCATTCCAATATTACCCAAATAAATCCAAATCCGCAATTTACATGGGATTGAAGCCTAAACAAAGATTTGCGTAACATTCCCATTTCCCTTTTGAATCAGGTGAATTCCAAACTTTTAAAATAAGCATTAACTTCGTTCTGTCTTTGATGGAAGCATTTTCTGACAAAGCAGGGCTCCAAGAAAATACTTCATAAAGATGATAAATTCCTCATTCAAAATCGACGAAAAAATTCGAAAAGACCTTAGGGATGATGGAGCAAATCTTCCAAAAACAAAATCGAAAAAGAAACAACGACATTGGTATATGAATATGGTATTCTAAGATTATTTCATTTGAATATGCAAGGTACCCATACTACATGTCTCCCGAAGTCACTTTCTGCTTTTCAAATATCGTCCTGATTAAAACTTTACACATCATCAAATAAAATTAACTTAGCAGCCAAAATGTGAATACATTAAATATTGTCCATAATGATCACCTCATGATGATGTGTAAAGAGTTTTTGATGAGAGAGACAACTAAAAAGACATATATTTGAGACAACGGATCTTGACTCGAATCACTTGACGTGCTTAGGGCACGATGGCTTCCATGCAGCCTTCTGCCGAAACATTGGGCTTTTCGAGGTTGAGATTGGAGCTTTCGGGTTAAGTAGGCGGTATTAGAAGTTCCCCTAAATGAGGGTACTGTCGGTGGCTTTCAATAAATTCTACAATTTGATCCTCCATACCTAAGAAAGCCTGAGTTGTCCTCTTGACGACTTCGGCCGATTAGCCTATGTAACATATTCTACAAAATAGTTACCAAAAACTATTGTAAATCTCTGAGAGTGGTTCTTCGGATCTACCGTGCTCGAAAACCATAGTGCTTTTGTTCCTAGGAGACTAATTTAGGATAATGTGTATGTAGCCTTTGAATCTCTACATTCTATGGACGACAAATGCAATGGGAGGAAATGAGTTTATGGTAATAAAATTAGACATGAGCAAGGCGTGAAACAGGAGAAGATGAGGGTTCGAGGAGAAGTGGTTGAAATTGATCTAATCTAAGCTAGTACACATCATTCGTAATGTTTTGCTTTATATCTCTGACAGGACACTTCAAGGAGTGAGTTATTCAAGCTAGGGGAGTTACTGGCGGAGGTGTTCCCTGCTCCCATATTTTATTTCTTCTATTACTGCAAAGAGTGTTTTCGGGACTATTACATGGAGTTGAGGCAGGAAGAATTGTAGGATTGGGACGTGCTAGGGAGAGTCAGATGATTAATCCCACTTATCTTTGCGCATGATTCGTCACTAATTTTTCTTACCTGTGCTTGAACATTTACGACTATGTTAAAGCCACATTTGGAAAAGCCTCGCCACTTATGAAAAGGCCTACAGTTGAAAATAAATTTTGAAAATCTGCAATTACTGCAAACAGAATGTGGGGACGATGATAGTACTGACATTTTGCACATGTTCGAACTTCAAGGGTTCACTGAGTCTCATGGTAAATACCTAGAACTCTATCCTAGCGATTGGTGGAATGCAATAAGAAGAAGGTGTTTTCAATGCTAAAAGACACGGAAGTTGTCATCAAAGCAATCTTTCGCAGATGATCTGATACTATATGATGAGCACTTTTTAGATTGCGGTCGGCCTTTGTGAGGGATTTGAGAGCATTGATAAGGAGGATTTTGGTGCGGGGGTGGAGAGCGAGGTTGGGAGGGATCTCTTGGGTCAAGTGAGTCAGAACTTTCTTGCGGCCCGAAAGGGATTAGAGGATTGGATTTTTCTGCGGGTATGTCTTTGTTCAACTTGAGCTCTCCTAGTTAAATAGGTTGCGCATCTCTATCTTGATCATTCCTACTTAGCATGCTTTGGGTGTTTAAAAATACCACAAGCAGTTGGACTTCTTTCAGGAGGAGTTCAAGCGACGCCTGGAATTCTTACTAGCCACCGATGTTTTGTGGGGAGGAGAAAATTCTCCATAAGGGTCTCCGTTGGTGAGTGAGGGGATAGCTTAAGCATCAAGAATTTTCTTTGATAACTTGTTTCCGAAACCTCCTTTCATTTGACGATTTGATCCCTTTGGCAAGGTCTCTCCAAGTCAACGATCTGATTTGTGATCACGAGTAAGTTGATCCATTCTAAGACTCAAAAAAAACAAGCACGGATTTTAAGATTGATAATCTTCAGCGACTGCTACCATCTTCTTGGGGAATATTAAAAATAAATCCCGCATCTGGTAAACAATAAATATTAATCAATATATATAAAGATTTGGACTACTCTTCTGTAACAATGTTGACTTTTTAAGATGAGAACCCCAAGAAGTCTTAACTGCGGTTGTAGGTAGGCGTGGTCACCGATGCAACTTTCTCGGCTAGTCTACAACCTATAGTCAGTACGTGGCACCTAATGACCATTTTAGGATTTGTGTTCCTTTGTTTTATTTTAGAGTACGAGGATCCGAGGTGACTTGAGCTAATATAGTTTCTTTTCCTTTGAAAAAAGAGGAACACATTTCTAGGAAGTCTAGTATAAATCTAAAAAATATATTTTTGTACAAAAAATTGGAATATATATCGAGGAGGAATTCATCTATATATTGGTAAAGTTAGGAAGATGGTGATTTGATGTGAAAAATGAGTGAAAAAATATAGATGTCGCATGTATGAATAGCATAATACTAATAATGAAATCACAAATTATTTTTTCTTAAATTTAAAATATAACATGATATGAGACTACTTTATTTCACATGTTAGCAGCCATGTAACCTCTCCTGGCCGGAGCAACCCATCAAGCAGATAGGTTTTTTCTTCAACAACTCGCGGTGCATTTTATTATTTTTATAGCTTTAATAATTTTTTGAAGTGTGCATATGGTTGTGGAAATGATGGGGTGAATGTTGATTTTTCATAATTTATGGCAGTGATAAGCAGTATGTTGATGTTGGCAAATAAGATGACGTATATGGGTGATAGTTTCGTGTTACTTTGATTATATATTAGGTACTACGAGAACACTCCAGGACATTTGAAGGTTGTGGCATATGCTATATGTAGTTAGCTATTTTCGTTATTACTACTTCCAAGTCAGGAGACTATTGCTATTGTGTAAAAATTGCTTTCTAGAAATGTAATTAAAGACTTACTTTTAGAAAATTAAATCTTTGTTAGTAAAAACAAGTGAAAATATTCAACACATCATCATGTAAGATTGAGTTGAGCTCTATCATATGCGAACAAGTGCTTTGGAATTTTTATTTATAAGTATTAGAGGGTTCTTAAGGTTAAAATCCTTATAATGAATACTTCAATAGAATTCTAGTAGAATGTGTATCTTTGTTCAAAGAAATAATCTCATAAGGTGGTTATATTAACACCACAATTTTCTTTTGGTGTATTCTTTTTACATTATTTGTATTAATTGTCGCACATATATACTATCAATTTTTTTTTTGTTACATTTATTATCATTAATCTTCCTATTAATTAGTACATCCGGTTCCTACTGTAGTTTTCTCCAATATAATATGTTAGCGATGCTTTGAAATAATGAGCAAATATATTATGTTGCACTTTTGTATTTGTATAAAAATATGAGGTTTTTAGGCCCTTCTAACTAACTTTTTAGATGACGTAATTAGAGACAAAATGTACTAAGTAATGAGCTGATGAAATTAGAATGCAATAAATAATAAAGGTTGGGAACCTTTAAGTGCAATTAAAATGTGGTATACCAAAAAAAAAAAAAAAAAGGCAGGGGTGGCAATATAACCACACCATTACTTATTATGATATAAGGATAATCCGCATTTGAACCGCTTTGTAGGAGTCTTGCGTGTTCTGGTCCTATTGAGGTCGCAACCCTTTTTCTGATGCGTACATTTTTCCTTTATAAAATAGTCAATTTCAAATGACCTATTATTGTACGTTGAGGGTTGCCAATAATCATTTGCAATTTAAGCTAAATAAAAATTAATTTGAAAGATACATGATTACTTGTCCAAAATGATTAGTTTTATATTACAACTTTATATTTGCATTTGCTTTAATTTGAATTAAGGTGAAATCTTGCATATTCAAGAGTCCCATATTTATTAATATCGGTGTTAAATTTCAATACTCTTTGGATTTACTTTTTGGAAGTGGTTGTGAATTCGAGTTTAATTTTTTCTTGTTACTAATATTATAAAAATCGGGCGATTCATAAATACACATGCTAATTATGTCAAAGGTACACTAGATCTTCCTTGCTGGCACTTTTAGAGTTGGAGAAACAGCCGAGTCAAAGAGGGGTGAGTTGGTTTTACAAACTTTTGAAAATAATCGTAAAATATGAAGCTAAAGTAGCTATAGATTAGTCAAAGAAATAAATATAACCATAATGTAAACAAATAAAGGGTAGAGAGAAAGAATGAAAGCGATATGTTTATGAAGTTCGGTCAAACCAACGATCTACATCCCAGATTATCAAGCTCTAAAAGTCCACGACTGGCGATTTTCACTATATTGATTGTTACTTATAGCGTCAAAAACCGCACAACTCTTTCGGTGACTTACAAATGAGGAGCACCTAATCGTTATACAATATTGAGGTTTACGGGACCTCAATATGGCCCAAGAGAAATGAAGAGAATTGATTTACCGCAATTTTCTCTCTTCATAAATAATAAAAGAACAAATTAAGGTACCAAGAGAGACTAACACTTCGATAAGTAGCAATAGATGAAAAGATCAAGTGTTAGGAAGAAAGCTTTTGATGAAGATGATGATTTGATTTGATTCAATCAATAAGAATTTTTTCAAAGAATAGGTTGAAGAATTGGCATATCAAAGAAACAAAGTTCAACAGAATTTTTCTCAAAGATAATTCTTTCTATTATGCTCTTGTAAGTGTCTTTGATGATTACAAATGAGAGGCAAATTATTGATAGCGGATTTGAGAACTTTATGTCTAGTCGGATGATGGGTCAATAAACCTACAAAGTTAGGATGACCAAAAAAGTAGCCGTTTGAGCGATACGATCGAATCATAAGGTCATATTTTTGGAGAGTTGACACCTACGATCCACCTATACATTTAATGAGACTGCCGGTTCTGAAATTCCAATCAAGCAGAATTAAGTTAGAGTTGACTGATTTTTATCAAGAAAAAGTTTGAAAATTTTATTTTAACTTTGATCAAAATATTTTATGCAAGTGATATCGAAGCATAATTTTGGTACATAAAATTGATTTTGAGGCTTTTACTCATTTAATACTAAAGATTAAAAGTATTAATACCTTTACATTTGATTTAAAATCTAATCTTCCATCTTTCTTGAATTTGAACTCTTGTCTTGAATGATTGACTTTGATTTTGACCTTATTTGAAGTCGATTTGTAGTGCTTCGGAGTCTTGATATCGAGTCTTTTGACGATAAATTGATTTGAATACTTTGAAGAATTATAAACACTTAAACCCGATTAGTAAAACAAAGATGATCAATTGTTTTTAACTGATCAAAATATTAAGTATAAAGTTAAGCCATAAGGTCCAACAGATTTCCCCACTTTTATTATGATAAACAAGATGATATGCAATAGGAATAAACAATTGATAAAATAAAAGATAACAAATATTCTCCCTATCTTTTTCAAATAAGCAATAATAAGTATTGTAATGTGAAATTTGTGAACCACGTGAAATTCAATTCATTTTCATCTCATATGAGCAATTCGAAAAGATAGCTTCTTGGAAATAGAGTCTTAATAACTCTTCCCCAACTTTGTCATAAACAAAAGATAGTTTGAATTATGGGTAAGATATGATCCAAAACATTTAACTCAATTATATTGAATAAATGATATTCCCCTTAATCAGACAAAAGATGCCATATCATTCTGTTAGGCAAAAAACAACCATAGTTTGAAAAGAATCCAAAACATACATTATTCCAAAAGACAAATGTTGACAAACTACATAAATCAGGCAACTAAAAATCTAGAAGCTCGGGAGGGTAGAGAAAAGCGATGTGACTGCGGTGTGAAGAGCTTGTTATGAAGCGAGCACTTGTTGAGCGTCTGGGTCGAACCATCTCACCGATTATTGTAATCCCGTCAGCAGTGAATGATGAAAAGAGTCGATCTCGGCCATTGAGAGTTAGCGAAGTGATCTTTGGAGAAGGTAACACCAGATGAGGGAGGGATGATGGAGAATATGTGAGCTAGGTAAAGGCACTAGGATGAGGCGAGGAGTAGAGTGCATCTTCTTACGTGCTTGGCTATCATTGCCCGCATCTTCATCACTTATCAAAAAGCTGACGGCCCAATATCGAGGGCCCAGACTCGCGCCGAATCCTTTGTCACTTTGTACCCATTGCCCGCTTGCTTTCCTTTACAATTTTCATTCTTTTAAAGGGTGCTCAAGATTGATGGTGTTGGTGGGACCTGCACTAATATGAATTTCATCATTCATGCAAGATTTTGAAGTGTTGAAAGATTTTGGTAAGGAACATCCGCTGGGTAATCCAGTGATCTACTAGCATTTGAATGAATGTTGTTCATGAGATTTAACATGATGAAGGGGGAAGTCAAGTTTTGACCAACCGAAAAAAATCAAATGAAAGGGTTGAAAGTAACCTCCATGAGGTGGCGTTAAATCAGGAATAACTATTAATGCGATGATATTATGCAAATCTTTACAAGATAAAGAGGCGATTTGAGCTAAGTTTTGCGGCATTTTGAAAGGTTTTGCGGGTGACTCGAGCTACATGCCTTGATAGGATTATCCCTCGAATGGGGAGTAGACTTATGGAAATAGATGCGATTTTCATGATCCTCAAGTTTAGAAAAGGACTAATAAGATTTCTAGTAATTTTTATTCGTTTTCCCTTAAGAGTACAAAGCGATGTTACAATTTCTAGGAGTGTAAATCATGTTCTTGTAAAACTTTTCAAACCTGGGCATTTTCATCTATAGTGGCTATTGATACCTTGACCCATGGAATGGCAATTCTTCAACATGAAATGAAAAGGCATCGAAGTAAGCGAGGGCAAAATCAATACTCTTACCTATGAGAATAGAGGCATTTATCAAGTCGATTTTCTAGCAATGGGAGTTCTTCTTGGGATCTGCGGAGATGGTGACGCTTCCTCTCATTGGTCTTTTTGCCAGCCATTTTTACCTGAGGCATATTGGTGATTAAGTACAGATGAAGTTGGATTATAAATTTTAGAGTTTGGATGGCCGGAGTTGAAGAAGTAATTTTGATGATATGGATGATGAAATTTAGGGATTTCATGAAATACTGAATGTGAATGAGATGAGTTTTTGATTTTAAGTGAAATCTTGAAAGATTTGGGTGTGATTATGTAAATGTGAGGAAGATTTTAGAGATAAAGGATTGAGGACATGACAGAGATGGGTGGTGAAAGAAGATGAAAATTTTGAACTTTAAATCTGCGAAATTTGTTTTGTGTCGGTCGGTAGAATTGTGCTCTACATTTGAAGCGAACTTTTCATGTCGGATGACCAAGCGGTCGATAGATTAAAGGTTAAGGTCGACCATTTAAATAACGGTGAGTCCGTTAAATCCCTTCAAGTTAAATCCAGAATGTAGTAATCGATTCGAGTCTGCAGGCAGGTTAGATGAAAATACACGAAATTTTATAGATTGATATTTGTTATATGTTTTTATAAAGCTTCTATCACATAGAATTTCAATTGAATAACATCATAAATAATAGAATACATTAAATTTAGCCACCATAAGTCACATTCATCGACTTAGCCCAAACTTATTCGAATATATGAGAATCTTTCAAGTGATAGTTTTGTGAGAATGTCGGTAGTGTTTTCTCTGTTAAGAGCTACAAAACTATATCTCCCTTTTGTGCTGCATGATCTCTTAGAAAAATTATCGCTCACAATATCCGTATTAGCGGTTCAAGAATGCAAGCAGGTTCTTAGACAAGTTTGCCGCACTAGTGTTATCACACGCAGTATATGTTTCAAATGATGATAATCACTTAGGGTTTGTTTCGTGATAATTTGGTCTGATAACTAGCGGTCGAAATATGTTAAACCCCGTGCATTAGATAAATCAACGAAATTTTGTTTCTTACTAAACCATGATATTAGTACAAAGCACAGAAAGTGACAAGTTATGCTGGTCTTTACGGTCAATTGTACTGACCGCCCAATCGGCATCCAAATAGCTAAGTAAATTAATGTGAGTGCTCTTAAGATACCAAAGACCTAATGATCTAGTCCCACTAAGATATCTAAAAATACGTTTGATGACACTAAGATGAGAGAGTTTTAGGATTAGATTGATTTCTTACACATAAACACATACTAAATATAATATCGGGTCTACTTGTGATTAAATAGAGAAGGATCCGATCATACCTCGATATTTGGTTATCTCTACGGATATACCTTGATCATCTTTATCCAATTTGATTGATGAGCTCATTAGAGTATTCATTGGTTTTAATTCTTCCATTTTAAACTTCTTGAGCATATACATGATGTAATTTGTTTGACTAACACTACAAGAAAAAGAGCCTTTTGCAGCGGCTAATACATTGCTAAATCCCTTCGCAAGCGTTCACATGTCGTTATGGCCCTTGATGTTGCCGAAAGTCTCTATCTCGACAGCGAGCATTGCCCGTTGCAAAAAAAAGTGCGTTGCCATTAATTATTTAGCAACTTACATAACACTTTTAACAACAATCATTACACATTGTCTATAATAATCTTTTAGCAACGTTAGATTATACGCTATCATTTATATTTTTAACAACGTTCGGTGGTCGTTGTCATTTATTTTTACAACGTTCGGTAGTGCGTTGTCATTTATCTTTAACAACGTTCATATGCACGTTGTCATTTTAGTTTTAGCAACATTCATACGCACGTTGTCATTTAGTTTTAGCAACATTTATATGCACGTTGTCTTTACCTTTGACAACATATTTAACAACATTCATCTCGCACGTTGTCGTTACCTTTGTCAACATTCTTTTGCATGTTTTGTTTTTTATCTATTATTTTGAAATATATTTTATATATATTCTGAACATTTAATTCTCATTTAATAAAACTCAATCTATACACCACATTAACCCTTAACGAAATTTATATAATATTAATGAAAATTTTCATACAAAATATGGATTACAAGTTTTTTAAACATACAAAGTTTGAACCAAACCTAGCAAAACACGTCTTGGAAGTTTCTTACAATGTTGTACATTTAATATACCAAAATCTAGCAAAACAAACTTGATAACAAACATCCCGAATCAACAAATTCGTAATGTCAAACATTTATTGTTCGAAGATTTCACGGCTCCCATGATCACCGTCAAACGAGGGATTGTCTTGCAAAAGCGAAACAAGACTATTTATATCTAGCTCTAGAATTTTAATTATAATACTGCGGTTGTGTAGAATCCGCATGTAAAGCATGTACTTAATGATTAAAACTTAAAAGACCATATGTTTAGGACATGAGATCTTGAGAAAATACTAAGAAAAGGTTGTTCCAAACAAAACAAACGAAGATTTTGTCACCGACCACTATAAGGGGCGCAAAATAAGTAAAATTAAATAATCGAACCTAAAAATCTTGTTGAATACCTATATTTTACCTAATCCACTTTGTAGTACCCTAGAGCGAGATGGGAACAAAAACATAGACTTGATTTATTTTCTTTTCATCGCCATCATCAATAAGTCGTTCAAGAAAGTCGATCTATAATTTCATTTGCATCTCATCACTGGTATATACATGAAGTTGCATCTTGTGATAATGAAAAAGGGTTTTAGTTTGAAAAGACTAGTTAGAAATGAAAAACTTTACTCTTCTTGTGTTAATGAAAACCAAAAAGCGTCTTGGATCCGAAATCAAGAATACCTCTTTTGCTAACAAATCTATTGCCAATAGTCCTTGTAAACGGCGTCCTTTCTCAATTGATGGAGTATAAGAAGCAGCTGCATGTGCTCAAGTGGCGAAATCTTCTGGGCCTATTTACAATTTTAAGCAACAACGAATCGAAATTGTCATGGTGCATCGGTTACATCACATAAAGTGGGTAGTTCTTCATGATCAATTTCCAAACTAATCTCTTAAAGAGATGATAGTTCACCCAAGCATAAAATTCATCTTCACCTTTGCATAATTATATGTTTATCCTCACAACGGTTCGATGGATAAGTCATTCTTATAATATAAATTGGCAAAATGATGCCTTCAAATTCCATATCTCACTCTAGATGGCATCTCGAAATTAAATACAAATCTTTGAATAACAGGTGTCACGTTGTCCTGGTGTACAAAACACATAGCCAACATGTAATTGATGCTTCCTAGTTCCTACTTAAAGCGGAAGGAATGTTATGCGAGTAAGCAAAGCAATGGACATGTCCGGACATGCAAAAAGTGCCATAGTTTATTTGTAACCGATACATAGTGTAAACACGTTGATCATGCACTAGGGACATTACACAAATACTATAGAGCGACTTGGTGTTAAAATTTGAAAGATGACACTCTTAAAATTCTAACAATTTATATGAATAATGAAAGGATAGGAAGAGGTATCGGCCTTGCATTCTCTATTTTCACACAATCATCTATAACTTATATAACAGATGTTTCAGACATCATCGGAGGGACATGGAAAAATTGTTTGAAAAATAAATTGAAAAGGAAAAATGGGCATGTTTGTTGAACAAAGCAGTTGCATTTGCCCGGAATAGAGTAATAGTCATGGCGGAAATTGAATTATTTTAAGGAGTCACGAGGCAAACGAGAAAAATAGATTTAGAAGCTAAAAGAAAAGAAATAATCCTAAAATCTACAAAGAACCGGTTTTAATCTCTTAACCCTTGAGAAGAGAACCCTCATGCAAGCATCGGTGCCCTTTTATGATCTATATCACATCTATTCGTAAAGTGGTAATCATGAAATTTTCGACGAAACTCACTTCAACTGTGTCCATCTTTTAAAAAGTTCCTTTAGACATAAACACACTGTTACATCAAAATAAATTTAGGTCGAGATGTATATCAATTCTCGCAATTAAAATGATTAATTAACTAGCGAACTCAAGATTTATACTAAGTTGTTATGAGAGTTTTTTTTTTTTTGAGGCGAGTCAGTATTATGGGAGCCGTGCTTTGATTGCCTTGGTTTAGTTATTTGTCCTTATGTTTACGTTCCCATATGTTTCATTAAATTAACATCTTGGGCACAATAAAAGAGTTTTGGTCCGTAACCCAAGTATCAAAAGAAATGAGTAGTACAATCAAATGCTTTTGAATAGCGAAGACATGAAGAAATTGGTGACAACAAACTAAATTTGGAGAGGGTGCATGAATAATTCTCGCCAACCAACTTGATTCATAGCCAATCAACTTGATGAAGTTTGTGATTCAAGCATCTTTCTATCCGAACAAGATTGTCACTTGGAATGGTCGTGATAGGCAATTGATCTACTTCTTCACGAGCAAGAAATGGATCCATTAACGACTCAGTGTGCGGATGGCGGCTTAGTAGCGTAGTAAGCATCTTCCAATAAACCTCCGAGCAATAAACCTCGAGCTTGAGCATCGTAATTCGTAAAATGCCTCGGTAACTTTCCTATTAGTTAAAAGCAGGATGACAACGAAATTCGGTGAATGTTTTCGAAAAGATCAATGTTAAAGAAAATTCAAGGTAATTACGAGGTGAATTCCTTGTATATTTGAGCAGGATTGGAGCACTCATGCAGATGGATATTCGAACTAAGCATTTCTAGTACACATGCCAAAGGAGTATACATCTACCACATCATCATATTCCTCTTCATATAGTTACGTGCCATGAATTGGTGTACACGATGTAATACATAAGACAATTATATATATAGTCACCTAAGACAATTAGTTATATCATAGGATTCTTGAAACTGTTGGGATTTTGGGTATCTTTTAAGATTGGTGGTTATAAACCATAATACCAAGAACAAGAACGTAGAAAACTCCAAGAACGGAGGATTCTAAAAGACAATGTTAATCGATGTATAAAAATTGTTAGTCACACAATCGTCATCACCCCAACCTCAAGTCAAGTACATCCTCAAAATTTAGATGATGCAAAATAGCAAAAGTACTCGGAATCGAAATTCGGGCATGTATAAAATATGATACTATAAAGGATATCCCCAAATCTCACTATCAATGAGCTCCTTTGTACATGATAACAAAGAGGTGGATTCCTATCAATGTAGGACAAACAAACTCATTCCTATAACAAACATTCATTCTATGTGGACAATACAAGCCCAATTTCTATTTTATTTTGCATATTAAAGGAGGAATTTTAAATTGTATCAAGCATGCTTAATCGCTGGAGTTTAATCGACTCTTCAAGAATTTGGCGAGCCTAATCCTTAATCGCTCAATATTAACTTGATTATACCTGCGTGCACTGTAATTAAACATCGATGGAGTTTAATCAGCTCGTTAATGGTATACTAAGTATCTTGAATTCCACATAATATATATGATTAAGAAAGAAAAAAAGTTAAAATATAGTTCGTTATACTCTCTTGGGGGCAGGTGAACATTTACGTGATGAAGTTGAAAGTTCTTAGATAAAATTCAAAATTAGATAAAATTCAAACTGATGGAAGGTTAGAGATGGAGAACATGAGCGTGGAGCGACTTAGAGCCCTAAAAGAGCAAGCCGATCCGGAATTCAATTTCTTTCAAGACACAACATCCGTCTGCATGCCTCGAGATCGCCTTCTCCGAGATCGAAGACCTCGCCCTTCTCCAAGGTAATCTGCAATTATTATTGTTTTAAAAAATATAAAATCTCCCGTTCATCCCTTTACTTCCAACAAATTATGATTTGAGAGAAAGATGCAGGACGAATTGGAGATTTGAGGAGAGATGAGATTTGAGAGGAGATTTGAAGGAGGAGATGAGGAAGAGATGTGATTTTGGGGTTTGCACACGATGTATATGGCAAAATTGGGTGAGTGGAATACGCTCGATTGATTAAATGGGTTATTATTTGGACATCAAATCTTTTACAACGTTGCAAAAGATCGTAGCAAAATGTCTTAAAATAGAATCTTTCGCAATGTGCGTGTTCAAAGAACGTTGCCAATTCATTTATTATATAAAATCTTTCATAGCGGACATTGACCGTTGCAAAATGCCCTAAAATAAAGTCTTTCGAAGCGTGCGAATGTTGCTAAATGCTATAATATTTGACAACGTCACTTGTCCGTTGTTGAATAGCAAATGTATAATTATTTTGACACAGACAATGACCGTTGCAAAAGGATATATTGGCAACATTCATTTAAATACCGTTGTCAAATGTCAATTGAATTAACCAATTGCAAGACATTTGATGATTTGTCGTAAACCGATTTTAGCAACAAGCTATTAACGAATGTTGTCGTTGAGATGTTGCAAAGGCAATTTTGTTGAAGTGTAATGAATATTCTATCATTAGTTTCTTTGATTTGGAGACCAAGAAAGAACTTGAGTTCTCCCATCATGCTCATCTCAAATTCCTTGCTCATACACTTGAAAATACTTCACAAAGAGAAATGTTAGTGGCACCAAACATGATATCATCAACATAAATTTGTACAACAATCATATCTTCCTTTTGGTTTTTATAAAAGTGTAGTATTTGCTTTTCTCATTGAAAAACTATTTGATAGAAGGAATTTGTTCAATCTTTCGTACCAAGTTCTAGGAGCTTATTTTAACCTATAAAGAGCTTTTCTAAGTTTGAAAACTTTGTCCAGATACTTATGATTTTTTAAACTTTAAACTGGAAAGTTGCTCAACAAATACTTCTTCTTGAATGACACCATGCAAAAATGCAAAACTGCACTTATAATCTAGCAACCGATGCAAAAGTTTCTTCAAAGTCTATACCTTCTTCTTGATTGTAACCTTGGGCCACTAATCTAGCTTTGTTACTCACAATTATGTCATTTTCATCTCGTTTATTTCGAAATATCCATTTTGTACCAATAACAATTTGAAAATTTAGTCTAGCAACTAAATCCCAAACATGATTTCTTTCAAATTAATTTAGTTAAACAAGCGATCGAGGGGTGAGTTGGTTTACAAACTTTTGAAAAAATAATGCGTAGGCATATGAAGCTAAAGTAATATGAATTAGTCGAAATAATATAACCATAATGTAAACAAATAAAGGGGTAGAGAGAAAGAATGAAAGCGATATGTTTATGAAGTTCGATCCCAGGAAGCAGCGATCTGTCCCCGTTATCAAGCTCTCGGAGTCAAGGCTGGCGTTTTCTATATTGATTGACTTATAAGCGTAATCAAACCCTTGCAACTCTTTTAGACTTACAAACAAAGGAGCACCTATCGTTATCTAATATTGAGTTTCAAGGGACCTCAATATGGCCCAGAGAAATGAAGAAAGTGATTTACCATAATTTTCTCTCTTTGTAAATAATAAAGACAAATTAAGTACCAAGAGAGACTAACACTTCCAATAAGTAGCAATAGATGAAAAAGATCAAGTGTTTAGGAAGAAACTTTTGATAAAGATGATGATTTGAAAGTTTGATTCAATCAATAAAATTTTTCAAAGAATGAGTTGAAGAATTTAATATCAAGCAAGTTCAACAAATTTTTCTCAAGATAATTCTTTTCTATTATGCTCTTGTAAGTGTCTTTTATTGATTACAAATGAAAGGTAAGTATTGATAGCAGATTTGAACTTTATGTCTATTCGAGATTAGTGGGTCAATAGAGCTACAAAAAGTTGAGGATGACCAAAAAGTATGCCGATTTGAGCGATGCAAGTCGAGAATCGTAAAGGTCCATATTTTGGAAGTTGACACTACCGATCCACCTATACTTTTAAACTTGGGATCAGCCGGGTTCTCAAATTCAATCCAAGCCCGAATTAGGATTCGGTGTTTGACCCGATTTTTATCCAGAAAAAGTTTTGAAAATTTTATTTTAACTTTGATCAAAAATATTTTAATACAAGTGATATCGGTAATACATAATTTTGGTATAAAATTGATTTTGAGCTTTATCATTTAATACTAAAGATTAGAGTATTAATACCTTTACATTTTGATTTAAAAATCTAATCTTCCATCTTTCTTGAATTTATGAACTCTTGTCTTAGAACTAGTTTGACTTTGGTTTTGACCTTATTTGAGAGTCGATTTGTGGTGTGAATCTTGATATCGATCTTTTGACGATAAATTGATTTGAATACTTTGAAGATTATAAACGCTTAAACCAATTAGTAAAATAAGATGATCAATTGTTTTTTAATGATCAAAATAATAAGTATAAAAGTTAACCATAGGTCAACAATTCCCCTTTTTTACATTGTGCTGAAACAAGATGATATGCAATAGGGAGCTAAACAATTGATAAAATAAAAGATAGCATAAATATTCTCCCTATCTTTTTTCAAATAAGCAATAATAAAATATTAATAACCCAGAAATTTGTGAACACATGAAATTCAAATTCATTTCATCTCATGAAACAATTCGAAAGATAGCTTCTTGAAATGAAGTGTTAATAACTTCTTCCCCTTTTGTCATAAGCAAGGTGATAGTTTGAATTAAGTGAGACATAGTCAAACATTTAACTCAATTATGTAGAATAAATGATATTCCCCTTAATCAAACAAAAGATGCCACATATCATTCATTTAAACCAAAAAACAACCATGGTTTTGAAAAGAATCAAAAGCATACGTTATTCCAAAAGACAAATGTTTTCAAACTACATAAATCAAACTAAAAATCTGAAACTCGGGAGGAGGTGAAGGAAAAGCAGTAATAAAGGCGAGGTGTGAAGGAAAGCGATACCGAAATGAGCACTTGTTGAAGCATCTAGGTCAAACCGTCTACCGATTATTGTAATCGAATCATGATTGGGCGTGAAAAGAGTCGATCTGGCCGTTGAGGAGATTGCCAGTGATCTTTGGAGAAGGTAACACCCGAATGAGGAGGATGATGGAATATCTTGAGCTAAGGTGAAATCACTAGGATGGGGCGAGTAGAAGTCCATCTTCCTTCATCTTGGCTTCTCCAGCGCTTGCCTCTTTATCACCATCGAGCGGCAGTAATAGAGGGCCCCGACTCCGCCATCGAATCCTTTGTCTTTGTCACCCATTGCACTTGCTCGCTTCCACGATTTTCATTCTTTTAAAGGGTGCTAAGATTGATGGTGTTGGTGGTTTTTGAGCTAATATGAATTTCATCATTCGTAGGAATTTTGAAGTGTTGAAAGATTTGGTGAGTGAACATCCGTAAGGTAATCCGTGATCCTACTAGCTGAATGAATGTTGTTCCATGAGATTTAACATGATGAAGGGGAAGTCAAGTTTTGACCAACTTGAAAAAATCAAGTAGAAAGGGTTGAAGAGTAACCTCATCGAGGGTGACATTACGTAGGAATAATATATGTGCGATGATAATATGCAAATCTTTACAAGATAAAGAAGCTGATTTGAGCTAGAATTTTGCGGTGACATTTTGAAAGGTTTGCGGTGACTCGACTACATGCCTTGATAGGATTATATATCCTCAAAATGGGGAGTAGACTTGTGGAAATAGATACGATTTTCATGATCCTCAAGTTTAAGAAAAGGACCCTAATAAGATTTCTAGTAATTTTTATTAGTTTTCCCTTAAAATTTACAAAGCGATACACATTCTAGGGTGTAAATCATGTTCTTGTAAAAACTTTTTCAAACCTGAGCATTTTCATCTATAGTGGCTATTGATACCTGACCCGTGGAGGCAAATTCTTCAACATGAAATGAAAAAGGCATCAGTAAGCGAAGGCAAAATCAATACTCTTACCTATGAGAATAGGGCATTTATCCAAATGGATTTTCTAACAATGGGAGTTCTTCTTGGATGCCGAGATGGTAGCCTTCCTCTCATTGGTCTTTTTGCTAGCCATTTTACACGAGGCATATTGGTGATTAGTAGATGAAGTTGGATTATAAATTTTTAGAGTTTGGATGACCGATTGAAGAAGTAATTTTGATGATATGGATGATGAAATTTAGGGATTTCATGAAATTTTGAATGTGAATGAGATGAGTTTTTGATTTTAAGTGGAAATCTTGAAGATTTGGGTGTGATTATGTAAATGTGAGAAAAATTTTAGAGATAAAGTTGAGGACATGAGAGATGGGTAGTGAAGAAGATGAAAATTTTGAACTTTAAATTCGAAATTTGTTTTGTCGATCCGACCCGAATTGTGCTATCTCTGTTTGAAGCGAGAACTTTACGCTGTCGGGATGACCAAGCGGTCGATCGATTAGGAATGAAAGGTGTATTTAAATAACGGGTTGGTCGAATTAAATCCTTCAAGTTAAATCCGATGTAATGTCGGTCCGATCTCTGGCTTGAGTTAGATGAAAATTTTGAAATTTTATAGATTGATATTTGTTATATGTTTTTATAAAGCTTCTATCACATAAATTTCAATTGAATAACATCATAAATAATAGAATACATTAAATTTAGCCACATACGTCACATTCATCATTTAAGCCCAAACTTATTGAATATATGAGAATCTTTCAAGTGCTGATGGTTTTGTGAGAATGTCGGTAATTGTTTTTCTCTATTCACGAAACTCTAAAACTATATCTCCCTTTTTGTGCATGATCTCTTAGAAAATTATGTCTAATGTCAATGTGCTTGGTTCAAGAATGCAAAGCAGAGTTCTTAGACAAGTTTATAGCACTAGTGTTATCACACATGATATGTATATTTTCAAATGATAAGTGATAATCACTTAGGGTTTTGTTTCATCAATAGAATTTGAGTACTGATAACTAGCGGTTAGAAATATATTGACTCCGTCGGCTAGATAAATCAACGAAATTTTGTTTCTTACTAAACCATGATATTAGTACAAAGCCTAGAAAGTGACAAGTTATGCTAGTGCTTTACGGTCAATTATGCTGGTTGTGTCGGCATCAAATAGCTAAGTAAATTAATGTGAGTGCTCTTAAGATACCAAAAGACCTAATGATCTAGTCCCACTAAGATATCTAAAAATACGTTTGATGACACTAAGATGAGAGAGTTTTAGGATTAGATTGATTTCTTACACATAAACACATACTAAATATAATATCGGGTCTACTTGTGATTAAATAGAAGGATCCGATCATACCTCGATATTTGGTTATCTACGGATATACCTTGATCATCTTTATCCAATTTGATTGATGAGCTCATTAGAGTATTCATTGGTTTTAATTCTTCCATTTAAACTTCTTGAGCATATACATGATGTAATTTGTTTGACTAACACTACAAGAAAAAAAGAGCCTTTTACAGCAGGCGAAATACATTGCTAAATCCCTTCCATAGCGTTCACACTGTGCGTTCTTTGCGACCCTTGATGTTGCCGAAAAGTCTCTATCTCTGACGAGCATTACCGTTAAAAAAAAAAAAAAAGTGCGTTGCCATTAATTATTTAGCAACTTACATAACACTTTTAACAACAATCATTACACATTGTCTATAATAATCTTTTGCTTAACGTTAGATTATCGCTATCATTTTATATTTTAACAACGTTCGGTGGTAGTTGTCATTTATTTTTAATAGCGTTCGGTAGTGCGTTGTCATTTATCTTCAACAGCGTTCATATGCTGCGTTGTCATTTTAGTTTAGCAACATTCATGCATGCGTTGTCATTTAGTTTTAGCAACATTTATATGCACGTTGTCTTTACCTTTGACAACATATTTGCTAACATTCATCTGTGGCGTTATGCGTTACCTTTGTCAACATTCTTTTGCATGTTTTGTTTTTTATCTATTATTTTGAAATATATTTTATATATATTCTGAACATTTAATTCTCATTTAATAAAACTCAATCTATACACCACATTAACACTTAGCTTTGAAATTTATATAATATTAATGAAAATTTTCATACAAAATATGGATTACAAGTTTTTTTTTTAAACATACAAAGTTTGAACCAAACCTAGCAAAACACGTCTTGGAAGTTTCTTACAATATTTGTACATTTAATATACCAAAATCTAGCAAAACAAACTTGATAACAAACATCCAGAATCAACAAATTAAGTAATGTCAAACATTTATTGTTAAAGAAGATTTCACGGCTCCCGATACGATCACCGTCAGCGAGGATTCTTTGCCAGCAGAAACAAGACTATTTATATCTAGCTCTAGAATTTTTAATTATAATCTTTTATGCGGTTATTGTAGAATCCGCATATAAAAGCATGTACTTAATGATTAAAACTTAAAAGACCATATGTTTAGGACATGAGATCTTGAGAAAATACTAAGAAAAGGTTGTTCCAAACAAAACAAGCGAGAAGATTTTGTCCTTGACCACTATAAAGGGGACTGCAAAATAAGTAAAATTAAATAATCGAACCTAAAAATCTGCTTTGTTGAATACCTATATTTTACTAATCCACTTTGCTGTAGTACCCTAGGCGAGATGGGAACAAAAACATAGACTTGATTTATTTTCTTTTTCATCATGGCCATCATCAATAAGTCGTTCAAGAAAAGTGCGATCTATAATTTCATTTGCATCTCATCAACTTTGGTATATACATGAAGTTGCATCTTGTGATAATGAAAAAGGGGTTTAGTTTGAAAAAGACTAGTTAGAAATGAAAAACTTTACTCTTCTTGTGTTAATGAAAACCAAAAAGCGTCTTGGATGCGAAATCAAGAATACCTCTTTTGCTAACAAATCTATTGCCAATAGTCCTTGTAAAGCGGCGTCCTTTCTCAATTGATGGGTATAAAGAAACAGCTGCATGTGCTGGGCGAAATCTTCTTTGAGCCCTATTCTACAATTTTAACGACAACAGAATCGAGAAATTGTCATGGTGCATCAGGTTACATCACATAAAGTGGGTAGTTCTTCATGATCAATTTCCAAACTAATCTCTTAAAGAGATGATAGTTCATGAACATAAAATTCATCTTCACCTTTGCATAATTATATGTTTATCCTACATAGTGGTTCGGGGTGAGCTGAAGTCATTCTTATAATATAAATTGGCAAAATAGTGCCTTCAAATTCCATATCTCACTCTCTAGATGGCATCTCGAAATTAAATACAAATCTTTGAATAACGGGTGTCACGTTGTCTGGTGTACAAAACACATAGCCAACATGTAATTGATGCTTCCTAGTTCCTACTTAAGCTGGAAGGAATGTTATCTGGGAATGCAAAGCAATGGACATGTCGGACATGCAAAAAGTGCCATAGTTTATTTGTAACCCGATTACATAGTGTAAACACGTTGATCATGCACTAGGGACATTACACAAATACTATAGAAGCGAGACTTGGTGTTAAAATTTGAAAGATGACACTCTTAAAATTCTAACAATTTATATGAATAATGAAAGGATAGGAAGAGGTATCGACCTTGCATTCTCTATTTTCACACAATCATCTATAACTTATATACGAGATGTTTGACATACATCGGAGGGACATGGAAAAATTGTTTGAGGAAAATAAATTGAAAAGGAAAAAATGGGCATGTTTGTTGAACAAAGCAGTTGCATTTGCCCGAATAGAGTAATAGTCATGGCGAGGGAAATTGAATTATTTTAAGGAGTCACGAGGCAAGCGAGAGAAAAATAGATTTAGAAGCTAAAGAAAAGAAATAATCCTAAAATCTACAAAGAACCGGTTTTAATCTCTTAACCCTTGAGAAGAGAACCCTCATGCAAGCATCGGTGCCCTTTTATGATCTATATCACATCTATTACGTAAAGTGGTAATCATGAAATTTTCGACGGAAACTCACTTCAGCTGTGTCCATCTTTTAAAAAGTTCCTTTAGACATAAACACACTGTTACATCAAAATAAATTTAGGTCGAGATGTATATCAATTCTTGCAATTAAATGATTAATTAACTAGCGAACTCAGAAGATTTATACTAAGTTGTTATGAGTTTTTTTTTTTTTAGGAGTGGTTTGTATTTATGGGGCTGGTGCTTTGATTGCCTTGGTTTAGTTATTTGTCCTTATGTTTGTTCCCATATGTTTACATTAAATTAACATCTTGGGCACAATAAAAAGAGTTTTGGTCCAGTAACCCAGTATCAAAAGAAATGAGTAGTACAATCAAATGCTTTTGAATAGCGAGAAGACATGAAGAAATTGGTGACAACAAACTAAATTTGGAGAGGGTGCATGAATAATTCTAAGCCAACCAACTTGATTCATAATAATCAACTTGATGAAGTTTGTGATTCAAGCATCTTTCTATCAGGAACAAGATTGTCACTTGGAATGGTCGTGATGAGGCAATTGATCTACTTCTTCACGAGCAAGAAATGGATCCATTAACGACTCGTATGCGGATGGCCGCTTAGTAGCGTTACGTAAGCATCTTCCAATAAACCTCACGGGCAATAAACCTACGAGCTTGACATACGTAATTACATAAAATGCCTCACGGTAACTTTCCTAATAGTTAAAAGCAGCGGGATGACAACGAAATTCGGTGAATGTTTTCGAGAAAAGATCAATGTTAAAGAAAATTCAAAGGTAATTACAGGGTGAATTCCTTGTATATTTGAAAGCGAGATTGGAGCACTCATGATATGGATATTGAGAACTAAGCATTTCTAGTACACACATGCCAAAGGGTATACATCTACCCATTTCGTCATATTCCTCTTCATATAGTTACGGTGCCATGAATTGGTGTACACGATGTGTCACATAGAACAATTATATATATAGTCGACTAAGACAATTAGTTATATCATAGGATTCTTGAAAGCTGTTGGGATTTTGGGTATCTTTTAAGATTGGTGGTTATAAACCATAATACCAAGAACAAGAGCGTAGAAAACTCCAAGAGCGGAGGATTCTAAAAGACAATGTTAAGCTGGTTGTATAAAAATTGTTAGTCACACTGTCGTCTGTCACCCCAACCTCAAGTCAAGTACATCCTCAAAATTTAGATGATGCAAAATAGCAAAAGTACTCGAACGAAATTCGGGCATGTATAAAATATGATACTATAAAGGATATCCCCAAATCTACTATCAATGAGCTCCTTTGTACATGATAACAAGAATTTGGATTCCTATCAATGTAGGACAAACAAACTCATTCCTATAACAAACATTCATTCTATGTGGACAATACAAGCCCAATTTCTATTTTATTTTTGCATATTAAAGGAGGAATTTTAAATTGTATCAAGCATGTAATATTTGAGTTTAATCGACTCTTCAAAATTTGGCGAGCTAATCATAATCGCTCAATATTAACTTGATTATACCTCTGCTGTGCACAGTAATTAAACATCGATGGAGTTTAATCAGCTCGTTAATGGTATACTAAGTATCTTTGAATTCCACATAATATATATGATTAAGAAAGAAAAAAAAAGTTAAAATATAGTTCGTTATACTCTCTTGGGGGCAGAGAGGTGAACATTTACGTGATGAAGTTGAAAGTTCTTAGATAAAATTCAAAATTAGATAAAATTCAAACTGATGGAAGGTTAGAGATGGAGAACATGGCGTGGAGCGACTTAGAGCCCTAAAAAGAGAAAAGCCGATCTGGAATTCAATTTCTTTCAAGACCTGACATCCGTGCTGCATTGCTTTTGCCTCGAGATCGCCTTCTCGACTATCGAAGACCTCGCCCTTCTCAAGTATCTGCAATTATTATTGTTTTAAAAAAAAATATAAAATCTCCAGTTCATCCCTTTACTTCCAACAAATTATGATTTGAGAGAAAAGTAGCGGAATGAATTGGAGATTTGAGGAGAGATAAAGAAGATTTGAGAGGAGATTTGAAGGAGGAGAGATGAGGAAGAGATGTGATTTTGGGGGTTTGCACACGAGATGTATATGGCAAAATTGGGTGGAGTGGAATAAACCCGATTGATTAAATGGGTTATTATTTGGACATCAAATCTTTTAGCGTTGCAAAAGATCGTAGCAAAATGTCTTAAAATAGAATCTTTCGCATGATAATGCGTGTTGAAAAACGTTGCCAATTCATTTATTATATAAAATCTTTACATAGCGGACATTGACCGTTGCAAAATGCCCTAAAATAAAGTCTTTATAGCGTGCACGCGAATGTTGCTAAATGCTATAATATTTGACAACAGTCCGGCTGTCCGTTGTTGAATAACAAAATATAATTATTTTGACAACGAGACAATGACCGTTGCAAAAGGATATATTGGCAACATTCATTTAAATACCGTTGTCAAATGTCGATTAGATTAACCAATTACAGAGACATTTGATAGCATTGCCGTAAACCGATTTTAGCAACAAGCTATTAGCGAATGTTGTCGTTGAGATGTTGCAAAAGGCAATTTTGTTGAAGTGTAATGAATATTCTATCATTAGTTTCTTTGATTTGGAGACCAAGAAAAGAACTTGAGTTCTCCCATCATGCTCATCTCAAATTCCTTGCTCATACACTTGAAAATACTTCACAAAGAGAAATGTTAGTGGCAC
The DNA here is from genome assembly GCA_023638005.1 of Forsythia suspensa. Lineage (NCBI taxonomy): Eukaryota > Viridiplantae > Streptophyta > Magnoliopsida > Lamiales > Oleaceae > Forsythia > Forsythia suspensa. The sequence goes on from CM042670.1 coordinate 1,120,596, forward strand.
CAAACATGATATCATCAACATAAATTTGTACAACAATCATATCTTCCTTTTTGGTTTTATAAAAAGTGTAGTATTTGCTTTTCTCATTGAAAAACTATTTGATAGAAGGAATTTGTTCAATCTTCGTTACCAAGTTCTAGGAGCTTATTTTAACCTATAAAGAGCTTTTCTAAGTTTGAAAACTTTGTCGAGATACTTATGATTTTTAAACTTTAAAGCTGGAAAGTTGCTCAACAAATACTTCTTCTTGAATGACACCATGCAAAAATGCTGGCTGCACTTATAATCTAACAACCCGATGCAAAGTTTCTTCAAAGTCTATACCTTCTTCTTGATTGTAACCTTGGGCCACTAATCTAGCTTTGTTACTCACAATTATGTCATTTTCATCTCGTTTATTTGAAATATCCATTTTGTACCAATAACAATTTGAAAATTTAGTCTAACAACTAAATCCCGAACATGATTTCTTTTCAATTAATTTAGTTCATCTTGCATAGATAGAATCAAAATTCATCAAACTCCGTTTCTTTGAAGTTTTTTGGTTCAATTTGTGAAAGAAAAGCACAATTATTAAGAAAGTTTCTAGTTCTTTGGTTCAATTTGTGAAAGAAAAGTACAATTGTTAAGAAAGTTTCGAGGTAAATTTCTAGTATTTACACCTTTAGATGATCACCAATGATAAGATCTTTTGAATAGGAGGAGACAAACCTCCATTATTTGAGTAGAGATGAATTATTTTGTTATTAGAGAGATTCTATCTCATTTTGTTGTATAGTTGTTTCTTCCTCATGTTGATTTTCAATATTGTTGAGATTTTTCTTGTCTTGATTTTGAATACTTAATTGTTCAAAAGGAATTTTCAAATCTCGTCATCCTCAATGTTTTCTCTTGTTCAAGAGAGTTAGTTTCATCAAATACAACATGCATGAATTCTTTAACTACCAAGGTTCTTTTGTTAAAAATTCTATAAGTCTTCTTGATAGATGAATATCAAGAAAAATTCCATTATCGGATTTTGAATCAAAATTTTCCAAATTTTCTTTTTGTGTTTAGGATAAAATATTTACAACCAAAAACTTTGAAATATAGTATATTGGGAACTCTATATTTTCTAAAATTCTTATGAAGTTTTAGTTTTCTTTTGACCAACAAAACTCTATTTAAAATATAGCTAGAAGTGTTAATGGCTTCAACCCAAAAGTATTTTGGTAAATCATTTCATTTAACATAGTACGAGCTATTTTTTGTAATGTGCAATTCTTCCTTTCCACTACACCATTTTGTTGTGTAGTTCTAGGAGCCGAAAAATTATATTCATATCTATTAAATTTGCAAAACTCATCAAATACAATGTTTTAAATTCTTCACCGTGATGACTCCTAATTATGGTAATGTTGTTTCCTTTTTCGTTTTGAACCTTTCTACAAAAATGTTTAAATGCATTTAAGACTTCATCTTTTAGATTTAAAAATATGACCCAAGTAAATCTTGAAAAATCATCAACATTAACGAAGGCATAATGTTTACCACTTAGACTTGCGATTCTAGAAGGTCGAAATAGATCCATGTGGAGAAGTTGTAAATATCTGTTTGAGCTTTAAAAACTCTTTACTTGTTTTTCTAAATTGGCAAGCATCACAAAATTTGTCTTTCTCAAATTTCAATTTTGGCATTCCTTTTACAAAACAATATTTAGAAATTTTTGAAAATAAGTCCATGCTAACTTTGCCCTAATCTTCTATGCCATACCCAAGTCTCATCTTTTATACTTGATAAGCATTCTATCTCTTTTTCAAGTTCAAATTCAATGTTTAAGATATATACACATCTTACTTGACTTCTTATGAACAATACCTCTTTAGATATAGCATCCTCAATGAGATATTTGGAAGAATCAAATTTAATGAGATAACATTTATTACATAATTGACTAAGGCTAAGCAAGTTATGTTTAAGGTTATCAACTAATAGAATATTTTAATGGAATGAGATAAATGATTACTAATATTTCCAATGCCAATAATTTTCCTTTGACATTATCTCCAAATGTGACATGACCGCCATCCTTTCTTTTGAGACTTGATACTAAAGTTTGATCACGGTCATGTGCTTTGAGTAACCATTATCAAGAACTAATTGCTCTTCATTTTCTTTGGAACCTACAAAAATTATTTCAATGTTTGATCTTTCCACATAACTTTGGGTCCTTGATAGTTAGGGTTAGTGGCCTTTTTACCCACTTATGTTTGCTTTCAAAGTGTAGTTTCTTTTCTATTAGATAATTAAATGCTACATGACCAAATTTCTTACAAAAGCTACAACGTCATTTTGATAAGAAGAATTGGATGATTTCACATAGATATTTTCAAGAGATTTTTGTTTCAAGAATGCTTTGTATCCAATAGCTCTTTTATGAAAACACATTTTTGTTCACCAAACATTAATTTAAAATTTTTCTTCCTTGAGTAAATTTGTGAACTATGTTTGTCAAGTCTACAATCTTTTCATTTAAAGAAAGATTTTCTTTGATTAAGAATTGTGATTATCTTTTCTTTTCAAAATATTTTTGTGTTACTATAAGTTTCTTTACTACATTTTTCAATAAAGAATGTTTATTATTGAGAGTATAGTATTTTATAACAAAATTTTCAAAATTCTTCAAAATTTCATCATAAGAGGTAGATAATTCATTGAATGAATCATTGTTATTTAAACTTACCTCATTTTTTAATGGCCATGAAGCACATGTTTGCAACTCTCTTGATTCTCATCTTCTTCGTCACTATCATCACATGTTGCTTGGAGTGCTTTCTACTTGATGAATTTCTTTTTGTTTGGACACTAGGTTCTTTTGTGATCGGGTTTGTCACAATCATTCAGCGTTGTTACTAATATATCGTGTTCAATATTTATTAATTATTGGTCAAATTTTTCCAATAGTATTATTCATGTATTAAGTTATGTGATGCATGTATTCTAATTAATTAATGAATGCATGTAGAAATTTATTTGTCCACCACTTGATTCATGTACTTGGTATATACATGCATCATTTTGGGGAAAAGTATTCAATTAATATTTGGTATTGTATTAGATTAGATACACAATTTGTAAAGCCTATAATACAGGTTAGTATCTAGGTCATTTTTAACTCAATTTATGAAATAAATTTGAGGGTTCTCTTAAAACCATCATCACCTATCTTAAAAGTTTTCCATCTCCAAGTTTCCAGCATTGTATTTACAATGAACATATACTTATTTCACTCTTGTAAATGACTTTGTTAGTGCAAAACATAGTCTATTTTTCATAACTTTTCTAGGCTTCATTGCATTCTTGGAGCGCTCACATGCAATGCTAATATATATAAGCCATGATTAGGCAGACACTTGTACATCAAAGAAACACTTAAAACAAAAGTCGATGGATTACATTGTGGCGGGTGAATTACCGTGGAACTTGGCAATCTTAATCTTGTGGAATTTGTTGTCAATACAAATGGCTTATACTGGTTCCATCCTTTTCCATGTTCAATATATCAACTTTGGAGATTATGGATATGGTGTCAATTATTTTGGTCTATCTTCCTTCAACGATGGGATTTTCACTTCCCGATCTTGAGCTTGACTTCATTTGGGTGACATGGAGACTCGGTGGAGTTATTGCAAGCTCTATCACCAATGCTTCTAAGCTCACCGAATTAGACATAGGCAACAACTTTTGGTGGTACTATGACTTTGGTAATTTAAGACTTCTATTCATTATTGGAGAAATAATTTGTGAGGAGAGTCTTGAGATTTTCTCTTCACTAACAAATTCTGAGATATTTGAAGTTATTTGATGTATCTTCAAATCGACTAAGTGGTGTCCTCCCGACCACGTGGGGAATTTCTCCGCTTCTCTTCAAATATTCTACGCATTTGGATGAAACATTAAAGGGTGTCGTTTCTCTGTGAGGTGGAAACTTAAGCAGATTGGAATATTTATTATTAGATAGCAATCAATTGTGAGATTCATCCCAAGTACAATTGGAAAATTGAAAGTCTTCAACATATAGATATTTCAATAAACAAACTTGGGGATACATCACGATGATATAAATAATAACGATTCTTTGTATGTTATTTATCTATGGTGACACATCGCCTCAGCGACTACTTTGCCTCACCGACTTGCCCACCTCGTTGGTATCATGAGCACGCCGGCGGATAGGCTTGCAACCTGACTATCATCAGTTAGCTAGGCGGGCAACCCATGGAATAGACGATTAACACCGATTATTGGGAAGATGAAACATCCTCATTAACTCCTAATAATGAGGAGATGAAGGAAACCCGTTATCAAGCGAGGAAGATGAAAGGATACCCTTACCAAATGAGGGAGATGAAGGATACCCATCATCAATAAGCTGCGATCCATCCCTATAAATAGAGGCCAACCCCGGTAAAATCGGAACTCACAACTCTTATACACTTCCATATTGCTGCTTTAGCACAAAGGCTTTAATCATTCTTGATTATCACACGGAGTGTACGGGGAAAAAGCCCGACCACCTTTCTTGAGTCTCCACAGCTGTCGCCGCCGTGCTCGAGGAGGAGAAAATCATTTATCATCAATTGGCGCCATCATCGCGGGAAACCGCACAAGAAGTTATGGCTCGAACCGGAAGAGCTAGGAATGTAACCGCTCCACCATTGTCGGGGATGTAACCACCGAGTCCAATACGCCACTAATCACCCACCACGAAATTTGCCTCTACCACTCAACTCATGGCTTGCAAGATTCGGTGGCGGCCTTAATGACTCTACTCCAAGATCGAGCAGCTGCGGTTTCTCTCGGCTACCACGGGGTCCTAACCTGCGCGGTGGGATCTTCATTACGGGGCTCTACCCGAGTCCTAGCCATCCACCGATAGGGCCTTCACTACTAGGGGCTCCTTCCCGGACTTCTAACTTTCCAACAATGGAAACACGCCAGCAGCTCTCGCTGCAGAGCTTGGTTTCTTTAGCTCCACCTTCCGCACCCCATTTCTATTCAATGACTTACGGCCCAAATCCTTGCATGGGGCAACCATCATGGATGCTACGCGCCTCTGTTGGTTGAGACGCGATGTTAAGCACGGAAGAGCAGATTAGAAGAAATGATGGGTCGCCAAAATAAGTGAGGCCATGTCGATAAAGTAGTAGGCAACAATCCATGGTGTTAGAAGAAGACCACTTTTCCTAGAAGTGATGGCGGTCCCTTGCCACGAGACTTTAAGCGACCAAAGATGGAGAAATATGGCGGATCTTGATCCTATCGATCACCTCGGGTCTTTATTGACTTGATGAGGATCTGAAGCCACCCACGATGCAATTATGTGCGGGGCTTTCCTAGCAGCGCTTAGGCGGGAGGCCAAGGTTGGGTAGCCACCCTTCCTCAAAATCGATCTATACATTTGCCGAATTTTCCAAAGTTTTGTTACACGCTTTTGCCGACAAGCGTGTTAAGAAAAGCGCTATCGATCTGATCTGATTGGCCGGGACAAGGATGAATTGTTGAAAGATTTTATTGCGGTTCAATAGAGCAATCTTTGGGGAATCAAAGATCTCTGGATGTCTGTTGTAGTCATTTTGCCATGATGAGTGGAACTAGAAGTCGTCCTTTCAAGATGTCAATCTCCAAAAACACTGCGGATACGATGCATGAGTTACTCAACGGAGGATATAAGTATGTGAATGAAGAAAGCGTATCTCATTACCAAAAGTATGAAAGATCGAAATGAACTTGGAGTCTAACAAAGGAAGATTCGGGACAGGCGACCTCACTGAGAAGTGGGGAGAGCTCACCTAAAGTGGTGAGGTGAGCTCTAAAAAAATTCAGAGGCGAGGTCACCGGGGTGGTGAGCCTCACCCAGTGGTGAGGCGGGCTCTCAATAAAAAAAAAAAAATTTCAAGGCGAGGTCACAGGAGGCGAGCTCACCCAGTGAGGTGAGTGCTCTCTTTAAAAAAAAAAAAAAAATTTCAAGGCGAGGTCACTTGAGGCGGGCGAGGTCACCCAGTGGGCGAGCTCTCGAAAAAAAATTTCAAGGCAAGGTCCTTGAGGCGGGCGAGGTCACCGTGGGCGGCGAGCTCACCCAAGGCGGGTGGGCGAGCTCTCAAAAAAAAAAAAAAAAATTCAAGTGAGCAAGTGCATTGGGTGCTTCTACTTTTCATTAGCGATGGTTTATGAAAAGTTGAGAAACTTATAAGGTGGTTGCCGGAAATAAGACCGACTACTGGCATCAGAAAAACAAGGCCGGTGGCCAAAAATAATGGCGACTCTTCTGGCGAAAAGAAAAACAAGGCCGGTGCCGGAAATAAGACCATTTGCTCTTGCGTAAAGCAAGGCCGGTGCCCAAAATAATGACGACTCTTTGGCATTAGAAAAACAAAAATAGCTGCCCAACTATTTAAAAATAAGGGGATGAGCCTATGTTTAAAAATCAAGGCAATAGCCACCGTTGAAAATTAAGGCGATGAGCCTTTCTTTAAAAATCAAGGCGATGAGCCTCTATCTAAAAATCAAGGCGATAAGCCTGCATAGCGAAAAACAAGGCGATGAGACTGCATTAGAAAAACAAGGCAATGAGTCTATCAAGGCGATGAGCCTCTTTCCAGAAAAACAAGGCGATGAGCCTCTACCCGATAAACAAGGCGATGAGCCTGCAGCGAGAGAAAAATAAAGGCGATGAGCTATGTTTAAAATCAAGGCAATAGCCACTATTTAAAAATCAAGGTGATAGCCACCATTGAAAAACAAGGCGATGAGCTTACGTTTGAAGAAGTTAAAGAATAGCGGTCGTAGATTATTTCTACTTCCCATTGACAACGATTATATGAAAAGTAGTCTATGGGGAGTAGAGAACTATGATGATATAAATAATAACGATTCTTTGTATGTTATTTATCTATGGTAACACGCCCGCCTCAACGACTACTTTGCCTCACCGACTTGCCCACCTCGTTGGTATCATGAGCACACTTGCCGGCGGATAAATTGCACAACCCAACTATCATCAGATTAGCTAGGCGGGCAACCCATGGAATGGCGATTACCACCGGTTATTGGGAAGATGAAACATCCCTCATTAAATCCTAACAATGAAGGAGATGAAGGGACACCCGTTATCAAGCGAGGAAGATGAAAGGATACACTTACCAAATGAGGGAGATGAAGGACACCATCATCAATAGCTGCGATCCATCCCTATAAATAGAGGCCAAACCCAGGTAAAATCAGAACTCACAACTCTTATACACTCCATATTGCTTTATTTAGCACAAAGGCTTTAATCATTCTTGATTATCACGGAGTAGCCACGGGGAAAAAAGCCCGCCACCTTTTGCGAGGTCTCCACCAGCATCGCCGCCGTGCTCGGGAGGAGAAAATCATTTATCATCTCATCCCTTTAGAGCTTTGCCAGTTGAGCAATCTGGGAGACATGGATCTAAGCGACAATATGCTCAATGGATCAATTCCTGATTGCTTGGGTGAACTTAAATCCCTAAGAAATGTCCACTTAGGTTTCAACAAATTGGAATCTACCGTACCATTGAAATTGTGGAACCTTAATGATCTCCTGCGACTAAACTTGTCCCATAACAGTTTAAGTGGTAATCTACCTTCTGAGATTGGAAATTTGAACATCATTTTCGACATAGACTTTTCGTGGAATCAGTTATCTGGTAATGTCCCAAGCTCCATTGGCAAAATCAATCTATGGTTTAGCTATCTTTTGCTCACAATAGATTTCAAGGATCAATTCCACCTCTCTGGAAACATTATAAACATGCAATCCTTGAATTTGTCTTTCAATAATTTTTCTGGATTGATTCCAAAGTCATTAGAGGAACTTAGGCATCTCGAACAATTGGATGTGTCTCACAACGGACTAGAGGAGAGATTCCGACAGAGGGGCTTTGCAAACTTTACTGCTCAATCATTTATCAAAATAATGCTCTTTGCAGTGAGACTTCGACAACAATTTCGATCTTGTGGAAAGGTTCATAAAAGATCAAGGTCAAAGAATGTGGTCACGTTAATGAAATATATTCTTCCCCCGATCATATCTGTTATCCTGGTAGCGACCATACTTTTGATTGTAAGAATACAAAATTGAACGAATATGTACCACAGAGTGAAATTTCGTTGCATCTCGGTTGGAGAAGGATTTCTTACAGAGAACTTGAAGAAGCAACAAATGCTTTTGGTGAAAGCAACATACTTGGAAGTGGAAGTTTTGGTTCAGTATATGGAGAATACTTTCTGATGGGTTAAATGTTGCAGTGAAAGTTTTCAATTTGCAGTCAGAACAAGTAAGAGAAATCAAGAGCTTTGCTACAGAAGGTCAAGTGCTGAGCACCAATCGTCACAGGAATTTAATCAGAATCATTGGATGTTGCAGTAATACAAAGTTCAAAGCCCTCATACTCAGTACATGCCTAATCGGAGCCTGGAGCAATGGTTATATTCCACAACTATTTCTTGGACATGCTGAAAAGATTAAATATAGTGATTGATGTTGCATTAGCTTTAGAATATCTGCATCATGGTCATACATTCCCCATCGTTCACTGTGATCTAAAGCCTAGCAATATCCTACTCGGCGAAGACATGGTTGCCCATGTTAGTGATTTTAGTATAGCCAAACTCTTGATGAAGGAGAATCAACAGCTCAAACAAAGACCTTAGCAACAATTGGATATATGGCACCAGGTGATGTTGAGAAGGATTTAGTTTATTTAGAAAATTGTTCAACTTACTTCCAGTTTTAATTTTATCACCTGATCTTACGTTTCTTAATACCAATGTAGAATATGGAACAGAAGAATAGTATCCACTAGTGGCGATGTCTACAGTTATGGCGTGATGCTGTTGGAGATGTTTACAAGGAAGAAGCCGATAGACGAGATGTTTAGTGAAGAAATGAGCTTGAAAAGTTGGGTTAGTCACTCACTGGACGAGAATACAATAACTGAAGTTGTGGACACCAATTTGCATGGAAGAGAGAGAATTTCTCTAAAATGGATCAATGTGTCTCATCCATTTTGGCTATGGCGATAGAATGTTTGACTGATTCTCCTACAGAAAAGAATCAATATGAGGGAAGTTGTGGTTACACTTCAGAATATTAAAGCTATGTTTCTAGCAAGATAGAATAATTTTGTTCCTTGAACATACGTGCACAATTCTCAGAAGATTAAAGCTATGTTTCAATTATTTTGTTTCAATTTTTTTAGTTTTCTTTTTTTCTTTTTAATTTTCAGTTACGGTCTTCAGATTTTATTTTTAGAATTAATTTAAATTTTAGCTTCAAATGTTCATGAAGGTGGGGTGCAAATCTCCACTATAAAATGGCGAAATTTTCATCTTTCAAACATTTGAGATGAATTATCTACACTCTTTGCTCTATACTTCCAATAATTCTGGCAACAAGAAAAGACTCGTTCATTCACTCCATATAGGCATGTCTATAGAAGGAGACCGGATGTGAGGTATTAGTGTTTTATTTTGGAGTTGTGCAGTGCCAAAAATACTTGTACAAAGGTGTAGCTACGACTTTAAGATAGCGTTTTTCGCCACTATCTTAGGCCAGCCATTCTGACCTTACTCTCTTTAATTAAATTATTGAATTATTTTCTGCTATACAAATTCTGTTAATGTTTATTACACAAATCATTGTTTTTCCCCAATATTTTAAAGTCGTGTACGTGATTAGGTGTAATAAAATTAGTTGTTTGTGTGAACAATTAAAAAATATTTTGATGCTGAAGTATTAAATTGCAATTTGTTTATTTGTTTACTGTTATTTTCAAAACTTAATACGTAGTCACTGCATTGTCTTTGAATCGTAGAAAATTATTGCACAAAACATTAAAATAATAATAAAAATAAAAATTCTTAGCATATAAACTTAGAAGGAAGAAAATAATAGTTAATCATGTTTGCAAATTGTGCCACCAAACTTTGATTTACATTTGAGGTACAAAGTTTGGAAAATGAAGTTTTCTGCTATATATGTTATTGCAATTTAGTTTAGTTTGTGTTTCAAATTAAAAATAATAAAATAATAAAATAAAATAAAATAATATTAATATTAAAAATTCTTGAATTCGTTAATTCCTGGATTCATTGACAAAATCTGATTACTTTTGTATGAGTGCATATTTGTATTTTTAATCTAATTTTTTTTTTAGCCATTTACTTATTGTAGAAATCTTATAATTTAAAAGTTCATAATATTTGGCTTGGTTGCATTATTATTTGTTATATATATATTGACAAATTTATATATCTACATTTATTTATCTGCCTTTGTACTTCCTATAGTATAAAAATAACAACCCGTAACGACTCAGTTAGTGCTAAACTAGAAAATTTTGGTTGGAAAAATTTAAAGAGATGGAAAAACAAATGAAATATTGGTTGACACATATTTGTTTAAATTCTATCATAAAAGAGAATAATGAAGGTAGCTAGAGAGTCTACTTCATGGTTGAGTCCAAAACAAGTTGAATTCCACTGCCATAATAGAATTCTTAGTGCTCTTTCTAATAGACTTTATGATATTTATCAAAATATCACTAGTGCTAAAGAGCTTTGGAAAAACTTAGAGACAGAATATGGAATTGATGATGTTGGCATGGATAGGTTTAATGTGTCAATTTTTAAGAAATATATCATGGTGAGCGGAAAACCTATAAATGAACAAATTCACAAGTTTCGAGGTTTAATAAGACACGTGGAAGAAAATTAGGGTCTAATTTTAGTGAAGACTATAAAAATCGTGCACGATAGATAAACTTCCACCGTCTTGGTGGGACTTTGCTAAAGATCATAGACATAAGCAAAGTTTTTTTATGAGTGAACCAAATATTTAATTCTTTGAAAGTAGAAGAACAACGTAGGAAGGTTTCTAACCAAGTTGAGGAGTTGAAAGCTAAGACAAACTTGGTAGAAAACCCCCAAAACCATGTCAATGCTTCAAAATAGTTTAAGCCTTGAGGTAATAAATTTAAGAACTCCTCTCATTAAGCGTATGGAAATTTCTATTAGAATTAGAGCAATAAAAAAAGGGCAAAAAATAAAAAATACATATACATGTTACGCCTCGATGTGAGATTCGTCATATCTTGACATTGCACTAATTCACTATAATAAGCGATTATTTTTGTTTACAAAATATCGAGTCCTATGTATAACAACCTAATAAAGGTTCCTTAGTAATAATAAAATTCTAAAGCAACTTAATGAAGGGTTCCTAGTTATAATGAAATTCTAGGTTAACCTAATTACAAAAGAAAAAAAATCTCAAAACATCATTACTTAAACAAATAGAAATCTTGTGGGCTGTCTAGGCGCTGCCCCCTCAACCCCTACCTGGTGCAAAAATTAGGCTCTCTCACGTGGCGCAAAAAATTAGGCTCCCACGACAACAATCTCACCTTGTAGACTAATCCATCATCAACTCCTTCTTCTCTGGTGATCCGGTACACCTTCTCAATATTGATAGAAGACCAGCGAAGTTGAGTTTTCAATTGTAATAGTCTTTGTCAATATATAAGCGAGATTTTGACTTCCTTAATCTTCTCAAGCGCTAAGATTCCATTCTCAAAATCGATTTGATAAAGTGATAACGAACACATATATCTTTGTCCTCGCATGATAGACAAAATTCTTTGCTAAGTAAGTAGTACTTTGACTATCACAATGCAACACACTCTTCTTATGCTTGTAACTCAATTCTTCAAGAAATATTGCAACCATATTATCTCTTTGCTAGCCGTTCACGACAATATACTATGCCTCAATAGTGGAAAAGCAACTATCTTCTACAACTTAGACACCCAACAAATTGTTATACCACTTAATATGTATACATAAGCGGTAGTACTCTTTCTACCATCAATGTCCCCGACCATGTCGGCATCTACAAAGCCACTGTAAACTCCGGCTGATTTTTGAAACACAAAGTTCAATTTGTATTATTTCTCAAGTACACGAGAATCCACTTTAGTGCCTTCAACGTTATTTTCAAGATTACTCATAAATCTACTCACAACTTCCACTACATGTGCTATGTCGGTCTCGTACACACCATGGCATACATAAGACTTCAAATAGAGGCATAAAGCACCTTGACCATGTAGGCTCGCTTACGCTATGTAGAAGGTGACTTGTTCATTGGATAGCTTGAAGTGACTAGCCAAATAATATGTACTAAGCGGGTTAGATTCATCTATCTTGAATTTGCTTAGTACATTCTTCACATATTCTTCTGTGACAATTTCAAGACATCCATGTCCTTAGTAATTCTCATCGATGATTTGTTTCTGACACCCAAATCCTTCATTCCAAACTCCTTGGACACCTCATGTTTTAACTTGTCAATTCTTGTTTGCAAGCTCCTATAATCAACATATTATCAACATATAGGAGTAAGATAATATATGAGTCACTAAGGTTCTTCAAATAGCAACAATGATTTACTTGGCACCTCATGAAGCCATTACTACTGTTTGGTGAAATCATGCAAGCGTACGAGATCGTTGACAAATAGTAAAAATGAGTAAAAGAGTATCGTTCCCATGAAGATTTAGATTTTGAGTCTCAATGATGAATAGTGTTTGTTTTAAGTAGCTCGAATGCCTTCGTAAGTGCAATCGATCGGTAGTCAAACATACTTTTATCCACATCTTTTGTAGGATCTACAACTTACTACTTACTTATTATACACACATTTCATAGGACCCACAATTTATAGTGACAAAAGCACAAGTCTTTTATGCATTTATAAGAAAAGTCTAATTGAGTTCACTCGAGCAATGTATTGATGATGAAAACTACTCGAAAACCTCTCCATCACGACATGCCTCTCTTCCCACCCATCCCTCAAATATCTATTTTCAAGATAAATGTACCTAAAGGGATTTTTTGTTCCATCTGAAAAAGCAATATAACTTGATTATCAAGCTGAATGTAATTTTTTGTTAGTAAAGATCCAACGGAGCACCTCACACGCCCCTCCCAATTTCCATTTCCAAAATCATTTTTCTTTAGAGGGCTATAGGAAGTTATGTAGATAACATTTAATAATAAGTAAATGTTACTTTTAAGCACCTTTTATTTTCAAATGAGTCTAGATAACTTACTCTACTTTTTTTTTTAATTAAAAAAGTTACTTTTTTTGAAAGTAGCTCTTAAACTAGTGTCAAAATAAATAACTTGCTTATTTCCATTTATAAACAACAGAAGTTATTTATTTAAAAACAAACTTATTTACTTATAAGTACATATTTTGTTTTCAAACTTAGTCAAACTTGCTATCTAAAAATAATTTGAAGTCCCTTTCTCCATTTAACCTATCTCGGGTTTGTTGTCTCTTTACCGAGATATTCATGGTACTGTCTTATAGGGATTAATTTAATAAATGAATTCACGAAAAGGGATAATTAAAATGCATCAAATAATTGATAACTAAGAAAAAAGTTACAAATAACCAATTCTTTGGTGGTTTTGGGCAACATTTATGTAGTTATAGACTATTTCATCACGGTTATCGAGACTAGAACTTCGTCGATGATGCATTCAAAGCATCGGTCGACAAGCTACTAGTTCAACAAATAGGTTAATGGTTCAATTAGCGACTCGGTAACAATCAAGGTAACTCACCTCACGGAGATGGTTAACTTTCGAACCAAGTGTGAATGTTTTGTTCTTTTATGTCTAAGCGACATATACTCCATATTTTTTTCATTATACTTGCGGTTCCGAACCGAGTTATCTGAAGAGTTCACTCCATTTTTCTGAGTGAACCGTGAAAAATTCTCCACCCAATTTCTCTCTCTTTCTCATTCACAATAATGAAGTATATATATCACAAAACATTGCAGAACCCTTGCTCTCCAAGGCTCGGTTGGTCTCTAAAATCCTCTAATCACCCGGATACATTTACCTAAAATACAAAGACTATATTAAGGAAACATATTAATCAAAAGATATGCACAATAAACTCTCTTATTTTAGTCACAATATTATTAATATCGTAATACCCCCCTCGAGTTGGGCGTAGCAGATCTCGAGCAGCCCAACATGAAGGAAGAAAACTCAAATTTCGCTTTCCCCAGCGCTTTTGTAAATATATACATAATTGAACACTAGTGGATACATAAGATGAACAAATCATTCCTTGATCACGCATCTAGAAAAAAATGCCAGTCGACCTCTATATGCTTTGTTCTTTCGTGAAAAAGCTGGATTTTGAGCAATGTACAGCGCCGGTGACTATCCTGATACAACTTCATACCCGCCGGATGTCTACTTTTAAGTCACCCAAAAATTTGTTTAAGCCGTTTTAACTCACCTTTATTGCGCCATTGATCGATACTCGGCCTCATGAGACGATCTGAGACAACATTTGTTGCTTCTTGGTCTTCGGCGCGGGAGAACAACAAGTAACACGAACCATCACTGTCGAGGCAGCGTAAGTGGACAACTAGCCCAATCGAGGTCGCACCACCCCTTCTAGACTTAAGTCATTTGTCGGCGTAGTAAAATCCTTGCCGGGACTCTTCTTCAAATATCTCACGACCACGAGCCACCTCCCAATGATTCTCGCGAGGTTGTTGCATAAATTGTGACAAAATATGCACCAAGAATATCGAGATCGGGTCTCATCACAGACAAGTAAATCAATCTCCCCACAAGTTGCCTATATGGCACGGATCCACAAGAAATTCGCCCTTTGCAAGGGCAGGTGTGATTTTGTTCCATAGGAAATGTCATGAGCTTTGCTCGATAAACCCGTTTACGAAATTATCTCGAGTGTGTATTTTCTTTGGCAAAGAAAGATTCCTACGGATTACGGACTACCTCTAGCCACTAAGAAATATTTCAAAACTCCCGGATCCTTCATATGAAAGCACACGCCGATGTAATCTTTAAAAGTTGTCAATCTGACCTTATCATTCCCTTGATAATCAAGTCATCAACATAAACTAACACGTTGATGCGGGTTCTTCCTTACAACCCGAACAACGAATAATCGAATAGGATTGCACAAATCTATAATTCTTCAAGCGCTTGTGTGATGTTGCAAACCGACATCAGGAGCTTGTTTGAGACCATACAACGATTTTTTCAACACCGCAAACTATGTTAGGATTTGTATTCTTGAAACACGGAGGAACCTTCATATAAACCTCCTCACATAAGTCACGAGAAGGAAAGCATTATGCACATCCATTTGATGTACCTCCCAATTTTTAACTTGATGACAATCGCATGAAAATCTGACCGTCACCATTTTTCCCCGAGAGCAAATGTACCGTTATAGTCAATTCCTTCCACACGATGATTGCTATAGATCACAAGTCTTGCTTTGAGTAGCTTTATCTTCGCCATCGGACTTATACTTAATTTTATATATCCTTTGGCTCTCGATTGCTTTCTTTTCGGGTGGAAGAGTCTCAATTACCCAAGTCTCATTGTCTTCAAGGGCTCGTATCTCCTTACCCACCGCATCTCGCCATCCGGGTCTTTCATTGCTTCTTTAAAATGCTTTGTCTCATGTCCCCTTTATTCTTGCTGCAAGAAAATTCCTATGTCTCACATAAAAGCGTTCACAATTCATAAAACATGTTATAGGATAAAGGCGTGCACGGGGCGATGAAGGGGCGATGAATTCTCGGATGGACTTATTTTAGGTATAGTGTGAGTAACAAAATCACGATCCGTGTGGAGGAGTTTTGGTTTGTTTTCCTCGCCTAGCTCACCATCAACTTGCACACTTGCTCTCCCACCGTATACTCCAGCCCTTCATCACATGGCGTCCACATGTGCGGGCTGCTGCAAGCTACACCACGGCACCGACTCCCCTCGAGGGTGAGCCAGCGGCCTCAACCCTCCTCGATGCACACATCACACTCCTTGGCACCCTCATCCTCCTCCATGCCCCATCCTCATTGTTTGCGGCATAGGAGTCACCACATTCGTGGTTGGTTTGTGCATAAAGGAATTCTTTCTCAAAAGAACTTTACATCCCTCGATACAAAGTACTCATGTGCTTTTAAATCATCTGATTTCAACCTTTCTTCCCAAGCGGATAGCCAACAAAGATACATTTTACGGCTCCTACTTGCAAATTTATCACCTTTGTGTCGTTGATTATGAGCATAGCAAAAGGCAACCAAATACGAATAACATCATAAGAAGGCACTTTCCCAAACAACATTTCATATGATGATTTAGTCTTAAGTAAAGTAGAGGGTGTTCTAATAATCAAGTGACATGACTTTGCCAACACATTCTCCGAAAATTTGATTGGTAACTTCCCTTGAAATCTTAATGCTTTAGCCGCATTTAAAATATGTTGGTGTTTTCTCTCAACCTTCCCATTTTGTTGTGGAGTCCCAACACGAGAAGTCTCAAAAAATAATTCCATGATTTTGAAAATAATCATGCAAACAATTAAACTTCGGTCCCATTGTCACTCTCACACGTTTTATTACTTGTTCAAATTGGCGTTCAACCATAGCAACAAAATTAAGAAACATAGATTCAACTTCCATTTTATTGCATAGTAAATATACCCAAACTCCTCTTGAAAAATCATCTACTATTGTCAAAAAATAGGTAGCCCCACAAGAAGAATGAGCATATAAGGCCCCCACAAATCAAATGAACAAGTTCAAAAATCTTACCCGCTTTATTCGTACTAATGGGAAAACTAGATCGAGGTTGCTTTGCGGACACACATCACAAGCTTTATTATGTTTCCTACAAGAGTGACTCGCGGTCGGTATCATCTTCAATATTTTCTTGACGGATGTCCCATTCGTTGATGCCATGCTTTCGAGCGAAGAATCACCGTCTCTTGTCAAGACCTTCACTTGAGGAACACCGCGGAAAAATAAAGTCCAACCAATCTTTAACCGCTCAATCACCTTCCTCGTCGGTCGATCTGTATATAACACAAATATTATTAGTGAATTGGACAACATAATTTGATTCATCGATTAATTGAGTCATAGAAATTAAATTGCATGTTAATTGTGGGACATAAAGCACATTATCAAGCTTCAATCCTCTGGCAACATGACCTCTCCTCTTGGTTTGCTTGCATAGTGTTTCCATCTGGCAATCCACGAGCGGTGTTTCACTTTTCTCGCATTTCTCAAGATAGATAAGTCACCACGTCGCATGGTTCGATGCTCCTATATCGATAATCCAACTAAAGTTACTATTCTTACCATACGATCGATCTTTTGTTTTGGCGAGTTCAAAAAATCAGAAGTTGTTGTAGTTGCGTTCTTTGAAACACTCGCATAAGACCCATTGCTTGATCGCACCCGCCGACCTCTGCGAGTTTCCTACCTGCTGCCCAGACGAAGTTCCAGACCCTTGATTTTATTTCTTACCGACAGGCGGTGCACGGACCTACGGCCATGGCGGAACACCGCCCACCTCCTCTCGTCTGTCCAGTCCTCTACCACGACCCAGTCCCCTTCCTCCGTGAGGTCGGTCCCCCCACCATTCGGAGAATCCATGTAATTGAAAGCAAGATAATTCATCGTGGCCTTCTCTATTACAATGATTGCAAAACTTGTCAGTATTATCCATAAAGCAGAGACTTGCAGCGTGTCGATTTTGAATTGCGAAGGCCATGATACTATCTTGTTCTTTCTCGGACGAGGACAACTCTCCTCCACCACGGTCTTTCCACTTGAATCACTTGTTGATATGCTCTATCAAGCATCGACAATGGCTCTTGTCAAGCATATTAAATGCGAATGGAAGCATATACTCCGCCGAGGCCGATAAGAAAGTGATGTAGATAGTCCTCTTCTCTCAATTTTCTACTGCGTGACTATGCTACGTGCAACCTCTAAACTTACAAATCGGCACCTTCACATATGTGGTGGTTCATCCCGGAGTTTTTGACAAGCGACCGAAATAAATTGCAGCGATCTCGGTTTTCCTTGCTTGCACTCCCCGAGGATGTTTTAACTAACTGCTCGAGTGCAGCTTACCACCACAAAACACATTTTTGAGATTGTTCCACGAGGGAGTTGTGCATCACCATATTCTCCAAGTGTTGATCGAGCAGACTGGCGGCTCGATGGTGTTGGTCGGCCATGACACTAACATCGAATACTGCGGCTATCCTATCCTCGAGTTTCTCTTACATTGTTGGCTTGAGCAGTCCCTTCCACAAAGCCAAATTTCTTCTTCGCCTTTAGCGAGGTTGAATTGCCCTTGCCCATTCATCGTAGCTCTCACCGCGTAATTGAATCGGGGTAATGATGTTGCGGGACCGTCACTCGATCCAAGATGATCGTCGTATCTCCTTTCTTTTCTCCTTCTCTGCCTTGGCCATGATCTCGTGGAGGCTATAGTCTTGTAAAAATTTGTGTTTGCCCTAGGATCTCCCTACGAGAGCTTTGATACCATGAAAATTCTCCACCCAATTTCTCTCTCTTTCTCATTCACAATAATGAAGTATATATATTACAAAACATTGCCAAGAATCCTTGCTCTCAAGGCTCGGTTGGTCTCCTAAAAATCCTCCTAATCACCCGGATACATTTACCTAAAATACAAAGACTATATTAAGGAAACATATTAATCAAAAGATATGCACAATAAACTCTCTATTTTAGTCACAATAATATTAATATATCGTAATAAAATGGCTGATTTGGTTCTAATAACTAGGTATAGAATAGTAAGAATTACAAATTTCTATATATTGAACAAAGTCATATATTAATCAATTAACAAACCCTCATAACAACTTCTCTCTATGTTCCTTATCGGTGGCGGTTAATGAAATGATAAAGCAGGGGTACACATGTTAATGAAAACTTGACTCGTCTCTCGAGCAAAGATCAAGATTCATACAAGCAAACAACTCCATGACATGTTTCAATGTGACATCTCACCTTTTGCATAGTGTTCACCACCCTTTTCGTTAGGTTCTATTCGATCTGTTGTGGATTGAATGGTGGAAAGTTGTTAGGTTAAAGGGGTATGTGTAATTTGATTACATGTTAATACACATTATTGTTTGGTTAGAGTCCCTTTCATCAACAAATTGTTTTTATGGTGTCATGGGTTATGTCACTTCCCAATTTATTTGGAATAAGGCTTAGTTTGTTATTGTTGGTGGTTGTGGTTCTATTTTTTGGTTGTATATGAGTGAGTGAGTTTTGAGTTATGTAATACTTACAATATGAGTTATGACACATAATTGGAGTAGCGCATTTATTAGTAACACCACTATACACTTGTTGTCATCTAATTATTAAAATATAAAGATGAAAAGTATGAAAACTCTTGAGAAGAGAAGTATATTATATGAAAAATGTATATATTTGTGAGTAAGAGAAAGGAGCTAATTAGTAGCTTAAAATAAAACTTTCTGATTTCGTTTTCAAATTTTATACGAATTTTGTACATCAAAGAATCACTTAATAGCAAAGTTGATGGATAAATTCCAAGCTTAAAAAAATTATGAAGCGAGGAATAAATGTGCTAAATAGTTGCTTAAAATATAAGTCTGAGATTTACGTTTTCAAATTTCATAAGAAAATTTGTACATGGATGAAGCACTTGATAACCAAAAGTTAATGGATTAAACAACAAGTCTTTATATTGTGGCGGGTGAATTGCAGACGAGCTTGGAAATCTTAAACTTGAGAAAGTTAATGTCCACAATAACGACTTGTTTGGCACCATCCCATTTCCATGTTCAATTTATCGACAATGAAGATAATGGAACTTTTCATTAATCGATTTCGGGTCATCTTCCTTCATGTTATAAAATCGTGTCTCTCAAACCCAATTATTAAAGGGGGTAAAAGCGAGGCCTTTTCCATCGACTTATTGTTGTGTTGTGGCGGTGTGTGATTGCCCCATCGATGAGAGTAAAGTTGTGCTTTCTTGGATCAACATCAACCGTTGGATTTTATCCAATGGATGTAAGTAATCGATGATTGGATACCTCCACTCTCGCTTGGGAATCTCATACGGTTAGTTTTGGGTGAGTTTTGTTATTCTCTCTCCATACGAAAAACTTTTATGCAGCTTCATTTCCTTCTAGTTCTTTTACGGTTCTTCTCCTTTTCCTTTTCTTTTTATTTGGGAATAAAAAGTAAGGTTGTTAACCTAACGATCGGAGAGTTGAGTGAGCGATGTCGGTGTTTCATACAGGTACATTTTGTGAAGCGGAAGGTGAAAGTAATTCTTGGTTAGGAGGTTAAACTTTTTGAAAAAGGGTGTGGCTTTAGAGGTAGATTGGTTAGGGTATTCTTATGATGCAGGGGAGGCCGGTGCCTATTCTTGGAAGGCAGAATCGATGTTCGGTGTGGTATGTTAACACGAGCTAAACTTCATCTCTTGGGTAAAATAGCTGAGAAAGTTATGTTAGGTCTATTCTATATTGTATAGGATATTTTCATATTTTGTAGTTTAGAGGTTGTAATCTCAACAAAATTGGTATCAGAGCCATTCTCTGAAGTTTCTGGGTTGTGTGTTAGGGTTTGCGATGACATATCTATCAAGATGATGATAGATTTGTCAGATCGCGTATAAACCTTACATTGAGGAACACGATTCCTAGTTTCTTCTACATTGTATTCTCTGTGGTGACTTTATTTACGGTATACGAAAATTCATATCAAGTCTTGAAGAACTTAGTATCTTGTTTGAACAACATTATTTGGTAGATTTTACGATGGTTGAATATCGATTTGTGACTAACTAAAAACCCTAATATTTGACTGCATGTTAATTTGAACATTCTTGTCGTATAACATGTGCTATATGAATTACTTGAGTCTTGCCTATTCAATTCTTGAAATATACGAATCGGTGTGTAATAAGATGCATTAGAATATATTGAGTTTCTTTGAAAATATACACGAGTGTGTGTTCTATTTCTTTGTTTGTTAAAACCATCATTTGTTCTCTACACTTACTAAAACATTAGTAAATGCGGTCTAGAAAATAACTCCTTTTAGAATCGATTATGGGTTAGGGTTGGTGTCAATATTCGATGGAAAGGGTGATTACTCTGTCACGGAAACAAAAGATGAGAGCCATTACGGTTCAACAAAGAGTGGCTAAAGCTCTTGATGACCCGGAAGATTATCACGATGAATTAAAGAAAAAGCAATTGAAATTTTGATATAAATGAAATAGCATATAGTTCAATTATCTTTGTATCTTTATGATAACATTGTGCGACAAGTTGATGATTAGCGCAAGAAAATTGTAGTGCCTTTAGATGCTTTATTTTTACAAAGACTTTGCCTAATAAAATCTACCTTCTTAAAAACTTTTTAGTTTTAAAATGGACAATGATAACGACACGGAATTAAACTATGTGATTTCGGTATAATTGTAAAAAGCTTGTCCCATAATGGGAAAACTTTTCTTGATGAAGACCTTGATGTGATTTTCTTGAATTCTCTATAACGACCACTTATAAAGATGTGAAAAATGCTATTAAGTACTCTAGGGACACCTTGACTCAAACAATTGTTATAGATGCTCGTAGGTCTAGAGATCTTGAGGTCAAGAATGAGTTCGGGGAGGGACTAGGGAGGAAAATCATTTTGTTAGGGGAAGATGCGAGATAAGGAAGGGTAGCAACAATTTTAAGAAAGGTAAGAACAAGTCTAGAGGTAGGTCAAAATCCAAGAGAAGAGTAACAAGAAATGTTACCTTTGTGGTAAACTAGGCCATTTTAAGAGATTGTTATGATTTGAAAAAAAGCGAAAAGACCAATCTGTTGAAAATCAAAACAATCTGCCCTTGAAAATGAATTAGATAGCCTTCATGTTATGAATGTGCGAGAGACAATTATAGTCAAGAGTGGATTCTTGACTCACGGTTGTATTTTCCATATAGAGTCTGTGAGATCTTGGTTCAATAATTATAAGGATATTGAACAAGAAAGGTGTAATATATGGGAGATAACAACTCTCGAGGTTGTTGAGGGTGTTGGGGATATTGCCATTAGAATGCTGCGATGGCATGATTAGAACCATTCATAATGTGAGATATGTTCCCTAACCTTAAGAGAAATCTTATAGCATTATAGGTCTTAGAAGATAAGGTTATCGGTTTAAGTCTAAAGGGTAGTGTCTTGAAAATTGGGAAGGGTGCCTTGGTAGTGATGAAAGGACCGAAGAAAAGTGGTGCATACTACCTTCGGTGAAACCTTTTTGGCAAATAGCTACGACTCTCTTTCGGTTAATGAGGACATGACATAGCTTTGGCATAAGAGGCTAGGGAGGCTAGGGCGCATGGGAAATAAAGGCTTAAAATTTTTGAATGATCGGCAACTTTTAGGAAAAGATCGAGATATCTACCTTCTCTTTTTGTGAAACATGTGCCTTAGGTAAGTCCCATAGACTTAGCTTTGGTGAGGGTCTCACAATTCTCTCAAGCCATAGCTTACATCCATCTTTGATGCGTGGGGGGGCGAGAGGCACCCCGCTCATGGAGGCAATAGGTATTTCCTCTCTACGGTAGATGATTCTGATGAAAGCTTTGGATTTTTCTTTGAAAACTAAAGATGTAGCCTTTAAAAATTTTAAAGTTGGCTAACTTTAGTTGAAAATAAAAGAGAAACCAAGGTTAAGACCTTAGAGACGGACAATGGCCTTGAATTACGTAATCAAGAATTTGACCTTTTACGTAGAGAAAAAGGAATTCAAAGGTAAGGTGTATATTAATCGGTTCTAGTCTTTCTAAAGGTTTTGGGGTGAGCGGCTTGTCTTCTTTGTTTACACGATTAATAGATCCCCTTGAATCTTGTTAATTTCAAAACTCTCAGGAAATGTGGAGAGAAAACCCTGACCTCTCACATTTGAGGGTGTTTGGGTGTGTTGCTTATGCTTTTGAGTCTAGGAAAGTTGGATGCAAGAGCATCAAAGTGTGTGATGTTAGGATACCTACAAGAGTTAAGGGGTATAGGTTATGGGTAAGTGAAGAAAGGAGAATTAAGATCATCAATAGTAGGGATGTCATCTTTAATGAGGAAATGCCTAAGTATAAGAAGATTGATGAATATGAGCTGATCAAACCACTAAGCATTCTTGAGATTAGAAGGGAGAGTTAGGACAAGAAGTCTACGAAGAAGTTCAACCAAATAACCATTTGGTGACATTGGTAACCACGATACCCCTAACCCTTTAGAACCTCCTACAAGTCAGCTGTTGACATGACTTGATACAATTGATCAAGCGATATTCAAAAACTCTCAGTTGGTTAGGGAACGGAGAGAGAGGCAGATAAGACCCAATCCCAAATATAATTATTTGAATATGGTTGAGTATGCTCTAGTTTCGGGTGAAGCCTTAGAAAGCTTAGAACCACGACCTATGAGGAAGTTATGAGTTGTTCTAAGTCTAGGCACGGTGGATAGAAGCTATGAAGGATGAAATGCATTCTTTAATTAGGAATGATACACGGAAATTGGTTATCGGGGCCTAGAAATAAGAAGATAATCTAGTGCAAGTGGCTTTATAAACTAAAAAGGGAAGCGATGACAGTGATCCTCCTAGATTTAAGGCAGGGCCGGTTGCTAAGGACTTCTCTCAAAGAGAAGGGATAGATTACAATGAAGTGTTCTCCCACATTATTAAGTATAAGACTATTAGATTGGTTCTTGCTCTAGTTGTCAATTTATGGGAATTAGAACAATTAGATGTCAAGTGCGCTTTCCTTCATGGTGAGCTAGAAGAATCGATTTATATGTCTCGACCATGGGCTTTGAAACAAAAGGGAAGTCGATCATGTTTGTCGCCTTAGGAAGTCCTGTATGGCCTTAAGCGGTCTCCAAAGCAATGGTACAAATGTTTTGATTCGTTTGTTATAAGAATTGGCTTTAGGAGAAGTGAGTATGATGTTTGCTTCTATTTTAACAACAATCGAGGGGCGTGTTGTGTATCTCCTTCTTTATGTCGATGATATGCTCTTAGCTAGTAGTAGTAAGAGTGAAATTGAGAAACTAAAGGTTCTTCTAAAGTCGAGTTTGATATGAAAGATTTAGGTAGTGCTAGAAAGATTCTAGGCATGGTTATCAAAGGAAGCGGACTTGAAGATAGGTTAACCATAACTTTCGAGAGACATACTTGAAAAGGTTGTCTCTAAGTTTGGGATGAAGGATGCTAAATTTGTTAATGTGCCCCTTCTTTGGTCACATGGTTCTTTTCTCTAATCAGTCTCCAACTAACAATGATGAAAGAAAAGAAATGGAGCACATTCCATATGCTAATGCTATAGGATCGGTGATGTACTCCATGTTAACTACCGGGCCTCACTACAACAAAATCTCTATTTTGTGACAAGATATTTTCACGACATACATAAATTTGTGCGCAATAAGTGATTAGTCGACACGTTTTTTCAAATTTATCATAAAAATTTTGAGTGGAAAAATAAGTACCAAAAAAAAATGAGGCAACATAAAAGTTGTCATGAAATGTCGAAATCTTGTGACAAGTAATAAAGATTGTCGCCAAAAAAACATAATGGGAAGCTTGGCGCCAAAATATATTTGGTGGGAAACTTATGGCGACAAACTTATATTTTTGCAATAAAGTTTTTGTGATGCAATATGTCTACTTTTGCGACAAGTAATATTTGTTGCTAAAAATTCTAGGATGGAAGAAAAAATTCTGACGCCTATATTTGTTATTGCTCTAACATGTAGGGATGGTGGAAAACAAATAGTGACCTTGATTAAATAAGCCTATTAGTCTTTGTAATTAACACCATTTGTTATAAATCTATTCTAATATTGTTCATAAATAAATGGTTTCAATTAATTAACAACTATATAGTAAATTATTAATAAGTATGCACAAACATGCACTAGTATTTTTTCAATATGAATTTATTTTTATATTATTTTATTTTATTGTATATAACATGTGAATAATAAAAATTTTAAAATATTAAAGTTGGATCACAAAAGATGGAAAAAGAGTCGTCAAATTGTTTATAAATAGTTCATAGTATGATAAGCAAACCCGACTATAGCAATAACCAACACATTAATCGACATAAGTAGGAAAGTTTGTTTATGCGAAAAGGTAGTATCTCAAAATAGTACCATAAGCAAGAGGCATTGAAGAACTACACAAGTTAGAAAAAATAACATAAAGTCTAAATTAATTTTAAGATGACTTGCTATAATAAATCTTCATTGGGCAACCCGTGGTATACCCACACTTGAAGATTATTCTATCCAAACTATTTATCTTAAGTGAGTTAAAGTAGAAAGAAAAAGTCAAGAATCATGATACATATACAACATTTGTCAATAATCCATAATGAAGTTCATAAATCAAACTTAATTTAGTCCAAAATAGTCTTTCAATATGCACTACTAAATTTTAAGTGTATTTATTTTACCAATATTTATTAGCTTGCTTGCTAAATCTATAAGTGACAAATTTTTATTTTTTGTGAAAGAGAATTAAGAAGGAAGCAAGGAAAAAGACCAAAGATAAAAAGTCTTCACGCAGTTCCTAAATTGACAAAACAAATGGGTAAACATAAGTAGATGTTTGAGAGATAAAGGAAGGAAAAATGATAAAAATCTTGTAAGGAAATTAACATAACAAGGATTTGGTCCATGACTTTTGCACAACCACACGTGATTTGACCCAATAAAAGAGAAATAAGAAATATAAAAAATATTCAAATATATAATTCACATTAATCATAAAAAGAGAACAAATAAATGGTAAATGTCTAACTAGAATCTTTTTTTTTTTTTTTTAATTTATAATTGAGTCCATAAAAATTGTAGTCTAAAAACTTCATTATTTGTCATATCGATTATCTTATTTGTTGATAGAAACAAATTTAAGGAATTAGCGAGATAATTTGAGCTGATGAGGCAACGTGCGCCTACGGAATGGAACAAAAACAAGTACATGCCCTAAATGCGGACTAACAACGATTGTCGAGGCATGTGATTTATCATGTCGAAATCACAATAGCGATGGCGTTTCCTAGCCCTCGAACAATTCTTCTCATCACATGGTGAGGGCTGAATAAATATGCGACACGGACTCTTTTGGAGCCATCGGTGAGGCGTTTGTAAGGAAAATGATTCTCTGACTGAAAAGTCGTAGCGGGGCCCGATTACGAATGGTCTTGACCATCATGTCTTAGCGACTGATGCGTGCACACTTTCTAAATTGGGGTCTTGGAGTAGCAATCTCTCACGAGATATAAATTTCTACAAGAGTTGATGTTCAAATCAACAAGTTGTGGCTGTGGGCAATTTAGATATAATGCATCAAGCGAGAACAACCCCATAAGCTTAGCTTCTTCAACCTCTTGTGTTTGATAATTGGCTTACGGTATATAAGGTGCAA
Source organism: Forsythia suspensa (assembly GCA_023638005.1). Classification (NCBI taxonomy): domain Eukaryota; kingdom Viridiplantae; phylum Streptophyta; class Magnoliopsida; order Lamiales; family Oleaceae; genus Forsythia; species Forsythia suspensa. The sequence goes on from CM042670.1 coordinate 1,147,022, forward strand.
CTTCTTTGTTGGGAGTTCTCTGCAAGTCACTAACATTGCCCTCTTCATTAGAGATCTCTAAATTGGGATCACATATGGTCATTCCACGATCCATGAGTTCGAGCGAGGCGGTTGACGTGCGGCAAATTGAATGCCACTTGAAGTTTTATTGGGGCAAAAGCAAGAAGTAGTTTCAATAATGTTTACGGAAAGACATTGCAAATCATTCCAATGCCACATCGCGATACTAGACCCGCTCGGATCAAGCAATTCGAATTGGTAGCTCGAAGCAATAGATCAAGCGATGCATCGGTGATCTCGAGATCAATGCGAGAGAAAGCATTCGCAATATCCTCAAATTTGAAGGCATATGAAGCAAGCACACTCTGATGTGAAAGCCATATTTGAAGCAATGTGGATGTTACGTATCTTTTGGCGACTTATTCCCGAACCGTTCACAATAGTGGTTAGATCGGTCGATCATTTCTTCTTGAGAAAAATCGAGGATACCTCCTTCAAGTGGGCGCGTTAAAAAAAACCATCTTAGAGAGAGAGTGAAGATCGAGAGCCGGAGAGTAGACAAAGCTGGTTGAAGAAAAAAATAAACCCCCAAGGTTACAACACTCTTCCATCTTAAGGCCAGTCGGGGCATCTTTCTCGGAGATAAAGCGACTTAGTGCGTCCCCGGTGATCCTATTGATGAGGTACGAGCGTAAAGATCTCCGAGGCGCAAATTAGGGAAGGAGAAAGCAATGCAAGCCGGCATTGTTGCCCGCATCACTTTCCATTATAGTAGAGTTTTATGAGTCGGGGCATTTGCAACATCGATCAAAAATCCAATCGTGCCTTCACAGGGAGCCTAGCTAGAGCTCCTCCGCCACTCTCAAAAGCTTCTTAGGTGGTTTCTCTCCACCCCCCACATACCATTACCGTGATAGCAACCCTTGACGGTGGAAGCCTCCTCGACACACCTTGTGAACAACTCGCTAGAAACTTCCCGGCATATCGGATCAATATCAACTCCCCTCATAACACTCCGACTCGAGCTCCCACAGTGAGTCGGCCTCCATTTGATAGCATCATCAAATGTGAGCTCTCCGGCTCCCAGGAGGAGGCGGAGGAGGATGTCTTGGCAGAACTCGAACGGATCTGAGAACTATCACGATAATGGAATCATTGGCGGGCGGGCGGGAGTGGGCTGGAGGTGGGTTGTCACAACAATGAGCTTGATCTTGTGGCAAATGCTCAAAAGCCAAAATATGTGTCACCCTACCTCTAAACAAATAGACTACGAGAAGGCATCTCAACTTCTTTCGGTGCAATTAGCACAACACTTTATCAACATCTTGTGTATGATGTACTATATTTTGTATTTGCTACGTGGTCTAAGAACTTGCACCCCATCTTGAACTAGTGACTTTATGTCGACCTCAATTTAATTTCTGCATAACTAGTGTCTATAATTCCCTATGGAGAGTTAACATATCTTTTGCCCAAATAATTTCTGAGTCCCTTTTGTACTTAAATCCTTACTTGAACCATGCCATCACACTTTTTATTAAATTATCACGAAGATTGCAATCCCAACAAATCGAGAAAAGAAACTAAAAATTAGCGGAAGGCAGAACTTACAACTAGGGTTGTCGGCATGAGAGTGTTGAAGCAAAAATCATCGAGTGCCTCGTTGTCGAGAATCATGCACTCATCGGCATTTTTTGCGTTGTGGGGCTCCACGATGTCGAGACACCTTGGGAGATGGGAAACAGGAGAGAATGTCGGCATCATTCAATCTTGGTATTCTTCCCTTATCTTGGATATCAATGAATTCCCATTCACGAAGCTGTGCCTCCCCGATGAAATGCAAGCGAAAACTTGTACACACAATACAATCATCGGGAAAACAAGTATAAGTTTAGAAACTATGGAAGTAAGACTCATGGGCCGCACAAGAAAATCTAATAAACAAATATTGTATGAACTAGTTTAAGTAAAATAGATCATACGGGACAAAATGAGAACTAGGCCATCGGGATGAAAAACCATGTGAGTTAATATAGATCGACCACAATGGTTTTCGAGAGAAAATTTTATACTCTATCGAGCGTATAGATCTTGACAAACACATAAAGATTTACGTGATTGCAAGCGATTTTAATGCGAGATATCTTGACTTCAACATCACGAATGTCTACATACCAAATATCTTGTCGAGGGAACCTCGAATATCCATAAGTATCATACCTCGAATACAATGTGGTGCAAATTTCAAGTGAAATACATACGACATTTTGTACCGCAATGTGTAAAGAATATTTGGAATTGGGCGACATTGGCGCAATTGATAATCTAGACCAAATTGGTAAGTCCTCAAGGTATCCAAGCATCACCACATTTGTGGCACTAGTATGCATATGGAATTATCTTGGAAAAGTAGCCTCTGGATTCGCCTTAGAAATTTTGTTGGGAAAGTATAAATTCCCACTTTCCTAATGCTCACGTTAGTACTTCTCCTCTCTTCCTTGGCCACCTTCTCATTGCATTTGATGTTTAGATTTACCCATAAGTCGAACAAAGTAGAGGTATAAAATATGATGAAGCGATTAATGACCATTTAGTTTCATTATAAAAAGGAAGTATATTTAATGCCATAGGTTAATATTTTGATTTACGTAATTTGAACTATTAAGAAATATGGTGAAGAGATAGGCTGTTCATTTCTTTCCAGCGGATCACATGATCATATAGTGAACCTAGTTAAATGTTGAAAACACAAATAACACCTTAACCAAGTCAAACACCTTCTCGACCAATACGGTTATCTTTGAGTGGCATCTTTTCTGTTGCACTTTATCTGTATGAATGCAAAGAATAGCTTTCCTAACTTTTGACATCACGGGCATCGAGTAATCAAATATGTCGAAAAGCAGTTGCAAACCACATTCAGCCCAAATGGAACAAAATTGCGAGAAGTATTATGTAATGAGATGACTTCTTGGGGATTATTCATGGAATAAAAGTATGCACATAAGGAAAACAATTATTCAACGCCTTTTTTTTTCCATTTAGTAGCATAAACAGACTAATCACTAATTAGCCATGCATAAACTTATCGGATGTGCAACCTCTAAAACACTAGTGCTTTACTTGCATTTTATTTTGCAATATCGATAAAAGATTCTCTATCAAATTTACATTACGGGGTTACATATGTGAAATTGGAAATGGTAAAGGAAAAATTACATCCAAGGACCCCTTTTTAAGAATCATAGAAGCACAAACCTATCAATGAATTAAGAGAAGGCCAAAACAAGGATCTAGAAAAACAAGACAACAAAGAAAACATAACATTAAAGTTTTCCCAGGAATTTAAAGTAATAATGATAAAACAACCCGGCATTGTATAAAGCAGATAGCGAAACTACGAGACCCGATAAATTGAGAGGAATCACGAACTTTATAAAATTCGCCTTTGAGACAATAAGTATCGAGAAAAGTTTATGTGAGAGTTGTATAGCGAGAAGATAATGGAATGCACATATTGTTAGATGTTTGAATCAATTTATTTGAATTTAATCAATTTTATAGTTTAATAGACATGGATAATTTTGTGGGGTTTTAACTACCTTTCTGAGTTTTGTTTTCGTGATTTGCAATCTTTTAGGAAGTTCCATCGTTTCAAACTTGTTCTCTGTCTATATATATGAATAAGGTTTTCATATTATTAAGAAACAATTAATTATATATCCTGCATCACAAACATTCATATTGATAGAAGAGGAAGAAATCTGAAAGTTCAAGTTGGGTTAGAATTCTAGTGCTAGAATTCTAACATCGAATAGTTTTATCCTAGGAGGCGGACACCTAAAGAACTTCAAGCTTGAGAAGGGGTGAAATCATCTTTAGGACATTGCTCTTTGCAAGTCTCTATCTAATTCAAGTCAACATACTTAATCATTTAACGTTATAGCACTCATGTCCCCAACTTTTTTTATCACATTTTTATCTTCAACTTTTCATTAATTAGCACATCTTGTGTTTGATAACGGTGTCCAAGTAAAAACATTTGTTGAAATTCGTAAAAGACTTATTTATACATCATATTTTAAAAAAAAACAATAGATACAAAAGTACGATAAAATGTTTTCCTCATTTGAAAGCTGCGTAAATAAAATATCTCGTGAAACCATCATCAATGATGAAATGTGTTAATTAATGAAAGTTGAAAATAAGAATTCAATAACAAAAATTAATAACATAATTGTAATAATGAATAAAAATTGAGGATCTTAAGTACAATTAAAATGTGGTGCACTTATAAAAAATTGTAGTGTGAATATAATCAACCATATATTTACCATTCTATAGTCTCTTGTTTGTTTGTATAATATGTATTGGTTTAATTGTTTGTGATGTTCCAACACATATTTCAATGTTGACACGAAGGGCGCAAATTGCCTTCTTTCCCTGCAGCCCAACGCTTGATCTCAATAATCTAACGTTTGACAATCCTCTGTAACTAAAGAAGATGAAGATCAGACGGATGAAAAACACACAAATACATTCATATACATCTACGAGCATCTTTATTTTCGACTTCAAACTAGAACACATGCCTTGGCCATAGAACAATTGAAGAATTTGAGAAAACTATGACCGATTTTGCTAGTTAACGGGTTAAGGAAAATAATGAGAGTTTGATTTATGAAATTAGGGTTTTCAAAATGTTAATATGGTAGGATTTCATGGTAGTGCTTATTAGAGATGGATATTGCGGAGATTTTTGGGTTCGAGAATTTGGTGGGGAAGAGGAAGCGTGAAATCTTAGGTAATTTATATGTGGGTGTATTATTTTATATATGTATATATTCACGATATTTTTTAAGTATAAATAAATGAAAGTTTATGAATAATATTAAACTAAAAAACCATTACAAAAATGTTGATTTTATGAGAAAACATTAAGGCTATCATTAAAAATATATATTTTTATACCTAAGAAATATTGATATCACCTTTGAGGGAATAGGATATCTTGCCCACTAGGTGTCAAAGGTGGGCAAGATATCCAAGGAGTCAGAGGAGATTAGTTCTCTTTCTATCATTATAAATAACATAGGTTTTAGTTAGTGAGAAAACCAATCATCATAAATATTGATTTTCTTAGTGATTACCAATGTTCAGAAAATCGGATCAACCATCGACTCGGAAAAGGCAACGGGGTAAGGGTCAAAAGGTCGAACTAAGGTTGAACCGGTTTCAATTAAAAAATAAAAATTAAAAATTAATCCAAAAATTTCACAAAATTTCTAAAAATAAGTTATTTGTAAATAAACCAACAATTATAGACAAAATTACTCACAAAACTTGGCTTTAAATAGACTTTTCATAAGTTTAATTAAAAATTAAAAATTAATATAAAACAAAACCCGGTTTCCATTAAAACTAGACTGGTTGAATTGATTTTTCCGGTTGAACTGCTATAAAACCCTATTTTCGGTCCAGTTCTCTAATGGGCGGTTAATTTAGTAATCCGGACCGGTTTTGAGGCTAGTTCCCAGTTTTCCTGGTTGAGCCAAGCCGGTTCGATGCAGTTTTATAACGACCGAAAATTTTTTGGCTTTTAATTTGAAGTAAATAAAAATTTTACTTTCGGCGTTACTCTGAACCTCACACTACATTATGAATATTTTGTCACGTTAAAATTTGCATACGTTTGCTTTAAATTTGAAGTTTGAAAATTATGGAATATTAATTTAAAAACTGACCTTGTTCTATTTTGAATTGGTAAGTTTTAAATTTTTTAAGTTATCTGAAAAATAATTTTAAGCTAGCATAAAATATTTTTTTGGTTCGCCTTGTCTAGTTAAATCTTGACCATTTATGTTTGATTTTCTTAGCCAAATGACGACTTATTTTTTTTCCCAAAAATTCATCTATAATTAACTAAAACCCGGGGCACGCCGACTCCAAAATTGCAATAAAACCTCCACCGACTTTAATATTTTGATGGACCAAGCGGCCCCCATGCGTTGAAGAAAACCACCCCATGATCTTCAAAACTCCCATTTCTTCTCACTTTCTCCCTCATTTATCAGCCCTTTATAATATCTCAAAAACAGCCCCATGTAAAGCTGAAAACCGTCCCCAAAACACCCCATAATTTGAAAAAAAAAAAACCCCAAGCTCTTGATTGCGATAGCCGTCAAACTGACCCATGCATGTGAAGAAATCATCCTCCATGATTGCTCCACAACTTCCATTTTCTCCCCACTTTCCTTCACTTTTCAGCCCTCAATGCAAAATGTTTTTCCACCAAAAATTCCTCCCCATGAGTCTGAAAAACCGTCCTCCGGCCAGATTTCAGCCCGAATTAAATAGCCCCATGATCGGTATACGTTCGAGTGGCTCCCTCATTTGCAGCCATTTTCTTATTTTTTCCCATAAACTCCTGTAAACTACCCCATTATCCTTCATGAAAACCACCCCTCCATGACTGAAAATAACATCCAGGTGACCCCAATTTATACCCGAAAAACCGCCCTTTACGAAGATGGATAATTCCCCTCCATTTCGATTAAGTGTTCTTCTAATTCTGTCCGGAAAAATCCATTGACAACGAGACTTTGTAGCCTTGGTTTTGATCCATAGAATCTATATCTTTCCTCTCATTATAAGCCCCAAAGTTCGGCAACAAATCTTCCATTTTCAACTTTTGTTTTCCTCTCATTTCGATCGAAAAGAACAATAGTCCAGTGATCCCTGTGTCCCTCGATTTCGACTAGCTTGTAGTGCTCCTCTTCAAATTATTTTACAATAAAGATCACATACTTTCTCTCTAGATTTCTATCTCTAAAGTTCCCTAAAAAAGATCCCAAAATTATTTTGCTATATGTGTTTCTCCTCCATTTTTAGGTCCTAAATGCACTGACCTTTCTCCCTCACTTTCGGTTCGAGTTTTCGACCAGCGGTGAAGGTTTTAACCTTGCTTTTTAATTCACAAAAGTTCCTATATATACACATATTTATATAGTTTTACGGGTTTGGATTTTTTAGAAGGCTGCGAAACAATTTTCTTCATCAAAGCTTCAGCAGAAAACTTCGTTTTCAAGGTAGTTTACTTACTACTTTTACGGTGATTTTTAGGCGATGTTTGGGAAAATTATGATGTGATATAAATGCCATGCAAAAATTTATGATGAAGGGCGTTATGATAGTGATTGAAGGTAATCACTTTAATATGTTAGTGATTGAAGGTAATCACTTATGGCGTTATGTGGTGTCGACTACCAATTGCAATTTATGTGTTCCTATGTATGTTTAAAAATGATGGCATGAGCATTTATGTTTATGTATAATTTTCCACATGTTGTATGTATTGCTCTGAGTGTTTCTCATGAAATACTCACCCCAAAATGAACAAATTTTCGATTGAATTGATTGGCGTTGATGCGATGGCGGTAGGCTAGCGAGCTTATCATGGAAATTTTTACTTTGTTTAAGTTTTGACGTCGAGATGATCAAGTCAACTATGATGTAAATACTATATTTTAAGTATTTGATTCAGTATTTAATTATGTAATATGTATGGAAAACAAGATGTTGGTTTAATTGCCATTCTAAGTTTTAAATTAGAAATTGCCTAGTTCATTTTTTAGAATTTTCAGCTTCTTGTCCCCTTTTGAAAAATCATAAATTTTACTACGGTTGGATTTTTTGAGTGAAATTGGATTGATTTGGAAAGCCCTATATGTTTTCTAATAACAGAATTGGAATCACTCAAAAATTTCATCGGATGAATTTATTATGGGCGTTTGAATAAATTTGTCTTAAAGGCGCCGTGACAATTTTTCAATCATCTTCATCTATCTTTTCCACCTACAAAATGGCGTAGCTAAAGTTTGAAATTTTAACTTGTTGTAGTCCGTAGTCCCAAGTATCTATAGTTTCAATTTTCGTAATTTTTGGGGTTCGTTGAATGGTCTAATAAATTGTGGCGACACATATCACGGTATAGACAAAACTATGAAATTTTGAAGAAAATTCCTTTTTCCTTGCACGCTTGTTATTTTTCATAACAATTTCATTTTAAAACCCTTCAAGGGCATGGGAAATATTACTTGGAGTCGTCATATATATTTAAAGATTTATTTGGTGACCCTCGAGGATGAGAAAATCAGGGGCGTTCTGACAGTATCGAGGCGGTTTTACTTTTACGTAGACTTGCGTAAATTTTAAAATTTTATTTTATTTTGTATGGTCTTTATTTTATTATGTCAAGTTAAAAATTTATGAGTTCTGATTTTAGAATTTAAGCGTCGCTACTCGCCATCGCCAGCTTCGCCAACTCGAAGTAAAGAAAGTTTGATAATTTTCTTTCTATGTTTAAGTATGGCGTTAATGAAATTTATATTTATGAAATTCTATATTTTTTTTATGGAAATTTATTTTAGTCCTCGAAATTAACTTAAAAGATGTTAGAAACCCACATAAACGGACTTTTCATAATTGGTATTTCAGACATGGTTCCACCAAGTGAGTACTATCTAAAATGTGCCAAGGCAGAAAGAAATGATTACATTTAGTTTGTTATGGATTCTAAGTGTTCGTTTGGCTATCATGTCGGTAGCCATAGGGCAGCACATATTCGGGCGATGAACTACGAGTTTGTGACAACAAGATGTTTGGCATTAATTGTATACTTACCATTTTTGAAAGTGGAGGTTAAATGATCAAACCTTAGGCACCTCGGATGCATGCCTAGCTATTAATGTTACATATGCGAGAAATGACGATTATACTAAAGGATAGTATGCCATAGATAAGGCTAAATTATCAAGTGCAATGCAGATAGATTTTGATGGTTTGATCTTAGAAGCGAGACTTGATTGTGGTAGAATGAAATATTTTGATATAATTTTGGGTATATTTTTGGCTAAGAAATAACCTTGCACGCAATTGTGTGTTTTGGAGAAAGATGTTGTGTTTTGGCAACCAAGAGGTGCGAGTTTAGGTATTCTGGTTGAGAGTTAAGGCATTCTATTAAAGATATCTTGTGTGTCTCTTTGGCGCCTCATCGAGAAGAGGCGATACTAGATAATGTGCGATAGAAGCAATGGTGAGATTTACAGACCACAAGAGTCTCAAGTACTTCTTCTTTCAAAAGGAGTTAAAAATAAGACAACGATGATGGTTAGAGTTGGTGAAGGACTATGACTACCATCCCGGTTAAGCAAATGTAGTCGCGGCTACTCTAAGCAGGAAGATCATAGGTCATTGGTTAGCGTTGTGAACAAAGCAAGATAAATTGATCAAGGATTTGAGAATTTAAGAATTGAAGTGTTGGTGCAACGGTGCGGGCATCAACAATGAAAATAAGTCGACATTAAAACCGACACTAAAAGATAGAGTTGTGGCAGCTAAGAAAGAGGATTCCTTTTGAAAAATAAAATCAGGGATAACGTGGAAATTAAAAGATGAAAGGATTTGAAATAGTCAGGGACAAAACTTTGATGATTAAAGGTTGGTTGTGCATGCCTAAGGATGAGAGGTTGAGGAATGAGATTTTATATGATGCTCATTTCCCTCCTTACGTCGCATATCCAGAAGGAACCAAAATGCAAAAGGATTTTTGTAACACTTTTTAATGGAGAAACTAAAAGGGGTTATAGTTCGATTTGTGTCTAAGTGTTTGGTGTGTCAACAAGTAAAGCGAGAAACACAAGGCCGTTAGGACCATTAAATCGGTGGATATACCACAATGGAAGGGAAGAAAATCGCAATGAATTTCATTATGAGTTTTTTTATCGGCAAGAGGTCATGATGCCATCGGGGTTGTAGTAGACCATTTGTGAAATCTGCTCAATTTTCTTCAATTAGGATGAATTTTAGTTTGGAGCAGCTAATACGGTTGTATGTTAGAAGTTTTCTAACTTCATAGAGTGTCGATGTTCATTGTATCGGTAGAGACCGAAGTTTACCTCAAATTTGGAAGAGCCTTCCGCAGACTATGAGAACTTAATTGGATTTTAGTACGGTATCATCCTCAAACCTACAAGCAATCAAAATGCCATTCAAATTCTTGAAGATATGTTGAGGATATGTGTTACGGATCTAGGTGGTAAATGGGAAAGTCACTTATCGTTGGTAGAGTTTGCATTTAATAATAGTTTCCAAGCTAATATTGACATGGCACCATATGAGGTATTATATAGTTGTTGGCGTCGTTCGTCGGTTTGTATTGATGAGGTTGGCCGAAAGAAGAATTTTGGATCGAGAATTTCTTGAGAAAATGGTAGAAGCTATAGACAAGATCGGATCTAGAATTAAGGCAGTAGCAAAACGTCGGAATGGTTATCTGCCGAGCCAAATGAGGAGCGAGTTAGAGTTTGAAGTCGGCGTGAAAGTATTTATTAAAGTGAAGCTTCGATGAAATAGATATTACGTTTTGAAAAGAAAGGAAAAGTTAAGACCAACTTGACGTATTTTTATTCTTATAAAAAAAAAGGCAAATGTAGCGTGTCGTTTGACATTGCCACCGAGTTCTCGGCGGTGCATGGCGTATTCACGTGTCGATGTGAAGGCGGTTCGTGCATGATGGTTCGCATGTGGTAAAAAATGAGTCGTTGGATTTAAAAATGATATGACTTACGACGCCCGGCGATCCTAGAAAGAAAAGTCCATGATGCGAGAAATCGGGATATTCTATAGTTAAAGTTCGATGGAATAGACATGAGGAAGATGAGGTCATTTGAGAAAAGAAAAATGTTTTAACTAAATCTTGATGTTAAATTTTAATTAAACTCGCCAAGTGTCTGAATTTATTGGAATATAGAAAAGTAATAACGAGGTCAATCCACGGAGGCGCTATGAGGAAGGTATAATTTAATCCAAATTAAGCATTATTCTAGGCTAGTTGAGTTGAAGAGATTTGTGTTGAAATAGTTAACAGAAAGACTAATTAAATAAGCTAAATAAATGAATTGAGAGTTCAAGTTGTGTAAAATACCAAGGTTTGAGAATCACCATTATCTAACTTAGCAATCATCTAATCATTCATTAATTCCCAAAAACACACACGACAATCGAAATCAATCTATTATGGTCCTAAAGAATTATCAATTAAGTCAGGAAGAAGAAGATCTAATTTAGGCTCCCCTTATGCTTCAAACATAAATTACTTAAGCATTTTTCATATCATATTCCATTGAAAGAAAACAAAGAATCAAAGATTACCTAAGCATTCAATGTATCCCAATACGAATAAAAGATTATGAAGAATCAAAAGAAATTAATAGAACAAATTCAATCACCAAGCATGGATTAATTAAATTAATATCTAACTATCAAAAATACTTGATATTTAAGATGAAAGAAAATATATTCAATTAATCAAACAAGAGCGAACCATGAGCGTTAAAGGCCTAAAAAGGAATTAAGCGAATAATGAAATAATTACTTAATTAAAACAAGGTTTCATCGTCTACCTTGGCTAAAGAAAATTAGAAGAACATGATTAATCTAGAAAACAAAATTAATAAAACCGGCATGGATCTTAGGAGAAGAAATCTTCAAAGAGGTCTTGATCGTCAAAGAGTTGTCTTCTCTTGTTCTCTTCCGTCTTCTCTTGATTCGGCTCCCAAAAATCCACCTTTGATATGAGTTAATAACTCATATATATAATTACCTAATTGTCCCTAAAGATCCCAAAAATTCATTAAAATCGTGTCTCAAAGGTTTCCCTAATTGTATTAGGACTCAAAAAGAAAGAAAATTATGTTTACATCGAAAATACCTTTGGGAGATCGCCCGGTGCAAACCGAACCATCGCCTAGGTCAAGGAAAAGCTATTACGCTATTGAAAAATAGGGTTGGGCGATCGCCCAAATTTAAACATGGGCGATCGCCCGACTACGCTATTTCCTCTGTGGCGATTTTGTTTTCAAATGGCCATAACGTCTTGTAGGAAACTCAAATTGAGATCTGTAAAAATTGTTGGACTTGTAATTCAATTATCTTTCCAATGGTATATTATTTGCCTTGTGGAGATTTTAATATCAAAAGTTGTACTCTAATTTCTCCACATGTTTCGGTAGGTAGTTTCTCAATTCGGTTCTTTGGCTTTCCAGTGTTTGATCCATTGATTAAACTCTTCGTTGTCACTCAAAAATACCTTAAACTTATTGATTTTCCCTTCTTCCTCATCCTCAAATATGTGGCTCTTGATATTCACTTCAAAAACTCAACTTACTAAATCGATTTGTAAATTATTGCTCTTTCAGTCCATTCTTCTCCATTTGCTATTAAGCAGGGTCCCAAGCCGAAATAGGAAGAATAATACAATAAATTAAGTATAAAATCAACTATGTAATGGCATAAATGATTAATTCAAAGGCCAAAATAAGTGCATAAAAGCGCACTTATCAAACACTCCCAAACTAAACCTTTGTTAGTCCTCGAACAAAAACAAAACTAAAATATAATTTAAACTAAGCTAATTGAATCAGCGAAAAATTAGTCAATGTTAAATTCCTTACCATACGCCTCAAGTTCAAAAATAAAGCAACACTATTAGAAGGATATCAAACAACAACATAAAAATTTTCACTTATCAGGTGCTCGAGCCTCTTGTGAGTGTGTGCATAGCCAAAATTTAAACTTATACATGTATTAGACCATGACCAATATTGTGTTGTTGATACTTTTAGAATCACGAACCCTTTGTAGTTATTTATTCCTTACACCTCTAAGTAAATTATCACACTTCTAAAGCTTTTCTCTCAAATCCAGGGGTGTTATAGCGAAATTGGTTTCTATTGATCATCACAATGCTTTTTCTTTTCACAAAAGTGGTAAAACTTAGCACTTGTGTTCTTAGAATTAGAATGGTGAGAGATTTGAAATTCTCATCTTGGTCTCTAAGGTTCTAATCTATGATCCTTTACGAGCACTTCTACTCTTTTTATTTATTCAACTCTGTTGATAGTCTTACATCTGTGCAATACTTCTCTTTCACTAGCTTTCTATGTGACCCTTATAGCGAACTTTGGGTCGATGACTCCCAAGTCAGGACGACCATAGGGCACTGAGTTTGAAAATACCTAGCGAGACTTAATTACTCGAGTCTCTGGGGCTAATAGAGAAGTGAATATGTAAATTTATAAATATCGCTCTTTTTTTATGTTATATACATTACTCATGTAGCGAGCTTTGGGCGATGACTCCCAAGTCGGATGACCATAGGGCACCGAGGTTTTAAGATACCCTAATGGGCTTAATTGCTCGAGTCGGATATTTCATTTAATTTTATCAAATTGCGGTAGTGCTCGGTTTAGATTCCTTGACTATAACCCGTTCAACCAAAGATGAGACCCGAGAAAACCCAAACCATCAAAATTCTTAGAACAAAAGTATCAACTTTAACACTCCATTTGTTCTCAAAATAGTTTGGTCACTAGCTAAGGATGAAGGAACGAAATTTTTTTTTCTCATAAGGATCCTCAGTCAATAATATCAACACATACACTCAAGTCATGTTTCCAATAAACGATAAGTCAATAGTGGCTATGTGCTTCCATAATCAGGTCTAACATGGATAAGAATTCAGATAAAAGAACGAGTTCAAGTGTTGTCTAATAGTCTACTAAAAATGTGCTCAATTTTGAACAGATATCATCATTGGCGGTAGGATATTCAACAGCAAGTAGACAAATAAACAACAAATTTTTTTTTTAATCAAAATTATTTCAGTTATACAGACTAGAATGATAAGCAAATTCAAAAGAACTTAAGTAACCCGATACTTTATAACCCACCCCCAAACAAAAACCTGACATTGTCCTTAATGTAAGAACAAAATAAAGCAATGAAAATGAGGGCAAAGATCGAGTTACTCCTAGAGATAGATGTGGAGAAGAAGGATCGACTAGTATGTAGTAGACTCGGATGTAGTGATGGGACCACTTGGTCAAAAGATGATTGCCTAGATATTGTCCAAGCGTCTCGCACAAGTGGGACATCCTGCGCATAACATGATGAGGCTTAAAAAGTACAATGAATAAAATAAAAACTAATAAATTATTTAAACTATCTAAAACTACTACATATAAAAGCAAGTAAATAAAAGGGTTAGAAAATGGGTTGCCTCTCATTAAAAGCGCTTATTTATAGTCATTAGCTTGACTATTATGCGGTTGCCTTACGGCACTCTGAATAGTGCTTTGGAGGACCTGCTTTGCTTGCATCTCTTGACTTTGGCACTTGTTGGGCGTGGCTCAATTTTACGATTCCATTTGGTTGCATCCATGGCGGGTGAATTAGCATAAACAAAATAATCATCATCGATGCTTCTATCATGTGAACATCGGCAACATCATCATTGTCATAAAGTTGCTTGTTGACATTAAAAACATTCAATTCTAATGTCATGTTGCCAAGGAAAGCTACATAACTCGATCCTGCAATTAATTACGACATTAGATATTTGCTCGAAAAGGCGACCAAATATCGCGGGAATATGCTTTGTAGAGTCTAGCAAATGCAGGTTGAGTATCAAGTACAATAAAATCAACGGAAAATAAAACTTGTCAACCTATATCAAAACATCTTCTACAATTCCACGAGGTACTTTCGCAGATTTATCGGTGAGTTGTAAAATAACGAGATGTTGGTTTTAACTTCGCCTAGCTTGAGTTCCATGTACTGCGAGAATAAGGAAGAAGATTGACACTAGCTCCTAAATCTAGCAAAGCCTTCTCAATTTTATGGTTTTCTTTGATGCATGAGATAGTAGGACAACTTTGGATCTTTAAATTTGGGAGGAGAGTTGCTTTGAATTATAGAGCTAACTTTGTTCGGTTAAAAATTCCTTTTTTGCGCACATGTAATTGTCTCTTTGTAGTACATAAGTCCTTCAAGAATTTAGCATAGCGGTACTGCCTTAATAGCGTCAAGTAAAGAAATATTTATACTTACACTTTGAAGATTTCCATCATATCATTGATAGAATTACTTTGCTTTACCTTTGTGAGCCTACGAGGAAATGGGGCTTTTGGAATGTAAGATGGCTCATTGTCCTCTTTGGGAGCTTCTTGGATTGAATCATTAGTTGGGACGGTACACGGAGAAAGTGGTTGAGATGTGTTTTCTTAGAGATGTCCACTTTGTTGTCAAGCGATGCCTTGCGTCTCAAAGTCATGATGGATTTAGCCTCTTCATGTTGCACTCCTTTAGGATTAGGAAATGGTGACTAGGAAACTTTCCTTTCTCAATGGTTGTTGCCATATTGTTGGTGATAAACAAGTTGTCCCATCATGTTCTCTAGATTGGAGATGGATTGTGCACGAGAGTTACGGTGGGCGTACTTCATTCTTAAATTCGACAATGGTGTGGTTACGGCGCTCTAATGCGACTTGTGTAGCTTTTGTCAAGTTGTGAATTGCCTCCTCCATGGTTTTGGGTGTGAAAAATTTTGATTGAATTGTTGATTAGTCTGTGAGGGGCTTGACTCTTTGTATTATCTGTTGAACACCACATGACCAAGAAAAATTAGGGGTGGTCCCTCCATCTGGATTGTATGTGTTTGAATAGGGATTGTAAATTTTGTTTCCTCATCATGTTGAGGGCATTAGCTTGCTCGGCACATATACAGTTCTGTAGGACTATTGGTGTCGATGAGGTCAACTTGCGAGAAATGTCTTCTATCATGCATTTGACTTCTTTGATTTACGAGCTAGGTTCAACTTCTTGAATCTCATAAATCCCTATCTTCTTTGGTTCGGTTCTAGAGGATCGACTTATTTGTTGTGAATTGTCGACTTGCTTTTGAAAGAAGCTCCGGATCTACTGTAGCATTCTTAGACATAAGTTCTCCACGCTTGTGGCCATCAACCATTCTTGAATATGAGATAGCAATCCCTCAAAAGTATTGGCATAAATGCTATTTTTCATAGCCGTGATGTGGACATTTCATAAGAAGCCCGTTGAATCTCTCCCAAGTTTCATAGAATGGTTCGTCGTCTCTGCACAAACTACGAAATTTCCATGCGAATAGCATTAGTTTTGTGAAACAGGAAAGTATTTATTCAAAATTTAGCAACCATTTGTTCCCAGTAATACTATTAGCGGGTAATGTATTAAACCATGATCTAGATCTATCTTTCGAGGAGAAAAGGAAGCAGACGAAGTTTAACATTATCGGGAGAAACATTCTCATATTTAAATGTCTCACATCTGACATAAAAAATTAGTCGAGATGATTATGAGGTTCTTCACTATCTAAACCATAGAAAGATGGAAGGCGATTAAGCACACTCGGTTTAAGCTCAAAATTCCTAGCGATTTACACATGGGTATTGTATGCATGAGGTGCTCAAATTAGCTAATGAACTAAAATAGTCCTAAAGGTCTCTCCTCAACTTCATCACCCATAACTACTCTTGCCCGGTTCCTCCAATCTTATCTAAGTTGGTAGGTCGTGTTCTCTGGTGAAAGCGTTCTTTCTATCTCACTATCTAGAGGTTCTACGGTGAAGCGTTCTTTCTATCTTCAACTTAATTGTTTTAGCTTAATATCGAGAGATCTCGACCAAGCATGCACAATGAAAATCTTTTTTTTTTTTAATAATAAAATAAAATTAAGCAAATAAAATCCTAAATTATAACTAGTCAAGAATAAAATTAACTAAAAATAAATTAACCTTTAGGCGCAATTCCGACAGCGGCGCCAAAAACTTGATGTCAAATTTTAATTAACTACATAAGTGTCTGAATTTATTGGAATATAGAAAAGTAATAGCGAGGTTGATCCACGAGATACTACTATGAGGAATGTATAATTTAATCCAAATTAAGCATTATTCTAGGCTAGTTGAGTTGAAGAGATTTGTGTTGAAATAGTTAAGCGAAAGACTAATTAAATAAGCTAAATAAATGAATTGAGAATTCAAGTTGTGTAAAATACCAAGGTTTGAGAATCACCATTATCTAACTTAGCAATCATCTAATCATTCATTAATTCCCAAAAACACACACTGCGACAATACGAAATCAATCTATTATGGGTCACTAAATATTATCAATTAAGTCGGAAGAAGAAGATCTAATTTAGGCTCCCCTTATGCTTCAAACATAAATTACTTAAGAATTTTTCATATCATATTCCATTGAAAGAAAACAAAGAATCAAAAGATTACCTAAGCATTCAATGTATCAATACGAATAAAAGATTATGAAGAATCGAAAAGAAATTAATAGAACAAATTCAATCACCAAGCATGGATTAATTAAATTAATACCTAACTATCAAAAAATACTTGATATTTAAGATGAAAGAAAATATATTCAATTAATCAAATAAGAGCGAACCATGAGCGTTAAAGCCCTAAAAGGAATTAAGCGAATAATGAAATAATTACTTAATTAAAACAAGGTTTCATCGTCTACCTTGGCTAAAGAAAATTAGAAGAACATGATTAATCTAGAAAAACAAGAATTAATAAAACCGGCATGGATCTTAGGAGAAGAAATCTTCAAAAGAGGTCTTGATCGTCAAAGGTTGTCTTCTCTTGTTCTCTTCCGTCTTCTCTTGATTGGCTCCCAAAAATCCCACCTTTGATATGAGTTAATAACTCGTATATATACCTAATTGTCCCCTAAATGATCCCAAAATTCATTAAAATCGTGTTCCAAAGGTTTCCTAATTGTATTAGGACTCAAAAGGAAAGAAAATTATGTTTACTGCGAAAATACCTTTGGGAGATCGCCCGATTGCAAACCCGGCGATCGCCCGAGGTCAAGAAAAGCTATTCTAGCTTTGTTGAAAAATAGGGTTGGGCGATCGCCCGACTTCACCATTATTTCCTCTGTGGCGGCTGTTTTCAAATGGCCATAGCTTCTTGTAGGAAACTTAAAATTGAGATCCGTAAAAAGTGTTGGACTCGTAATTCAATTATATTTCAATGGTATATTATTTGCTTTGTGGAATTTTAATATCAAAGTTGTACTCTAATTTCTCCACATGCTTGGTGAGGTAGTTTCTCAATTCGGTTCTTTGGCTTTCGGTGTTTGATCTATTGATTAAACTCTTCGTTGTCACTCAAAAATACCTTAAACTTATTGATTTTCCTTCTTCCTCATCCTCAAATATTTGTCTCTTGATATTCACTTCAAAACTCAACTTACTCGTCGATTTAAGCAAATTATTGCTCTTTCAGTCCATTCTTCTCCATTTGCTATTAAGCGGGTCCAAAGCTGAAATAGGAAGAATAATACAATAAATTAAGTATAAAATCAACTATAATGGCATAAATGATTAATTCAAAGGCCAAAATAAGTGCATAAAACAGCACTTATCAAGTACCGGACCTTGTAAACTAAGTAAGTTAAATTTAGGGGCGAAATTATTTTAAGTGGGAGGTTATAACGATAGAAAATCTTTTGGCTTTTAATTTGAAGTAAATAAAAATTTTACTTTTCGGCGTTACTCTGAACCTCACACTACATTATAAATATTTTGTCACGTTAAAATTTGTAGCGTTTGCTTTAAATTTGAAGTTTGAAAATTATGGAATATTAATTTAAAACTAACCTTGTTCTATTTTGAATTGGTAAGTTTTTAATTTTCAAGTTGTCTGAAAAATAATTTTAAGCTAGCATAATTTTTTTTTTTTTTTGGTTCGCCTTGTCTAGTTAAATCTTGACCCTTTATGTTTGATTTTCTTAGCCAAATGCCGACTTATTTTTTTTTTCCCAAAAATTCATCTATAATTAACCAAAAACCGGGGCACTTGACTCCAAAATTACGCAATAAAACCTCCACCGACTTTAATATTTCCGATAACCAAGACCCGATCGATGAAGAAAACCACCCCATGATCTTCCAAAACTCCCATTTTCTTCTCCACTTTCTCCCTCATTTATCAGCCCTTTACACTATCTCAAAAACAGCCCTATGTAAAAGTGAAAACCGTCCCCACAACCCCCCGTAATTTGAAAAAAAACCAGGATCTTGATTTGCGATAGCAAATACTGACCCCATGCAAGTGAAGAAATCAAATCCTCCATGATTGCTCCACAACTTCCATTTCTCCCCACTTTCCCTCACTTTTCAGCCCTCGATGCAAAATGTTTTCCACCAAAACTTCCTCCCATGGTGCGAAAAACCGTCCTCCAATGACCCAGATTTGTTGAATTAAACAGCCCCATGATCACGGTATACACGTTCGAGTGGGTCCCTCATTTGCAGCCATTTTCTTATTTGTTTTCCACTTAAACTCATTAAGCGCCCATTATCCTTCGTGAAAACCACCCTCCATATTTGAAAATCACATCCAGCCCTAATTTATACCCAAAAACCACCCTGCGGATGGATAATTCCGCTCCATTTTCGACAAGTGTTCTTCCTAATTCTGTCCGGAAAAATCCATTGACAATAGACTTTGTAGCCTTGGTTTTGATCCATAGAATCTATATCTTTCCTCTCATTATAAGTCCCAAAGTTCCAAGCCACAAATCTTCCATTTTAAACTTTTGTTTTCCTCTCATTTCGATCAAAGAAAAATAGTCCGGCGGTCCACTGTGTCCTCAGTTCGGCTATGATGGTGCTCCTCTTCAAATTATTTTACAATAAAGATCACATACTTTCTCTCCTAGATTTCTATATCTAGAGTTCCCAAAAAGATCCCAAAATTATTTTCTTGTATGTGTTTCTCCTCCATTTTTAGTCCTAAATACCTGACCTTTCTCCCTCACTTCGGTTCGGTTTTCGACCAGCGGTGAAGGTTTTTAACCTTGCTTTTTAATTCAAAAAGTTCTATATATACACATATTTATATAGTTTACGGGTTTGGCTTTTTAGAAAGGCTGCGAAACAATTTTCTTCATCAAAGCTTCAGCAGAAAACTCATTTTCAAGGTAGTTTACTTACTACTTTTACAATGATTTTTAAGCGATGTTTGGGAAAATAATGATATGATATAAATGCCATGCAAAAATTTATGATGAAGGAATGTTATGATAACGATTGAAGGTAATCACTTTAATATGTTAGTGATTGAAGTTAATCACGTGTGGCGTTATGTGGTGCGGCTACCAATTGCAATTTATGTGTTCCTATGTATGTGTTAGAGAAGAAGGAACAATGGATTACAATGATCAAAATCGAGGAAATCAAGTGACCAAGTTACAAAAAAACTTCGGCCGACATGTGGCCGAAATACATTGATTAGAAGATTCTAGTATTGATTATATAGTTGTAACTAATTCGGTTCTCTTGTATGTGCATAATCATTATTTATTCATACTGCATTGTTTATAGATCGGGTCTATGATATGTGTATATATCTTGCATTCTGATTACGGATCAATCAATGAAATACATTCGGTGAAATCATTGATATCTCCCTCTTCACTTGTAATTCGAAATATACAACTTCATCTTCTTTCCTTCGTTTTCTATCTTGGTATCGAGCCTCTCTATGGTGAATACTAGCCACCATAATCAATCTCATGGATCAAATTATAACTCCACAATTCAAGTCCCGGTTTTGATGAACAATCTGAATCCCTTGGCATGAATCTAACTTCAGGCTGACACGTAAAACTAAGCGAGACAATTTTCTTCTACGGAAGAATGTTATAATACCCGATTGTTAGAGGCCATGGTCTAGAAGACTATCTGCTTTCGATGCGAAGGTATGTCCTCCACAATTTGTTAATTCACAAGCTGAAATTGAAGCTGGAACAACGATGAGATAACTCTCAATCCGAATACTCCGGATGGATTGCGATGAATCGACTTCTAATGGGATGGTTGTATGCCTCCATGACATCGAGAGAGGCGTGATGCGTGTCATGGGCTGTAATAGCTCAAGTAAGCTTTGGAAGGCTATAAATGAGAACTATGGAATTCTCAACGGATCGAGGGTGACCTTCCTTACATCGAATTGCGGAGAATCGGGAAAGGATCCATGTATATGGATCAATATCTCGACAATATCAAGCAACTAGCGATAATCACGGAGATTCTTTGGAAAGAAGATTGATCATGCTAATTTGGTTACTCAAGTGTTAGCTGGACTTGATGAAGAATACACTCCTATTGTAGTGCAAGTGAATTGCGGAGATCGGGTGTCATGGCATGAGCTATCTTCAATACTCGCTTGACCTTTGAAAGTAGGCTTTGAGTATCTCGGTCAAGTCGA
Organism: Forsythia suspensa; assembly: GCA_023638005.1. NCBI lineage: Eukaryota > Viridiplantae > Streptophyta > Magnoliopsida > Lamiales > Oleaceae > Forsythia > Forsythia suspensa. Next base: position 1,168,197 of record CM042670.1, read on the forward strand.
AACAACTTTGGATCCATCAACCTAACTTAAGGAAGCTCACGAGAATGAAAGTCACTATAATGGAAGAGGAAGTAGAGGTGGAAGAAACTCGAACTTGAGGAGGAAGAACAAGGGGTAGAGGAAGATTTGGAAGGACAAATGAAACAAGACAATCATGTCGAATATGTGGTTTAAACAATCACCTTCTTGCTTGGTGTTATAATCGTTTTGATGAAAAGTATATGGAGAAAAGACCCGATGATCGATTCATACCTCAATCCCTCTTGCCTACATTGCAAGTCCAAATCTGATAGTAGATCAAGCTGGTACATCTTGATTACGGAGCTAGTCATAGTGTTACCTTGAGTAGGAACAATGTTGATGAAGCCGAGGGTATGCGGTAAGCAGAGAAAATGGTTGTAGGTAATGGTACTTCATTACAAATTTCTCATGTTGGTTCTAAAATATTCAATCTTGAATCGATAAATCTCTTGTGCTAAAGCAGTTTGCTTCATGTGCCTAAAATCAAGAGAAAAATCGATAAGTGTTTCTAAGCTAACCACTTTGATAACAATGTGTATACATTGAATTCTTTCCTCATGTTTGTGTTGTTAAGGACCTACCAACAAGGAAGGCTCTAGTGCGGGGAAGCTTGAAGATGGATTATATCAAGCTGAATCTACCTCACTCGAGATCATCAAATACAAGTTCAATCAATAATCATCACTCCAACACCACTCATGTAATCTTCTCAGCGTCGGTCTGAATCACTCCACCAACTCTACGGTCATAACTCCATGGAAACCAAGGTGAAATATGGCGCGGAAGGCTAGGACATCCTTCTATTTACGTATTCTGACCAAGTTTTAAAGTCTTGTAGTAATCTCAAGTTTGTCGATAATAAAAGCTTTATCATTACGTGAATCATGTCAATTGGGTAAATCTCATGCCTTACCTTTTAAATTGTCCTCTTCTCATGCTAAAATGCCTCTTGATCTAATACACCTTTGATGTGCGGGGACCATCTCACATTAATTCTACCTCGGGGTTTAAGTATTATGTGTTGTTTGTTGATGATTGTACTAGATATACTGGATTTATCCTTGAAACACAATTACGAAGTTCTACACTACTTTACAGTTTAAAGGTTAGTTGAAAACCAATTTGAGAGGAAAATTAAAGCACTGGCGATATGGGAGGAGAGTACAAAACTTTGGACAAGCGGCCGCGAGAATCGAGGCATAGTACTCGAGACATTCTTGTCCTCATACTTGACCCCAAAATGGTGAAGCGAGAAAGGAAACATAGACACATAAGCGGCTGGATTAACTCTTTTAGCTCAAGCACATATGCCTCTATATTATTGGTGGAAAGCTTTTCTTCTTTGCAACACACCTTATAAATAGGATGCCTAGTCCTCTACTCCAACACAAATCACCTTATGAAGTCTTATTCAAAAACAAGGTAGATTACAAAGCTGCTTAAGGTCTTTGGATGCACTTGCTACCCACATATAAGACCTATCGAAACATAAGTTTGATTTCCATACTCAAAAAATGTGTCTATCTAGGGCCTAGTATATCTACTTAAAGGATACTGAGTGCTTAAACTCCAATGGTAGAATCTATATCTCCGGACATGTTGTGTTTGATGAAAATGCTTTTCCCTTTAAGGAAGGTTTCCTCAATAAATCACACCAAACCAAATTCACTCCTATAACTCTACACCATCTCCCATTTGAGCGAACTCTCAAAATATAATTCCAAATTCGGATGATATAATCCATTCGATAGATGAACACTGCTTTGAGAATCTTCAATTTGGGAATAAAAAAGTGGTTGAAAATGATGAAGGTAGGGATATATCTGCAGTCGGTCTGAGAGAGACCTCTGACTGATCTCTCGAGAATCTCAGGTGGGATTAATATTTGGGTGGATATGCCGCGGATTGAGAAGATTACGAGAGAGGGTTGAACATCATATAGTAACTAGATCAAAATTTGGGATAGTAAAACCAAGAACATACAATTCTTTGTTATCTCACAATCCTTAGATAATGAGGAACGATTAACTTAGATGGAGCTTTGAAGAGTGAAAAAATGGTGTAAAGCGATGAAGTAAGAATTTGATGCTTTGGTGAGAAATCATACTTGGGTGTTGGTTCCTCACGAACACTGCAATGAAGGTAATAGGATGCAAATGGGTGTTAAAGCTGAAGTATGATGCAAGTGGAGAAATACAAGGCATAAAGCGAGGTTGGTAGCAAAGGGCTTCTCACAAACTTGAGAATTGACTACTATGAAACATTTAGTCGATTGGCTAAAACACCAACTCACGAAGATTATTCTTCTGATGGTTTCTAAAGGTGGGAGATAAGGCGGTGGACATTAACAATGCTTTTCTCAATGGAAAACTTGAGGAAGCAGTATACATGGAAGCGACCTCGAGGATTCGTTGATAAATCGGAACTTTGTTTGTTTGTAAACTCGGCAAAGCTATATATGGACTCAAGCAAGCCCCTAGAGCTTGGCATGATACTACTGAAGAAGACATTATTGGAGTGGGATCTTAAGCAATCTAAAGGCGATAGTTCGGTCTTTTACCAAATTGCGAGGATCGGGGTACTCTACTTGCTAGTATATGTTGATGACATTATACTAGCGGGAGCTCTGATACAATAATCTGATGATTGATAAGTTGAATGCCTCTTTTGCTTTAAAGATATGGGCAAACTAAAAAAGTTCTTGGGGATTGAATTCTTGAGATGAAATTGGACTTCACATCGCATAAGAAATATACTCTTGATGTCTTAAAGAGGTTCAACTTTGAAAATCGATGCCTAGTATTACTCGTATGGGCTTTGGAAGGCGGTAGGTAAAGTAGATGGCATAAGCTTAAGAAATCAATCTAGTTTAGGAGTGCGGTAGGGGCATTGCAATATCTTACTCATACAAGACCGGACATTTCATTTCTTTGTAAATAGAATCGGCCGGTATCTTTAAAATCCTACTGATTACCTTTGGAGCTTCTTGAAAAGACTTTTCGGATACATAAAAGGAACTCTTGATATGGGGCTAATCATTCATGAAACACGAGAATATGAACATTGTTGCATATGGAGATGCGATTGGGCATCATGTCCGGATGATAGAAAATCTCTTGTGAGGCTATTGTGTATATCGGGTGACAATCTAGTCTCTTGGTCCTCAAAGAAACAACAAGTAGTAGCAAGATCAAATCTTGAGGCGATTACAGAACTCTAGCCCACTTTTGCTGCGAGAGATCACTTGGATTCAATCTCTACTTCAAAAACTAAATATAAATCAAGCGAAATTCCAAGAATATGGTGTGATAACTTAGGAGCTAGTGCATTGGCTTCTAATCCGGTATATCATGCACGAACTAAGCACATAGAGTTGGATATGCATTTTGTCGAGAGACAAAGTATTAGCAAAACAAGCGGTGATAAGCTATGTTCAGCGGCGGATCGAGCGGATATACTAACCAAACCGTTGATGAATTCTAGACATTTATATCTACTTAGCAAGCTTGGAGTAATTGAAGCTAACTCCGACTTGAAGGGGGTGTTAGAGAAGAAGGAACAATGGATTACAATGATCAAAAAAATCGAAATCAAGTGACCAATTTACAAAAGAAAACTTCGGCCCGACATGTGACGAAATCTGTTGATTAGAAGCTTCTAGTATTGATTATATAGTTGTAACTAATTGGTTCTCTTGCATGTGCATAATCATTATTTATACATACGCATTGTATATAGATCGAGGTCTATGATATGTGTATATATCTTGCATTCTGATTCTGGATCAATCAATGAAATACATTCGGTGAAAGCACATTCAATATCTCCCTCTTCCTTTGTAATTGAAATATACAACTTCATCTTCTTTCCTTCGTTTTACATACGTATGTTTAAAAATGATGGCATGAGCATTTATGTTTCGTATAATTTTCCACATGTTGTATGTATTGATGCTTGAGTGTTTCTCATGAAATACTCACCCCAAAATGAACAAATTTTGATTGAATTGATTGGCATTGATGCGATGGCGGTAGGCTAGCGAGCTTATCATGGAAATTTTACTTTGTTTAAGTTTTGGCGTCGAGATGATCAAGTCAACTATGATGTAAATACTATATTTTAAGTATTTGATTCAGTATTTAATTATGTAATATGTATGTAAAACAAGATGTTGGTTTAATTGCCGTTCAAAGTTTTAAATTAGAAATTGTCTAGTTCATTTTTTAAGAATTTTTAGCTTACGGTCCCTTTTCGAAAAATCTTAAATTTTACTACGGTTGGATTTTTTGAGTGAAATCAGTTGATTTGGAAAGCCCTATATGTTTTCTAATAACTGAAATTGGAATCACTCAAAAAATTTCATCGGATGAATTTATTATAGACGTTTGAATGGCAGTTTTTCAATCATCTTCATCTATCTTTTCCACCTACAAAATGGCGTAGCTAAAGTTTGAAATTTTAACATGTTGTAGTCCATAGTCCCAATTATCTACAGTTTCAATTTTGTAATTTTTGGGGTTCTCTTGAATGGTCTAATAAATTGTGGCGACACCTATCACGGTATAGACAAAACTATGAAATTTTGAAGAAAATTCCTTTTCCCTTGCACGCTTGTAATTTTTTTGCAACAATTTCATTTTAAAACCCTTCAAGGGCATGGGAAATATTACTTGGGGTCGTCATATATATTTAAAGATTTATTTGGTGACCCTCGAGGATGAGAAAATCAAAATTCTGAGGTTTTCTAAACATTGGTGATTACTATTCAAATTCCTCTTAGCCATATCCGTCTAGGATAGAGATGGCAATGAGTCAGGTTCGTGGTAGCCCTCCCAGTCTGTCATCATGCAAGGGATTTTCGGGGGGCTCAAGTTGATTAAAATACTATTTCCCATCCCGTTTACTTTTTAAATATTTTTTATTTTATAAAATCAATTTAAACTAAAAAAAATAAAACAATTATTCGAGATGGGACCATGTTCCCCGTACTTGTCCCGATTCTCCAACGAGAAGAGGTTGTGATCCTTAGTCTAAGATTGCAATTAAATACTATCGTGACTCGATTTTGAAGAAGGGCTACACGGGAAGGGAAGGGAATGGTCAGCCCACCACCAGAATTGATTTTCTCGTGGAGTTTCGGGATATCAGCTCATCACTAGAAAAATAGACAAAAAAAATCACACAAACAATAGTATCTTCTTCTTTTTTTATGTTTTGATTTTTTGAAACTTAAAATTTTGAATTTTAAGATTAACAACGATAAGAAATTTAAAAAATTACGATTAGATAGAGCATACTTGTGTTGTCAATTTGTATATCAAACAATCTTTGATAAACCAAAAAAAAATAAAAAAATAAAAATCATAAGGAATCAATATGAAATCAAGAAATGATCCTTTATGACATTAATTTCGAGTTAGTTAGTTGGAAAATGTATCGTCATAAATATTTGTTTTCTTAGTGACCACTATTCAAATTCTTCTTAGTCCTATCAGTCTAGAATATGACAACGAGTTAGGGATGTGGTGGCCCTCTCCGTCTCTCGCCCGCCCTTGAGATTTTTTCGGATCACGTGGTGAGGCGGTGATAAAATAATGTTTTTAAGCCCTTGTTTACTTTTCATTTTTTTCATATTTTAATCAATTTAAATTTTAAACATAAAATAAAAAAAAATTATTAGGACTAGGACCATGTTCTCAGTCCTTGTCCCCATTCTCCAGGGGAGAGGTCATGGATCCTTGATGCGAAATTACAATTTAAGACTATAGGTGGCTCGATTATAAAGAAGGACTACCAGAATATGGATGGTGAAGAACAAAGAAAAATGCATCTTATTTCTCCTTTAAATGACAATATTGAGGGAGGATAGGCAAATTAAATGATAAGAAGATTAATTTCGTTTTCGAAGTGACAAGGTGGTTAGCCACTCCAAGAAGAAAGCCATAATGATATTTTTTCGTCTTGCCTTGGCGATATCATCGGTGCATTGCCTCTTCATCTGACCACACCCCTTCATCTTCAAAGAATGAATCTATAAAATAAAATGTTCAAATAATGAAAATCTATAAATAAAATTGTATCAATTTAAAATATACATTAATAATCAAATTATTTTGAATGAAGAACACTTACTAATACCAATTTAATGATTTACTTCTCTCGTATATATGTTTACTTTATTTAATAGTAATTACCACTTATATTGCTTTATATGAAATATATCATATATACTAATCAAACTAATAGTCTTGACTACGGGTGGCCAATTCATTTTAGTATTATTTGTAAAATCGGACAAATAGTAATAGATAATTTAAATTTCATAAGTATAACGAATTGGATTGAAGTAACTTTTCATTAAAAATGTTTATAGTTAGATACTCCTTTTGCATGAGTTAATGAATTTGAGAACTTGAATTGAAGAAACTATAGTCTATCTATTCAATTCCAATTCGATCCCATAATTAGAGATAGAACTAACGGTTCCATTTTAGTATACTCATTTGCACTTTGTTCGGTTGGTTCTCTTTGATATTGGACCATGCCTACTCCTAGTCTTGGCATATTAATTGATCTATTGGGTAAAATAACTATACCATAACTTAATCATACAATTCATAATTAACATCTAGAGTAGTTACAAGTAACTAAATATATTTACACAAACACATTCACACAAATTTGATCTCACTTTATCAAGTAACAAAACTCTACATTCATCTGAATAGTTTTGGAGATTCTCCTATAATTTTGATATCTTAATTAATTTAACTATGATGTCTTAAATTGAGTTAAATTAATGTCATCTTATTTTCAAATAATTGTTGTTATCGTGAATAATACGTGAACTAGACTTTTAAGTTAAATTAGTTTATTTTTAATAAATCAACTATAATTTTTAAATTTGAGGCTCCAATTTGAAAATAGCCTAGTCCAAAAAGAAATTTAAATTTTTATCCCTTATAATTTTTCAAATCAATTCATAATTTTCAAATTTATCATTATATCATATTTTTCTTTCAGTAAAGAAGAAGAAAGCGCATTAGCGATGATTTTCATAGACATCCCGATTTGCAAAATCAAAGTCTTGTTGAAACCACTAGCGCCGCCCGTCTTCATCCCAAATCGAGCGACAATCGCGTAGGCCACCTCTTTCTCTATCTCATATCTCTCTCCACCGACATCTTATGCAGAATTTGTTGGAGATAGGAAGAAAACCAGCCAGCTGGACATCTCATCGAAGCCAAACCACTCTTCTCCCTATCTCATCCTCTCTCCACGACCACCTCGTCCGAATTTGTTGGAGATTGGAAGAAAACCAAGCTGGACATCTCATCCAAGTCTGAAGCTCACCGTCTCATCTCTCTCTCATTTGGTGGACACCTTTGCCCTTAGGTAAGATAAAATTAAAAATGAAAATTTGCTTAAGTTGCTATTCATTTCCTTTTTCTTGTGTGGGCGTGGACAATGTCAATTATCCAATGTTGCGATCTGCGGTTCTTGAATGCAATGATTTCTAAAGTATAATTTAATTTTATTGTGATTTAATGTTATATAATTCTTGATAATGGTGTTTATATATTGGATTATGAATGCAATTTTGTCAATTTTTGTATTTGAAGAATGGGTTTAATGGTGTTTATATAGTTTTTTGTGATGTCGGGAGGTGGTATTGCAATTGAAGCAAAGACTATGAGATTAGCACCACGACATCACTAATTCACTAATTGTAAGGAAGAGAGAACATATAATGCAATCAACCATACGGAATATTATCTATATTGTAGTTAACCACAAGACTCATATGGCAAGCATAAGACTCATCTATAAGCAATTGGCATTGGGTGAATAGCCTAAACTCTTGGCACTTGGTCTTCTTACTCAAGCGAAGCGAATTTGAGCCTTTATATCTTGACACACCATTGTTTTCGTGAATGACTCGGGATTTATTGAAAGGATAGAGATGGAGAAAGTATAATGGTTAAGGTGGTACAACTTTAGTAGAAAGCAACAATCTACCACGAGAGGACAGCGAGATGGCACGCAAATTAAAGCGCTGACACTAGTAATAAAGTTAAGATCTTGGTTTCCATTCCATAACCAATTGGTTCTTGCTAGAATCAAAACCAATATAAAGTTAAATTTCTATGTGAAATAGTTATATCTAACAAATTGTAATTTTTAAAAATTTGATCATTATCAAGTTTCAAGTAAAGTTTAAAAATTTAAAGTCAAGAACTAAAATTTTCTTAATTTTTAAATCGATCGAGTAAACATCTCCTCTCTTTTCATTTTCCTAAATCCTTTAATTAGAAAGGTTGGCAATGATTTAATGTAGTCCTTCATAGTACATTTATGAAACCTGAAGCGGGCTCCCATATTTGTCAATTTAAATTGATATTTCACTTAAATTTGATCCCTTATATTTATTAGTTAATGGTCTCTAACCAAACTTATACATCCCCTTATATTTGTTAGTTAATGATAATTTTGAATTGATATTCTTTCAAATGTTTTCTTAAAAATAATGCTCAAAATTAAAGATTTAGTGCTTTAAGATCTGCTCATAATTAAGAATATCAATATCGTTGCTCACAGGAACACTTCAGTTGATTGATCGGCATTATTGATGTTGTCTCTATTTTACTTTATTAGAATTGAATGATGGTAAATGGAAATTTAAGATCTACTCATGAATTTCTTGAATACTCTCCGATAGCTTGATATTTATCATTTGGCTATATTTTTCAATTGGTTGTTCTTGATATCGGTGAACATTGAAGTATATCTATGCTAATCTAATATGTGTAGGTACAAATTTTCATGTTAAATCTGCTCCATGTTACTCATCTTAATTATTTTTATTTGTTCTATGTTTCATTCTTGTGTACACCATATGTTGGTACAAAGCTATTTTATGGTTGATCTTTTCTCCATTTCCTACTTTGTTGTTGTGCGGTTTTGTCGACCATTCAATCCTCCTTCACTTCTAGTTTTGAAACTTTGATGGTGATCTTATGGTTTTATGATTTGCGTTCCTTGAAGTTGGTTCGGATGGAAAATGTTTTTGTTTTCTACTATGCTCTCAGTTAAATTATGAAGATACAACATTCACTCTCTATGTCTTAGTTATTATGGTGTGGAAGAAAGGTGCTTTGGTTTGATGCACGGAATTGAGACAGCTAAGTTTTCCATAGGACTATAATTTTGAAGCTTCAAGGTAAACACATGATCACGCATTCATTTTAATGGGATATTTGGAAGAACAAGATCTGAAATATATGCATCATATTAAGGAAAAATTAGTGCGTTGATAATAGATATGAATAATGGTTGTCAACAACTTTAATAGGGAGTAGACTCTAATAATGTGAAAATTTTATAAAAACCGCATAACTATTTTATCGATTCTTTCCTTAATGATATGTTTGGTGTATTAGATGAGCGAATATATTGTGTTACATACTCTATTTTCTATTTAGTTTAATCTAGGTCAATACGACTTTATTCTTAACTCTTATTCATGTTCACTTTAAGTACGACAAATTTCAATGCCAAACATTCTTGACCAGACTTTAACTCCATTTATTATCAAATTTAAGTTGTAAATCTAATTAAGATAACAATTAATTAAAACCCATGTGAATTTAAAATCTTCTCATGAATTTCTACACATATTTAAGATCTATTCATGAATTTATCGCACATAACTATTTATTTCATGATTTTTATTTATTGATGAATGGAACATAGTTAACTAATGGAATTAAACCAAATGTGTTCTAAAGATTCTAACTTAAGAATAGCTATTTCATTACCTCATTTTCTTTATGTTGGTTAACATGGTTTCTAGTTTATTCTATGAATTGCTAATTATATGTATATCCTAAATGTATATTCTAGATGTATCTGATGATATACATGATGGATAATAATGATAGTGACATTACTAAGTTAAATATTTTATATGTGGTTTGTTTGGTTATCTTTCTATTGTATTCTTTAATGACTATTTTCCCTTTTATGTAGATTCCAATTCGGATGATGCATCTATTGAGAGTTGATAAAAAATGTGACATTCTATTTACAAGCTTTTGCATTATAATTTTGAGACAATAATATGAATGTTTTTATATGTTTTGGAATCATTTATACTTGGTTAATTGTACAGCGCTTTTTTTATTAAGTCATGAGTTATTTTTAATGCTTAGTTACATTTTTCAAATAAATGTGTATCTTTGTAAAAATTCTACTATGATACAAGAAATTGAAAATTTATTGTTGTTGAAAGTATTATAAAATGAAAATTCATATTGTCACAAAATAATATTTATAATGTGAAATAGAATACACGATATATATAAATAATTACAAAATGAATTACGCAACAATTATAGAGAGTTGCACAAATGTTGACGGGACAAATTCTCTGTGTTGTAAAATAAATTTAATTACAAATACAAATTGTCACATTAAAAAATAGTCATTGTCACAAAATAATATTTGCAATAATTTTATTTTTTGTTAAATAGAATACACGACATACATTAGTATAGATAAACTAAATTGCACAACAACTATACATCAATACGTGACAAACTCTAATATATTCAATTTCAGACACAATTTGTCATATAAGCGAATATCTATTGTCACCAAATAATATTTGTAACAATTTTATATGTTGTAAATTAATCTGCGACCTATATAAATAGTCACCACATAAATTAGGCAACAAATATATATCGTTGCACAAATGATGATGTGACAAACTCTCTATGTTGCTAAATGAATTTAACTACACACAAAACTTGTTACATAATAAATTATACTACAAACATTGAATATCTTATAATATATTCATAGCGACTATATTCTCATTGTAAAATAAATTCTGCGACAAACATGATCTATTATAAAATGTAAATTACTACAAGCATGTTTTGTTGCAAAATAGAATATATAACAAAGCGTTATACTTTTAAAATAGTTTTCATAACAAACATTTCTCGCCATAAATTGTATTTTGGAATAAGCGTTGCGACAAATTGACTTGTTGCCCTTTTAATTTTCGCGACATCTATGTATTATTGCAGCGATATTATGGCGACAAATATGTTGTTGCTATTTCACACTTTTCGCGGAAAATAAAAAATGTTGCAAGTTTGTTTATGCGATGAGTCAGCGATGGTTGTCGCGAGAATACGTACGTAGGCGCTTATAAGCGACAATGCCATAACAAACAACTTGTTGTCGCTAAATTAATTTGGCGACAAAATCTCTATTAACAAACAACATTTTTTTGGTATAAAATGAGTATTTTTGTAGTGTATGTATCAAAGTAATCAAGGCCTTCTCGTTGTATGTATCATTTTATAACAAGCATGACCTTATACTTTTCGATTGTTCCATACGCCTTCATTTTCTTTTTGAAAATCCATTTGTAGCCTAGTGGTTTGCATTCGGAGGAAGATCCACTAGCTCCCATGTATGGTTTCTGAGAATAGAATCTATCTCACTTTTAATTGCCTCTTTCCATTGAGGTCCTTACGAAGAGTTCTGACTTCTTTGAAGCTTTGAGGTTCAACTTCTAGCATATAAGTCAGGAAAAGAACCATAAGATTTTTACATCCTTTCTCATTTACTACGTCTTGGTTCAATCTCAACTTCTTCTTCTAATTCTTGGTCACGACTATTCTCAATCATAGTTTCATATATCCGTTTAGAAGAGCTCGCTTCTTCTTTGGACTTGTATAATAAATACATGTTCAAAGAATGATGCATTCTCGATTCCATTATCGTGTTTTGTGTATATCGAAATTTTTAATCAAACACAAAGAAATCGATAAGCACTCTTTTATTATGTACATATCAGATAAATATGCAATCAACAGTTTTTGGTCCTATTTTCACCTTCTTTAGTGTAGAGTACCGCCACTTTGGCATGACACCTCTACACTCGTAAGTATTTGTTGGAAGGCTTTCTTCCTTTCAATAACTCGTAGGGACTCTTATCTTCTTTCTTCACAGGCACCTTATTTAAAATGTAATTAGGCGATAACCACTGACTTCTCTCCACATGTTACGAGGTAATCGGAACTTATCAACGTGCATTCATCATTTATTTCAATGTTCTATTTTCCGTTCGACAACACCATTTTGTTGAGATGAATAAGGTGATGTTGTTTCATGTTTAATTAGTGTTTTGCACAAAATTCAGCAAATAGTGATTCATATTCACCACATCTATCACTTCTCAACACTTTGATCTTCTTGTTGAGTTGATTTTCAATTTCATTCTATAGAGAACAAATTTCTCTATAAACCGTCTTCTTCTAAACAAATACACAAAACAATATTTTGTGCTATCGTCGATAAAAGTAATAAAATATTTGTTGCCTCCCTTGTTTGTAAAGATTTTAAGTCACATACATCGGTGTTAATTAAGTCAAGTGTTTGGTTTTTTCTTTCAAGAGTTGAAATGATGACCTTGTTAATTTTGCCTCAACACAAGTTTCATACTTATGTTTATTATCAATTTGGAATGTAGGTATGCAATTCAAGTTAATTAGTCTCATAAAAGTGTCGTAATTAACATGTCCTAGTCTACCATGCCACAAATTGGAAGACTCAAGCAAGTAAGCGGAAGAGTTTTTCATTTTATTCATTTTGGATTAATAGTCATAACATTGAGCTTAAATAGCCCATCACTTACATAACCATTTCCTACAAACATTTCAAACTTTGACAAAATAACTTTGTCGAGCTCAAACACCACTCTGAAATCCATGCTTGTTCAGCAATGAGCGAGACACCAAATTCTTGTAAATCTACGGCACATAAACACGTTGTTTAAAGTCGACTCTTTCCCGGGCGTCATCTTTAGAACCACCTTTCCATGGCCTTTGATTTGAAGTTCTTTGAATTTCCCATATCTGACTTTTCTCCATCTATTTCTTCAAAACCACTAAACATCTCCTTGTCGAACAAACATGTCGGGTGGCACCGGTGTCTATCCACCATTCTCTCGAATTTGAACCCACAGATTCACTTCAAAAATAGCTGCTGTGAGGTTCATTTCAGAATAGCATCATTTGTGATGTCATCAACAACATTGCTTCTTTCTTGTTGTTCCTCTTGACGGCTTTGCACTCCAACGATCATGACCTACTACATCACGGTTGTAGCATTTTCAAGAAATTTCTTCTTGGAAACTCTTCCTTTGGACCCGTTTCGTCCCTTTCCCGGACAGCCCAAACTTGCTCTTGTTTGTCTTAGAACTTTGACCATGCTCCACAACATTTGCTTTGGCCATTTGAGGATTAAACCCCTTTTTTGAACTTTTGTTGTCTTCTTCAATTGAAGTCTAACAATCGGTTCTTCAATATTCATTCCTTTAAACTTGTGCTTGGGTAATTCTTGAAATCTTTCCAAGTCGGGGCGTTTTCAATCATTCTTTGCCACTTGGAAAGTTTACTCAAACCATCCTCGGCATGAATCTTGTGCAAGATTACTTGAAGTTCTTATACTTGATTTGATTCTGAGTTTTTAAGTCCACTATTTTATAATCGAGGCGGCCAACAATAAATTTCTTAGCCCTTGCATCCTCGGTTTTATATTTTCGGTCTAAAGACTCCCATAATTCCTTTTCTGTTTTCATTGAACTATACACATTGTATAGTGAATCTGTAACTATTCATAACATAATTTCGACATAGGAAATCGAGAATGTTTCCAAGCTTCAACGGCGCTAACATCTGTATGTCTCTCTCATCTGTTTGAGTTTTGGGCGTCTCGGTCAAGAATCTACGCAAGATTCAAGGTGGTCGAGATAAAATAGCATTTTTCTGCTTTGCCAACTTTTGAAATTCAAACCATTGAACTTCTGGGGTTTTCTCCATGATTAAGCTGGAGCAGTTACATGACCCGATTAGACGCGGTTTGGAGTCGCGCGATAAAACTTGGCACTTGTAACCTGATTTGGTTTCGGTGCCACAACTTTAGTAATTGGATTAGTTGCCATTTTACGAAACAAGAAGAAAAGTTAGTTCCACTTTTAAATAAAATTAACCATTTCTTTTCGTCTTGTTGATTTGAATCTTCCCTTAACTAAAAGGCTTCAGTGAGGAGGGGTCACAAGTGGACGCTTAAATCAGCTCTCCTTATATAGTTTAGGTCCTTTTGACCAAAGCCTTCCAGTTTGCAAATACACAAATCAAGAAAACTCCAACCATAAATGAAAATGAAAGCATCTAAAGAACAAAATTCTCCTAGTTCAAAAGATTGTTACAAACTAGTTTCATATGAATGTATTTCACTGTTTTCCATGTAATATAAGTTTATCAAGAATCTGTTTTAAGATTGTTAAACACTTATCAAATAAAAACGAGAAACTTCATATTACATGAGCAGGAAACAAAAATTAAAGAAGCTGTAGAATTAAAGCGAAGAAGAAAGCAAACCGAGGGGCTGTACAAGTGCAGTTTCTTTAAAACAGATTAGTCCCCTCTCATGGGTTATAAGCGTCATGTTTCCATAATACCTAGCAGTGAAGCGGTTGTACCAGTGAACCGACCTCTTGCCGAACAATATCACGAAAAAGAAAACTTGGAAGAATAGAAAAAGAGAGGAAATGCTTAATTTTTTTTTTTTTTTTTTTTGGATGTGTTGAAAGAGAAAAATAGACTTGTCTATATAGGTCATAGAATGACCTTCAATTCCAATTCAATTCCACCATTAAAATGAAAGTTACAAGAGTTACAACAATTAATCTACCATTAATAATCCATGAGAAGTTGGAAGGTCAAGAAGATGGAAGGTCTCAAGAAAAATGAAGAGCCAATCTAATTTTCATTCACCAAAAAAACTTATTATTTTCAAGCAGTTTCGAGATAATCGGGCATGAGAATCCAATCGACACCAAACAAATGAAGCAAAGTAGTAAAAACAAACTTGACATGACTACAATAATTTGTAATGTGATAACAAATTTCAACCAAGCATAGTATCCCCATTAAGGAGTGGAGACTTCTTGTTACTCAAATGTGAGGGACACACCAGGTCAACTCTTTTATTTTATTCACATATCTTTCGGTTTACTATTTTCCAATAGAAAAATAGCATCGAGATCATCAATATTCTCACAAGTGGTGACACGACCCGTCCGTCAATATTTATCTACCGGGGCGTGGCGTGCGTGCGCCGATGGTGGATACCAACTAAAGGTTGGACCCACCACCAAGGCTACTAAATTACTACTCGTGATTACTTATTTTTATGAAAATTTCGGCATTATCTCTCACGTAATTTGGACTAACCAACACGAAATAAAATATCACATATCGACAAACTATATTCACAACTAAATGGGACCATTTGCCCTTCAATACTCACAATAAAACAACCAGGAAGAGACTAGCCTAATCATAAAACTTTTATTATTTAATTAACATAGCTTGTATGTACATACGAGATGACAAAATACATTGTGAGCCCACCTAACTATTTACATGTGATGCAAAATGATATCCAAAAATGAACAAGTATCCCCAAAATAATGACTACATGCTCTATGAAGTGAGTCATACTAAATAACTTTCTTGTCGTGTGGCTCGACTTTGAACTCGAAAGCTTTATATCCAAAAGGCGCCCATAAACTCAACCACTACGATAAGAAAAATCATTGATGGAAAATATACGAGTTGATAGGCTCATTGGTGGGAATTTTGAAAAAAAAAAAAATATACTCTTTTCATTTATAGATATTACCCGAAAAGCGAGCTCACGTCGTTTAACAATTCACAATATAACTTCTCATAACATTAAATGAGCCACATCTAAATCAACATTTACATCACATTAATTTCAACAAGTAATATCGACTCATGATCGTAGAATATTCATCGACTAAAATATATATCGTCACTTCATCATATCCTCATATCACAATATAATGGAAAATCTCATCAAAATGTACCCATTTTATATAGTCTCGACAGCGTGCCGGGGGCGCCTCAAAGGACTAAGCTTTCTAGTATCGGCGAGACCCGCCCGGTGTATGATCTGCGATCAAGACCCCTCGATTAATACGAATACGGCGAAGACCCTCGATTATTACTAATACACGGCCAAGACCCTCGGTATACTAGAATAATCAATGAATTCACGGTTACTTTTCATGGATTTAACGTCATCTCAATTCACATTTAATTTCATAATAGGCAATTTCACAATCTTTAGAATTTACAAGATAACATAATTCAATAAACAATTATAAGAAATCACGTAATTTAACATTTAGTGATATAATATCTTATAATTGAAATCTGGAATTTTCTAAAATATATTTTCCACTCACAAAGTTATGTCTTTGGAGGTTAAATCGGTGATAGGCGGTCCCGATATTTGAGTCACTTCACGAGATAACAATAGGATTATCAAATTAAAATTCTTATAATTTTCCTTCTTGAAAATCCAATAATTCAAGCAAGGAATTGAGCTGCTAATTCTTAACCCACTATAAACACATAATTAAACCAATTCTTAAAATCAAAGTTTCTCTTCTTACGTATTGTAGCCAAAGCAAGAAATTAATTCTTCAAGCTTAAAGTTTAAATCACTTTTCTACCTTCCAATTTTCTCTACGATTCAAAATTTTTAATATGACTTAAAGTGTGAGTAAGGAAGAAAGAAAAGACACTACACGGAAATGAGGGCAATAAGCGGCGACATTTGTAAAGTATTTGAATATTCATAAGTCGTATCTTTAAGGTTTTAGAGGCGACAGCATTAAATCGCAATATATCGCCATAACAAGTTAGTGTCTCTAGAGTTATAGTAGCGACTATCGTCGTCTCTATATAAATTTGTATGTATAGCGGCGACAATGTCGTACGCAATGAAGTCGTGACCATATATAGAAAGCGGACTTATAGGGCGACATAGTGCGTCGCCAAAAACCGTCGCTATAGACAAAATAATAGAGACCATTGTCTAAGTAAGCCATACGTGCATCCATTACGGACGACGACAAAGTAAGTCACTAATACAAATTATGTAATTACCTATAAGCGGCGACATTATACGCCCGCTATAAACGTTTAATTTTTTAAAAAAAATTTTTGTTTCAAATAATATAAATAATATATAAAAATTCAAAAAATCTCTGAGACCCTCTAAGCCGTCGTCCCCGTCCCGTCCCGTCCTCTTCATCCCATGTTGTAGCAGTGGTATTTTACTTTTAAAAGCTCAATTTCCACTTGTTTGCATTTGGCGTAGGCTGCTCCTCGTGCATAGCAAACGAACATCATTATTACGGGGTATGCGGAGGGTGATGGGAAGTTCCTTGTGGGGCAAGCGATGCGGCGGTCGAATCTAGCGAGTGAGAGGTGCCCTTGAACCCGACCAACCCCACGGACGTGACCTCGTCGTTCTCAGAGAACCTCCTTTGCAATAACAGCTTCGTCTAATGGCGCTATTGGAAGCGACTTGTAATACATTGAGTCTCTCTGAACTCGACAAGTTTATCTGTTTCGATGAAAAAATAATAATAAATAATAATATCATGCATGTCGGATAAAATTATATTCACATAATTTAAAAATTCTCACATAGTCACCGACTACCTACGGGTTGACCCAATTGCCATCCGGAAGGTGTGAAGCGTCGGAGCGAATCAATAATCCCGGCCGCATACGGGTCTCGGGGTCGGTTCACGACAATTTAAGCGTGAAATTTAGTATACATTTTTACGTAATGTAGTGAAGATATTTATAATGATATTGAAAATTTATATGTTGTACACGATCGTATGTAGCGTGGCGGAGAGCTCTTGACCCACTGCGCTCGGATATTAGCCTTACCCGATTGGCTTTATTTTTGGAGGACCCGGTCTGAAGGTATAACATATAATTGATTAGCAAAAAATGTATTAGTTAAAAGAGTATATAAAATATAAGTAAACAATATATAAACAATACTTACGAAAGTAGAATTTGGTGAAAGTCAATGCACTTACATGGGTCCTCGGCGGACATCTCGCCGTATGGTCGGCTCGGTCCATGCGCTTTTAAGTGATTATGCGCCTTGAGGTTTGTAATCGCGATAACGATCGGCCATGCAGACGATCTCTTTGCAACTTTATCTTGCCGGTACTCGTCGGCGACCGATCATCTGATCGATCAGTAGCTCTGCAAGAGTGAAAAAAGAATATATTCTTTGTAGAAGTCGTAAAACAAGTATTAATGAAGTGTACTAATAACAAAACTAATTTACGTTCATACCTCGATAATGCTACGTAACCGTGCCCCTGCTCTCTGGAACCTCTGTCCATGAAGGGTATGCAGGCGCGGTGAATCTCACGCAGTTTCCCAACCAAGCGTGAAATACTGCGTTATTCGATCGGTGCATTGTGCGTTCGACATTGTCGAGCAGCGATAGAAATGGCATCTTCCCATTCGCTTTGCCAAACCACTTGGAAGTGGCATCTCACTTGGAAGATTGATGCCTCGAGATATACCTAAATCGCTTTGGCGGGGTCTTGAAAATGAAAAAATTGTAAAATGTCTTGATCATCGATTTTCTTCAACGATATGTATAAAATAATAAATAATTACAATTTGAAAAAGCGACTTACGGACTACGCATCTTAGAAGGAGGCGGTGAAATGGCTGCTTGCATGGAGGATCTCTGCTACCATCACCTCCGTCGACATCACGTCGACCCATACTAACCACGTGACATAATTGCGAATATCGCGTCGGTAATCTGAAGCTTTAAATGTATGTGAAAATTTGTATGTATTATATTTTATTTCAATTTGGTCCCTAAACATATTTTATTGCAAATAAGTCCCTAAACTTTAAAATTATGGATAATTTTGAATTAATTATATTTTATTTCAAATTGGTCCCTAAACTCTTTGTAAAATTGCAAATAAGTCCTAAACTTTGAATTTATGGACAAATTTGACTTTATTATATTTTATTATAAATTGGTCCCTAAACTTACTTTAATTTCAAATAAGTCCTAAACTTTGAATTTATGAGAAAATTTGACTTTATTATATTTTATTATAAATTGGTCCCTAAACTTACTTTAATTTCAAATAAGTCCCTAAACTTTGAATTTATGAGAAAATTTGACTTTATTATATTTTATTATAAATTGGTCCTAAACTTACTTTAATTTCAAATAAGTCCATAAACTTTGAATTTATGGAAAAATTTGACTTTATTATATTTTATTATAAATTGGTCCCCCTAAACTTATGTTATTGCAAATAAGTTCCTAAACTTTGAATTTATGGAAAAATTTGACTTTATTATATTTTATTATAAATTGGTCCCTAAAATTATTTTATTGCAAATAAGTCCTAAACTTTGAATTTATGGAAAATTTTGACTTTATTATAATTTATTATAAATTGGTCCCTAAACTTACTTTAATTTCAAATAAGTCCTAAACTTTGAATTTATGGGAAAATTTGACTTTATTATATTTTATTATAAATTGGTCCCTAAACTTATTTTATTGCAAATAAGTTCCTAAACTTTAATTTATGAGAAAATTTGACTTTATTATATTTTATTATAAATTGGTCCTAAACTTATTTTATTGCAAATAAGTCCCTAAACTTTAATTTATGGGAAAATTTGACTTTATTATATTTTATTATAAATTGGTCCCTAAACTTATTTTATTACAAATAAGTCCCTAAACTTTAATTTATGGAAAAATTTGACTTTATTATATTTTATTATAAATTGGTCCCTAGACTTATTTTATTGCAAATAAGTTCCTAAACTTTAATTTATGAGAAAATTTGACTTTATTATATTTTATTATAAATTGGTCCCTAAACTTATTTTATTGCAAATAAGTCCCTAAACTTTTAATTTATGGGAAAATTTGACTTTATTATATTTTAATATAAATTGGTCCCTAAACTTATTTTATTGCAAATAAGTCCCTAAAGTTTGAATTAATGGGAAAATTTGACTTTATTATATTTTATTATAAATTGGTCCCTAAACTTACTTTAATTTCAAATAAGTCCCTAAACTATGAATTTATGAGAAATTTTGAATATATTATATTTTATTTCAAATTGGTCCCTAAACTTATTTTATTGCAAATAAGTCCCTAAACTTTGACTTAAATTTAGCAGCAGCTAGTGAAAATGTCATTCAACAAGTATTTTGAGAATCATTTGGGTCAATAAATAACCAGATAACTGCTTAATAGAAGTAAACCAGCTGCCTTGTCAAAGGAGAAAAACAAATGGAGAGGTGACATCTTTGTATATCTAGGTAAAGAGTAAATGTACTAGCTTTATGATATGTTCCATTAACCGTTGAGTAATAAGTTTAAAAGCTCACCCATAGTTCAGTCAAGGTTGAAAGGATATAATTTGCTAGATGTTATTCTCACCCATATCTGAAGCGAGATGTTTTGAAAGGATATGTCTGAAAAGCGTGTAATTCTTTCTTTTGGTTAAATTAATTGATAACAATAGTTAACTTGATTATGTAGAAGTGAATATTTTCCTTGAGTACTCCAAAGGGAGCAAGAGCTTATGTGGCTTTGATACAAACAATTTAACCAAATTCGACACAAAAACCAGGAGAAATAGAAATGAAACAACAAAAATTCATCTTATATTTAACTGAATGAATATTACCAAAATATCAGCCCAACAAGCTGAATGCAAAGATTTAGCAAAATCTAAATGGAGGACTAGTTTCCTTATTTTACTGAACAAAGCATAAAACCCTACCTAATTTAGATACAGAAATTCTTGTAATATGTTAATTGCTGAATTCAGATTATCACAAGCTTAAGAATACAAGTATTAGTATTGAGCACAGAAGAGGAAGCCATGTCTTTCAACTCAATCATGAATGTTACAGCAAATATGAATGGAAACCCTTTCATAAATTTGTTCCTATTTGTTTAGTTGTCCAAGGTCACACACCAGGAGGTCAATAAAAATAGAAAATTAAATTGACTGTGACCGGGAAGGTGGACCACATGACTTCGCGAGCAGGTTGAATACAAGACTAAGAAGAAGGTGGAGTTGGTCTCACCTCAGCCCAGAAAGACAGCGGCGACAAGAAACCCGAAGAAGTCCGGCAAAAACCAGAGAGAAAAAGGCTGAGGAGAAAAACCCAAAGAGGTAAAATATGAGAATAAATATTTATTTAATTGGATTAATATTATGAGATAAAACACCACCTACCTTTAGAGCTTGGGTCCGTTTGAAGACACTCCGGGCGAAGACACTCCGGTGAAGAATAAGATGGAAGAAGGAAGCGGAAGCGGTCCACTCGGCGGCGGTGAGCGATGTTCGGGAAGAAGAAGAGGTCGAAATGAGAAAGAAAGCAGTTCGAGGCGTTAATTAAAGGTAAACTACATAAGCGGCGACGTATGTAAATCGCTATTATTATCTGACGGCGACATTTTTCGACTTTTAAGAATACGCGCCTAAAAAGGTGGCATACATTTTCGGAGGATACTAGCGACGACATATGTCGTCGCTATTGACTAATTGATGTCTGGGGATTTAAAATTTAATATTTAATATTTATTGATATGTAATATTATCAATAATAATTTTAGTCTTTAAAATTTAAAATTTAATATTTAATATTTATTGATATGTAATTATATTATCAATAATAATTTTTAGTCTTTAAAATTTAAAATTTAGTATTTAATATTTATTGATATGTAATATTATCAATAATAATTTTAGTCTTTAAAATTTAAAATTTAGTTTTAATATTTATTGATATATAATATTATCAATAATAATTTTTAGTCTTTAAAATTTTAAATTTAATATTTAATATTTATTGATATATAATATTATCAATAATAATTTTTAGTCTTTAAAATTTAAAATTTAGTATTTAATATTTATTGATATGTAATATTATCAATAATAATTTTTAGTCTTTAAAATTTAGTATTTAATATTTATTGATATAATATTATCAATAATAATTTTTAGTCTTTAAAATTTAAAATTTAGTATTTAATATTTATTGATATGTAATATTATCAATAATAATTTTTAGTCTTTAAAATTTAAAATTTAGTATTTAATATTTATTGATATGTAATATTATCAATAATAATTTTTAGTCTTTAAAATTTAAAATTTAATATTTAATATTTATTGATATGTAATATTATCAATAATAATTTTAGTCTTTAAAATTTAAAATTTAGTATTTAATATTTATTGATATATAATATTATCAATAATAATTTTAGTCTTTAAAATTTAAAATTTAATATTTAATATTTATTGATATGTAATATTATCAATAATAATTTTAGTCTTTAAAATTTAAAATTTAGTATTTAATATTTATTGATATGTAATATTATCAATAATAATTTTTAGTCTTTAAAATTTAGTATTTAATATTTATTGATATGTAATATTATCAATAATAATTTTCGATCTTTAAAATTTAAAATTTAGTATTTAATATTTATTGATATGTAATATTATCAATAATAATTTTAGTCTTTAAAATTTAAAATTTAGTATTTAATATTTATTGATATGTAATATTATCAATAATATTATCAATAATAATTTTAATAATTCATATTTATTGAGATATAATGGGAAAATGAAATCATGTTTTTGTACAATTGTAGAAAATTTTTGTTCTACATTATGTACACAAATGTTGAAACTCCATCAAACTCGCGTTTTGACCAACGGCAATGATAGTATGAATGACAAACATTCAAGCGAAAAGCAGTAACAACAATTTGAACATGCGTTTTTATAAAGTAATTTCATTGCAAATTTAGTGATGCGCAATAACATTTCAATCGATTCATTATCATGATCGATTGATCCACATCATCGTCGGCGGCGTCCTCATTGATTTCACTCGATGTTTCTTCATCCTCGTGATACGCATTTGTATCGTCTTCAACATCATAAATGGTTTATAAGCGAAGTTTCTCTGCCGATGTCGGCGAGGCTCTCACGATAATCGATGCATCGATCTCATAAACTTCATCATCATCGCGGTGCAAGGATACATGCTCTATGTTGCCGAGATCAACGACTAGAGATAAGCAGGAAGAGTAGTTATTGTGAGCGAGGTCAATCTCATGATGTTAGCTCCCAGCTGTGTCCCGCGTGCTCTGTGATAGACAATTTGTACTACTTTCAGCGATTCGGACCACGAGATGGATCTTCAATGTAGAACACTTGTTGTGCTTGGCTGTAAGTATGGGCGGTCATCCTTGAGCGCCTGCACGCGATGTCAATCTTGGTAGCGTTATTCTCGGTTACCATCCGTCTCCCGTCACACCTAAACCACTTGCGCCGGAGCGGATGGTGAAAGTTTCGGTCCGTATTGTAGCTCGGTATATCTTACATTTGCCGTAGTAATTCTCACCCCGGTCACAGGGACGGACACACCACTATTTTGAGTTTTTCTTGGAATATCACGATCATATGTCGCGAACCGAACTCCTTTGACAACCAAGCCGTGTATGACATAACTTTCTTTGGTAACATCCAGCGGCCGCGCACATAACTCATGAGAAACTTGATGGTTGTGGCTTTGGCGCATTACGTATACTTTGTATGACAAGAATTATTCTCGATTATTGAAAGCAATTATATTTGAAAACTTGCAATTTTATTCGATCGATGTTCGTTTACCTTTCTATAGAACCAGCGTGAAAGTCTCTTACGTGCACTAGTTCGATGTTTGAATGACCCACTTTGTTCATTAGTTCACCTTTATGTTCCACAGACAAAGTATTGAAGATCAACGTTCATTAGTTCGTTTCAAATGATAAAGTTAATTCGAGATAAAGAATAATAATCAAATTAACGCCTTCTTCTTGCAAGAATGGCTCAACTTCATATGATTGTTCGGGGTGTTAAAAATTGCTTGATTTCGAACTTGGTAGGAAGCGTCGTTGGTGGCTGCTTTCCAAGTGGGTGACCTTCTGTTGAAAAAGCGAAAGGCGTATGCGTGGAGGCGATAGCATCGCACTTACTGTGCAGTCGTCGAACCTTGTCCTATGTCACTGGAAGTACCTCGAACAAAGGTCGATGCCTCGTCACAACATACCCTTGGTATTGATCCTCGGGCGAGCTCGATTTACGGCGTAGCCCTTCAATTTCTTGGTATCGCTCGAATGGATACATCCATCTCATGTGCACCAAACCTCGAGGATTGCCTCTTACGGTAAATGCATTACGAGGTGAATCATGATGTCGAAGAATTTGGCGAAATATCCTTTCAACTTACTGAGAGAATGAGTACAAGGTGATGGTGGGATGCTATCATGTCGCTAACCTTTAGGGCACTGCTTGGGAGTTTTTTTTCACGGTTTTGTGGGTTTTGGATGGCGCAATTTATGAAGGGTTGGGACAACCCGTGCTTATTAATTTTTGGAGCACCGATTTTAGGTGGTTTAAAACCACCCAACGGTGTAGTGTAATTTTGGGTGTTCTTCTCAACTCCTCAAATCGGCGGTTTTGGCCGTTCTTCAAAATTTGTTCCAACTTTACCCTTCCTAAACAATTAAAATCTGCAAAAAATAAAACATTTCTTCAAATCTCTCTCCACCAACAAACGAGGCTTCTTCTTCTTCCAAATCCAAAGCTGCTACGGTGAAAATCAAAGTGACCAATTTTAAAAGGCAATCTTCCTTTGTGAAATATATGTGTGTATCTATGTTGTGCGTATATGTGCTCTATATTTTTGTGCTATCATGAATTAAAGATGAAAAAATTTGAAAAGTTGGTTCATGATCACAATTAATTTTATTAACTTTGTTCAACAATATAAATTTAATAATATAATTTTGATTATGAGTAAAAATTAAGATAGGAAAAAAGTGGAGATAAATTACGAATACCATATTATTACATAAATCTTCTTTGCTTTCTATATATGGGCATATATAATTTGATTGTTTTAAAAAACTTTCGAGAACATGTTGAATAATAAACTACATAAGCATAGGTTGGACCGGTTTCTAAAACCGCTACTAAAAACTACTCAAAATCGGACCGCTCATAAGCGTCTAAAATCGGTACTTTAAAATCGTTGATCACCACTACTTCAAAACTCCCAAAGCGAGGCCCTTAGTGTTCTTGCACAAAGCTTTACGAAGAAACGTGCAGTTCAATAATGACCGCGGAAATTTTTTATTCAAGAAGGCATGGAAGCATCCATTGGTAATAACGTTGCATGATAATATGGCAATCATGTGACTTCAACCCGGAATGTCTGGTACATCATTTGGAGCAATATTCTTAGAAGATTAGAAGCGAAGCCATCTAGAAACTCAACCCGATCGGATAAATTGACAAAATTTCTTACGATTTGAAGGCGACATTGTGTAACATCGCGAGGCTTCATCCACTTATTCAGATTACGATACAAGTGCAACTCCTTTTGATCCTAATTGCATTAGATCGCGCCTCGCATTGGGCGTGTCTTTTGAGTTTGAATGGATCGTCCATAATTGTGCGAGCAAGCTATCACAAACATTCTTCTCTCGTGCATGACATCGATGTTATGTTTGAGCTCGGTAGAAGTCCAATCTGACAACTCATAGAAAATGCTCTTTTTCTCCAATTGAGCTCGTCATCACTTCTACGAATTGTGGCGCCACCGTAATTTGGGTGCTTTCACGGACTTCTATATCTAACACGACTTAAGCGTGCTAAAATATGCATGGCGTTAACCCGGCGGAGGTGGTCGCCTATCTGTCCTCCATCGAAGTCTAAATTGCTCGAAAATGATGCACGGATGGCGGGGAAGGCAGATGATGACCGCGCCATTTGTCTTACCTATCACCGCAATTTGAAGGGTATCCTCGTTGCCCGTCGGACAAGCCTTGTACCCCGACCACTCCAGCTGGACAAACTACTTCTCGTTGGGAAATCGTTAACGATCCACAAAAGGCTGCTGTGATCTGAATACCGACTTGTTGTTGGTTCCACCGTCTCCGTGTCAATCCCTTGACCCCTGAATTCCTTCAACTCATCCACTAATGGTGGTAAAATACATCAATGTCCTTGCGGTGCTTTAGGACCGGTATCAACGAGTAAGCATGAGATATTGAACTCATGCATAACCGGTGCGAGTTGTTAGCTGTTACAACCTCACGGCCACATCTTTGTCTGACAGACTCATGTCACCAAATGGATTGAATCAAATCTGCGGCCAAACCTAACGACATTCTGATCTCACTTGCGAACATTGGATGTTTCATGTCAAAATCCGCCATGCCTTTCCATCAGCGGGATCTTGCATTTCATCATCGTCCCTAGACCTTCTATCTTTGTGCCACCTCATAAGTTTTGCGGTATCCTTAAATACATGAACATACGTTTTAGTGCGAGGGGCGAGGAAAATATCGCAACACGCTTATCGCGGAACATTCTTCCGTTCACTTTCCCGAAGTGTGAACAGCGACTTTCACAGCCGTCGGGCAAGTTTGTCTATCGGCATATTCACCCCAAAGCGATTGCACTGTCGTTCTTGCGGGCATGAATGGATTTGTAACCCAAACCAAACTTCTTCCTTGACTTCTTAACCGTGGTGAAGTCGACGAGGTTCGTATTTGGGAATACTAACTTGACAATTTCAAAAGATCATCTGAACAGGGCTTGTTTGTCCATTTGTTCATAACTTTAATATGCATCAACTTGACTAAAAATTTAGGGGATGAAAATGATGAAACTCACGAGATGCGATTACGAATGGAGAGCACAGAAAGCTTGAGTTCGTCATAGTAACCATCGGTGCTTGTACTGCATGCTCATCACCAACTACATAAGTCTATTACATCCATCATCTCGTCTTCCACTTTCCATATCGCTCATTACGTCTGTACATTCACGATCTGAACATCAATCTACGCCATGATATATCCGGGTGACATAACTCTCCATAAAACCATTACGAAATATGTGAGCCTCGACAATTTCAATGGATGTGTGAGGCCGTTTAAACATTTTTTGCCGCAGGACATTTAATTCTTCCTCTGTCGTTAACGTATGGCCTCGCCATGTTTATAAATGCTTGCAAACCGTTAGAAAATCTGCGAGACTTTATGCGATTTCTAATTGTTGTCAACTTTTATCAATATCCATGCCTTAAAATACTATATTCTTACAAATATAATGCTTGATAATAATTGGAGATGATTATGAAGAAATGGAGATGAAAAGCGAGATGGAGAAGAATTTTTTAATTGTGTGTATTATGTCTGAGAAATGCGGAGATGGGAAGAAGATAAAGAAGAGTCTATAGCGACGACAATGTAAATCGCTATAAACTGCGATCGTCGCTAAAGGAGCATTCCATTTTTAGAAAGTAATTATTCATGCGCAAAATTTAATCAAAATAGGTATAAGCGGCGACATATGTAAATGCATGCTATATTCAATTAGGCGCCAAATTTCCCGTCTAAATTGATGTTGGTATATAGCGGCGACATATGTGCATCAACTATAGACCCCTTCACACTACTGAAAATACGTGATTAGCGTGACTTGTCATCATCAGCATATCAATTGCGGCGACATTTGGAAGTAAGCTATATATCTTTCAAAATACCGCCATTGGTTCGCCCTTTCCCTAATACGGTGGCGGCGACCGAGAAAGGCGTCGTTATAGCCTCCTACACTAGCATGACGAGATAGGTTTTATAGCGGCGACATATACGTCTCTATAAGTTTTGTTGGTATTATGACGACATTTCTTAGTCTTCGCTAATATATGAACTCGATAGGCGACTTTTTTGTAAATGCATAATATATGTCGCCGCTATAGACCCTCTTTGTTTGTGGTGAAGAAGAAATGGGCGTTTCTTGTTCTTTTTCTTTGAAATGGTAAGTGAAAAGGATATGAAATGTTAAAATAAAATTAAAATGGATTTTGCTTTCCAAATACATCCACCACGAGCACCGCTTTGCATTGCAATCCATATCCATATATATATACACATAAGCACATAAGTTGGCTTGAGATTTTTGACCAAAGAATTCTTGGTTTGACTGAATTATCACATGAGCACTTAGGTAGGGTATTTTTTTTGTGTCACTTTAATTTAGTCTTTATGTCCATTCTTGTAGGGTCGACTTCCTTTGAAAAGCGAGTTCACTTGTCTTGCTTTTCCACAAGTGAATCACGTGAGTCTTTGTGTTTTGTGTGGCACTTGAGTTGATTAAGCGGGCTGGGGTCCAGGAGAGACCTAGAACACCCCAACTTTCACAAAATTATTAATTTTTAATTTTTAATATCTTGATTTAATTTTGACCTAATATCAATTTAATGGATGGCAATTGGACTCATTGACCCAATATCAATTTAATGTAAAGGCAATTGGACACATTGGCTAAATAAAATTAATAATAAAAACTACAAATGATTGAACTATTCCTCAATTTAGTGCGCATTCACCCATCTCGAAATCTAAATCTCACATTTATCCTCCACCATTTCTCTACATTGGCGAGTAAAAGCGAAGTTAGATTACAACATTCCAATATGTACAAAGTTCTCCCAAATCACTCCAACAATCACCTATATTAATTTCCCCAGTTTTTAAATCCAATCCCCAAAATTTTACCATAAAATCTTCAATTGCTAGACCATAGGAAAATGAGATGACATACATGATCTTGAAGCATGGGATAAATTGCATGCTTTCGTCCACTCAATTGGTAAATTCTTTAAGGTAAAGGAAATAATAAAAATAAGTCATTTTATAAATAAAAATTAATAAATACATTTTGCTTGTGAATGCATATACGTGTTCAATTGATTTTTTCTTTAATTTTTTTGTTTTTTAGCTTAAGTGATATTTAATTTCATTTGTGTGCGAAGTCTTCATATTTTGGAAGATATTTTTGTGAGAAAGCTGACGTAACTAAGAAGAGTTTGATATTTATTTCTTTTGTGGACTTATTTTAGACATTGCACATTAGTAGTCTAAGTTATATGTTTAGAAGAAAACCCAACATATTGATACGTAATCAAGTCAAGCAATGGTGCGAGTGATGGTTTGTTTATATATTTGTGTAAAGTATATTGTATAAATAAAATAAAGTATAAGAACTCGTAATAAGCGTTTGTAAAAAAATCCATCACTATTATGTTGTTTCAAATTTTTGAGCGTTAATTTGGGACCTCCCAATTTAAAATGCTGGCCGTCTGGCGCTTGAGTCTACACTTGAAGATTTCCGTCCCATTTTGTAGGCTCGGCTGCCTTTTGAAAACAAGGTAGCTAATGCTTGGATTTTGCACAAGTGCAAACCTGGTTAGTGTGTGGTTTGTGGCACTTGACTGATGGATTCCATCCATTTATTCCTTCAAAACAGAGGTCGCCGAGTGTTTACCACAAGTGAACATGAAGGTAATGTTTTTTATAGTGGCATGAGTCTCAACAATGAATGTTGTTCATTTTCGTAGGCTCTATTGCCTTCGTAAGTGCAATAGATCGTAGTCAACTTAGGCATTGGCATGCTTAATGGTAAGTATTTTTTGTAGACTTTGACTTTGCAGTAAAATGAGTGATCATTCCACAAAAAGTCTCTATTCCAAAAAGACTTGAGGCTTAGAAGAAAAATTAGTGTCAAAAAGTCTCAAGTGTTTTCGCATACTTAAAAGAAAAAAGTCTCTTCCTCACCTACCCTTCAATTTACTATTTTCAAGATCAAACATTATTTTTCAAGGATAAAGATTGGTATTATTTGAAATTTTAGTTGTTGAAATGTGTAAATACAAGCTCCACAACACAGATATAATATTAATAGCTTGGAGGTTAAATATCTTCTTTTTGTGGTCTTAATGTTATGGGAATGGTATTTACTTAAAAAAAGTCTCTCTTCCTCACCCACCCTTCAATTATCTATTTTCAAGATCAAACATTATTTTTCACAATGATAAGACTGGTATTATTGAAATTTTAGTTGTTGAAATAGTAAATTCAAGCTCCCACAACACAGATAGAATATTAATAGGTTGGAGCCAAATATCTTCTTTTGAGGTCTTGATTTGTGACGCATGATTGTGGAATGGCAAGCATCTCATTGAGTATAATTAAATTATACTCATCCCTTCTCATTAAAAATTTTTCAAGTGATAATATACATGATTAAATACAAGTATCAAGCGAGCATAATAGTGATATACTAAAACTTATTCCTTCAATAATTAATTATGTAGCCCAGTTAATTAATTGATTTGAAAACTTTATTATTTTCACTTAGGTCATTTAACATCTCAAATTCATTAGCATGATTCTACAAAATATTTAAGGCTGATTGTGGAATAACAAGCATCTCATTGAATATAATTAAATTATACTCATCCCTCCTCATTAACAAATTTTGGTGATAATTAATGTGTTGGATGTGTGATTGGTGAAGCGCTTGTTGTGCCAACGATCGCCAAGTAAATTTTATTTGCTTAGGCTATTTAATTAATAAGACAATCAGCATCAAATTTTTGGATGTTAGCATTAGTCTTTTTATTTATTAAATGGTTTTAACCTTTTGAAAATCGATTTTTAAATGTTTACGAATTATTCAATTGTTTGACAATTGTTATTTTATTAAAGTGACTTTTCCGTAATATTATTTCTTTATAGTTTTAGTGACTCTCTGAACCTTAGAAATTTTTGGAAGTCACACATATCTCTAACATGATGTCTCTCTATGTTTAGAGGGTTGATCTCTCATTGAGCATACAAACTTGTACCACTCAAATTTTCAAAGTGGATGAACTTTTTCTTCATTACTGCAAGTAGTTTATCAATAAACTGCCTTGCGAGTTCGCTCTGCCCGAATAGTTGGCAAATAACAACCACAGATCAAGAAGCAACTTGTTGCCTTCAAACAGAATAATTTCAGATCCCCTACAACATCTTGGTCAATAATTGGTCTACTAATGCGTCGATTTGTAACTGGATTGGTGTTTCTTGCAGTAGAAAATGGCCAAGAGTCACAAGCTTGGATTTTTCCAATTTCAACTTTAGTGGCACCATTGCTCAACATCTTGGAAATTTAACATTTCTCAGTTTATTTAAACATTAGCTCAAATAACTTCACAGGGATTATACCCTTGAGCTTTCTCATTTGCGACGTTTAAAGAGATAGATATGGGATCTAATAACTTCACTGGAGTGGTACCATCATGGCTCGGAACCATACCTGAACTTCAGCACATTTTTCTGGATAAGAATAGTTTCTTCTCTGGCAGCATCTCAACATCGTTAAGCTGCACAACAATTCAAAGTTACAGACACTACAATCTGGCGGACCAATTTTCTTAAATGGAAATATTCCACAAGAGATTCGGCAATCTTTTCCGCCTCTGGGAATACTGCTTATCCTAAGGTCTAACATGCTTACGGGTTCCATACCATTTGGTATCTTCAACTTGTCTTCTTTTGAGAGAACTTTAGCTCTCTCATATAATAGCTCTGTCAGATTGGCTCCCAAACGATATTTGTGATGGTATCCCGGAACTCGACTGTACTCTCTCTCTCATACAACTGCCTTTCTGGACAAATTCCATCAAATATATACAATTGCAGATACCTAGAGGTCCTGTCAATAGCCATCAAATCATTTCAATGGCAGCATTCCAAGTTCAATTGGCAGTCTGAACATGCTCCAGGCATTGTATCTAGGTTCTTAACAACTTCATTGGTATGAGATTTCTTTTTATATAATTGTTCTTATGATCTACGTATATATCAAGTTTGACAAAGTTGTTGGATAAAAGTTTTAGTAGATTTTTGATAAAAGTTTATTTATCACGTGGTTAAAAATTGATAAAATATGGTTAAAATAGAAGTTTTACGGATCAAGAAATATCATAAAAGTTTGATTTTCAACTCAATCAAACAGGCACTTAGCATTCGTTCCTACTAGCAGTATGTGTAAACAAAACTAGCATTCACCGTTGGTGCCCCCATTATAATAGAAATTTCTCTTTTATCACCAAATTATTGTCTGTTTCTATATAGGTCTCTAAAGTTCCAATTGGTTTTGTAGAAGTACATTAATTTGTTATTAATTTATTATCAATACAGGATTATTATTGCACGATATTATTGTGGAACCTATGGACTGTGTTGCAACTTAGTCCTCACAACATATTTTCACACCATCATCTTCAACCTTCCAGTTTTGTGGCGACTTTGATCCTTAAGTGGGCAGATTTCGCCATTTTGACAACTATAAAGTCATTTTGTTGAATAGATGGTTTGTACAGGTTGTACCCTTATTTTAGTTCAAATAAATAAAATAGAAAAAAGAAAAAGCAAAAGAATTATTCATCATCATTGTTAACGCCCCACCTCCCATCCACCCACTCCATCCCATCTGCAAACCGTCACCACCACCGTACATTTTCTATGTCCCAATCCTCAGATGAAGGTTTGTAGGGAAAATGAAAACATTTTTCTGTCTTTTTTTTTTCTTATTTGTTTTCCCTTTTTAATTTTTAAATTTCACTCTTTTTGTTTAATAAGGAAAAGTGCATTTAGAAAGAACAAAATTACTTACATGTGCGATGATTTTGCAATTACTAGACATTCAAAACAATACCCTCATAGAATTTTCCTTTGCCACCTCTCATTTCGTCAGGATGCCTCAATTTTCTTCTATTGTAATTAATGGTTTTTCATGCTAACGTCATAATATGATTACATACATCAGCTTTTTCATTAATGTCAAAAAAAAAAGGTAGACAACGTGCTTCAACTAAAATATATATATATTGGACATAAAACTCATACAGCAACCAAACTTTGTTGGAAAACTAAATAATGATATGAGCTATATCTTCCACGATGAATTTTTGTTTTTCCTACTTTTGACAAGTAAATTTTCAGGAGTAATTCCACTGGAAATAGGAAATCTTTCGAATCTAGAGATATTGAGTGTATCAGGTGTCTCAAATTGGGCCAATTCCATCTTTCTTCATCTTCAACATGTCTACTCGAAAGTTTATCCATAGCTTGCCTACAATAATCACATGCTCGAAGCCTCCCGAATAGAGCATTTATCTTAATCTTCAAAAGCTCGTGAAGTTAGATCTTACGTTCCAATCAACTTCACAATGTGGCATTCCAAGCAACATTTGGAAACCCTTACTAAGATACAGAGCTGCTCAATACTATGAAAACAACTTGTGGTATATACATATTATAACAACTTCTACATTATTAACAATCCTTTCATTACACTTTTTGGTTCTAAAATTTGGCTACGAAATTTGCTACAAATTAATCAGTTTGATGAGATGTAATGGAGCGAAGCTTTGTTGTATTAGCAAATATCCACGTCAATTAATGACTTGTGCGATATTCGAAACTATAAAGTTGAGAGAAGAATAAGGCATTTATAAATTAAATACATGTCGTACATTGAAAACTAAAGAGTTTCAAAAACCAGTTGGACTCTACATCTATTCTAATGTCCATATTAAAGGCATTTTCGCTTGATCACCAAACTTTTTTTTTTGTTCCCAAATCAGTCACCAAACTTTCAATTTGTTTCAACTTAGTCATTCCATTTTAATAATGACGTGGTGGTATGGATTAATTAATAAATACAAATAGACCTTCTTGCTCATTTTCCTCAACCTCTATAAGCTTTTGGCATTTCTCTTAAAGATGTATTTTTTTCTAAAACGCCAAAGCTTATCACTCTCTTGTTATGGTGTTCTCATTAGTAGACTTTGTTTTATAAATCAAGCATTGCACCTTCTCTTGTGGGGTCTAAAACATGTGGTAAAAAAATCGAACACACATCTCCAACATGAGGTCTCGTATTTAGAGGGTTGATATCTCACATTTAGCATACAAATCCTTGTACCACTCAAATTTTCAAAGTCATGAATAAACTTTTACTTTTCCATTACTGTGGCAGTTTGCTCTGCCCGAATAGTTCATAACTTAACCACAGATCAAGAAGCACTTTGTTTGCCTTCAAAACAAGAATCATTTAGATCCTAACACATCGTCGTTTCGGCAACTGGATTGGTGTTTCTTACCAGTAAAATAGCAAAGAGTCACAGCCTTGGATTTACCAATTTCGGCTTCAGTGGCAATTTTATTGCCCCACATCTTTGAAATTTTAACATTTCTCGGTTATTTAAACATGATAGCTCCAAATAACTTCACAGGGATTTATACCCCTTGAGCTTTCTCATTTGCGACGTTTAAAAGAGATAGATATGGGATCTAATAGTTTCATTGGAGTGGTACCATCATGGCTCTCCGGAACCCTACCAGAACTTCGGCACATTCTTCTGGATAACAATAATTTCTCTGGCAGCATCCCAACATCGTTGCTACAACAATTCAAAAGCTGCGTGACGCTTTCCCAACATCCCAACTTCCCAACATCGGCACATATCTTCTGGAAATATTCTACAAGAGATTCGCATAATCTTTCCTCCCTGGAATACTTATACTTAGGGTATAACATGCTTACGGGTTCCATACCATTTGGTATCTTCAACATGTCTTCTTTGAGATAACTTCAGATCTCGCAGATAATAGCCTGTCAGGTTGGCTCCTTAAACGATGACACAACGATGGTATCCCGGAACAGACTGGACTCCATCTCTCAGACAATCAACTATCTGGACAAATTCCATCAAATATAGACAATTGCAGATACCTAGAGTTCCTGTCATTATCCATCAATCATTTTCAATGGAAGCATACCAAGTGCTGGCTGGGAGTCTGAGGCATGCTTGGGGAATTGTATCTAGGCAATAACAACTGTACTGGTATGGATATCTTTTTATATAATTGATGTCCAGGATCTCGCATCTAGTTTGACAAAGTTTCTGAAAAAAATTGATTAAATATATGGTTAAAAGTTGATAAAAAGTTGTGGGTACGATAAAATGTGTGAGCTTCATTGAAGTTTCACGTTCAACTTCTAATAAAAAGCTGATTTTCAACTCAATCAAACAAGCGCCT
This sequence comes from Forsythia suspensa, assembly GCA_023638005.1. Taxonomy (NCBI): domain Eukaryota; kingdom Viridiplantae; phylum Streptophyta; class Magnoliopsida; order Lamiales; family Oleaceae; genus Forsythia; species Forsythia suspensa. The sequence continues at coordinate 1,203,237 of CM042670.1, forward strand.
TAGCATTGTTCATTATCACGAGAATATAGGCTCCTGCTCGAGATGGGCATGTGCCCTACTCGGGCAACATATAAGAGTCCCTTCGTTACACTGGCGGTATGTAAAAACAAAATTCCATCAATTGGTCATGTGCGTTTCAGTAATGTGCATACGCTATTTTTAGCTAAATATACCAATCAGTTAAAAAAACATAAACAATTTCAAAAACCCAATCAACTTATTCACCATTGGTGCCCCATTATAATGAAATTTCACTTTTATTACCAAATTATTGTTTGTTTTAATACAGGTCTCTAAAGTTCCAATTTTGTTCACTTCCTTGAACATCATCCATTTTTATTTATTTATTTATTTATTTATTTTTCTCGACATCAACTACCACTACCACCAACATGCGTCCCGAAATCCAACTACACGCATCGTTGAAAAGATATTTTTCAACTTCCCCGAGTTTGTTGTTTTTAGAATCTACACATAACAAATCTCCTTATTCCATTCATAATTCATCCCCAAGGCATGCTTTGGTAAAGTAGATTGGACGCATTAACAAGACCCATTATATGAGTTTGTTGTGTATGTACCTGCTCACCTTTTACACCTTATTGGACATTTTATCCAATTATCATAGAATTTGGTGGATTTTTGTTTGATTTGGTTTATGTGTTTGGTTTGTAGTATTAATTGTTATTGTATTCTGAGATTATTTTTTCTTGATATTATAGTAATACCCACATGGACTTTGTTGCAACTTAAGTCCTCAACGTTTTCACAAATCATCTTCAACCTTCTAATTTTGTGGCGACTTTGATCCTTAGTGAGCGATTTCGTCATTTTGACAACTATAAAGTCATTTAATTGAATAGATGATTGTACCCTTATTTTTATTTCAAATAAATAAAAGAAAAAAGAAACTAAATGTGATATGAGCATGTCTCTTCATGATGAATTTTGTTTTCTGCTTTTGACTAGTAATTTTCGGAAGAATTTCACTTCACGAAATAGGCAATCTTTCAAATCTAGAGATATTGAGCATACCAAGTTTCTCTCAAATGGGCCAATTCCATCTTTCGTCTTCAACATGTCTACTCGAAAGTAATCCGGTTTGGCAACAATAGCTTGTTTGGAAGCCTCCCGGTTGACAATTATCTTAATCTTCACGAGCTTATGGAGTTATATCTTTATTCCAATCAATTTACGATTGGCATTCCAACAACATTTGGAAACCTTACTAGGCTATAGATGTTAATCCAAGAGCCTAATTGTCACATGTTTAATGTTATTTATTGTCTATATATTTGTACAAGTTGTATAATATATTCTTAACCATATTTAGATCCTATTTTTCAGGATTATACATTAGACATTAGAAATCCCTATAATTTCTACTTTCTTTGTAAAGTTTCTATTTTCCTTGTAAAGCATTAGGGCAATCGCCTATTTAATGAGAATTCCGCAAGGACAAATCGATTTTCAAAGCTCTCTTGTCTTTAACATGGTATCGAGCTACAACTCGAAATTTAGGTCAATTTTGTGTAATTACTTTTGGTGCATTGAGATTTCTCTCTTGTCTTGTGCAAACTCTTGTGGCGAATTCTTATTTTGGTGTATTCAATTCTTGTTCGAGTTTGTGTCTATTCTTCTGGTTTGTCTCGATTTTTTCCTTTTGTTGCTCATCTTTCTTCTGCCGCCCATCATTATGTCCGATAAATTAGATTCCTTTCATGTTCGTTTTAGTGGAAAAAATTATTACGCTGGAGTTTCGGTTCAATTATTTGTCAAAGGGAAAGAATTATGGGGTCATATCGATGGAAGTAATCCGCACCTACGATTGGAAAAATTGTCTTCGTGGGAAATCAAAGATGCTCGGGTTATGACTTGGATATTGAGCTCGTAGAGTCTCATTTAATTCTAAACACGAGGCCTTACAAAACACCAAGGATATGTGGAATTACTTAAAAGATTTACAATCAAGACAACACGCAAGGAGGTTTCAATTGGAGTATGAGATGGGTAATTTCACACAGGAGTCTCCATTGAGGAATACTTTCGGTTATCAAAATCTTTGGGGAGTATTCGAGACATCGTTTATGCTAGTGTTCCTGCCCCTCGGTCTTGTTCAAGCGATCATGAAACCGACAGAGAGACCAATTTTGATGGCTGCGATCGATTTTGAAGTCACGCTGTCTAATTTGATGAATCGTGATCCGTACCATCTTTGGATGCTTGTTTGAGTGAACTTCTTGAGAAGAACAGCTATAGTCACTCAAGTGCCATGGAACATCGAGCTATTGTTAATACACCTATTAACGTGGCCTATGCAGACAAGGAAGAATAAGGCGAGACATGCGTGTGTCCAATGCTATAGCTGCAAAGAATTTGGTCATATTGCAAAGGATTGTACGAAATTTTGTAACTACGCAAGAAGCGAGGCCATATCATTTCCATGTCCCACTCGACACGAAGGAAGCAAGGCGCTTTCATGCCTCGATTAATGCCTCAAGTTACTCGCAATGCTGTTGTCTCACAGATTGTTTCTACCTACTCCTACAACTTTACCAAACCCGAACACACTCACTCCGAAATGGTACAACAAATGATAATTTCGCCTTTTACGCTTTTGGGCTCTCGGTAATCACACATTTACTTCTAAGCCATGGTATTTTGACTCGGACTTCTAATCATATGACTATCGCCCCTCTTTCAAATGTGAAAACTTATGATGGAAACCTAAAATTCACACGGTGATGGTAATCCTCTACCTATCGTCAGTTGGTGATATTTCTTCTTCCTTGACCGATGTTTTGTGTCTCTAATCTATCCACAAACCTTATTTCATTGGCCAATTGGTTGATCATGATTGTAACGTCCATTTTCTCGTTCGGTTGTGTTGTATGCAGGATCAAGTGTCGGAAGATGATCGCGAAGGGGCCTAAAGTGGGACGACTCTTTCCTCTACACATTTCTCCTTCCACAATCAGTCCTAGTTTTCCTTTCCTTTCCTTTGCTTGTAATGTTGTTAGACATGGAAGTCAAGTGTGCATAGGCGTCTAGGCCACCCAAACTCGCATGTACTTAGTAACTTGTTCAACTCGGTTTACTAGGCAATAAAGAATCTTACTCTTTTGATATCCCTTTTGATTGTATTACATGCAAACTTGGCAAAAGTAAAGTACTACCTTTTCCTACCCATGGCTCGTGCAACACATTGTTTTCATATTATTCATAGTGATGTTTGGGGATTGCACTGTTGTTTCTCATGCACATTATAAGTATTTTGTCACGTTCATAGATGACTATGGTCGTTTTACTTGGATTTACTTTCTTGATCTAAAGCGAAGTTTTTCAATCTTTAAGCGCTTTCTTGCACTTCTAGAGACTCAATTTTCTTGATCAAGGTTTTGCGATCCGATTCGGAGGAGAATACATGTCTAATGAGTTTCAAAATTTTCTTCAAAACAAAGGGATCATCTCTCAACGTTCTTGTCCTTCGACACCACAACAAAATGGTGTTTTGAGAGAAAAAATCGTCACCTTCTTGATGTGGTAAGAACCCTTTACTTGAGTCCTCCGTTCCCCTCGTTTTGGTGTGAAGCACTTTCATTCTGTTTATTTAATAAATCGTTTACCTTCTCCTCGTTGAATAATGCTTCTCCTTTTCTTAAGTTGTTTGGCCATTCTCCTCCATACTCGGATCTTCGTACCTTTGGTTGTATTTGTTTCGTGCATCTTCCCTCATGAATCATAAACTTTCTCTCAATCTGTAAGTGTGCCTTTCTAGGTTATGCTATCGCACAAAAGGTTATATTTGTTATGATCCCCATGCTCGTCGTATAAGAGTTTCTAGAAATGTGGTTTTTAGAAAATCAATATTTCTTTCCATCTTATGTTGAGCTCCATCTTCTTCTTTATCTTATATGCCTAGATTTTCTGATTCTGCAACAATTGTAGAACGATTCAAACCTGGTCTCGTGTAAAAGACGGCGTCATCCTATGGTTGGTTCCACTCTGGATCCCTCTTTGCCCCCTCAAGATCTTCGCCCTGGACCTGATCTTGCTACTAATTCCACACCTCTTCGCCGGTCTACTCGAACTTCTCGACCACCTGATTGGTATGGTTTCTCTTCACCCGTCTCTTTAGTAGCTACTTTGTCCTCTATTTCCATTCCTTCTTGTTACAAACAGGCTATGGAACATGAGTGTTGGCAAAAGGCAATGCAAGCAGAACTCCAAGCACTTGAGGAAAATCGAACTTGGGATGTTGTTTCTTGTCCTCCTAGAGTCAAACCAATTGGGAGTAAATGGGTTTTCTCGTAAAGCTTCGTTCGAGATGGTTCTTTGGATCGGTACAAGCTCGACTCGTGCACTCGGAAATAAACAAGAATATGGGGTTGACTATGAGGAGACATTTGCTCTTGCTAAGATGACCTGATTCGGACCATCTTAGCTATTGCAGCTTAGTCTTGGCCGCATCGGATGGATGTGAAGAATGCCTTTCTACATGGTGACTTAAAGAAGAGATTTACATGAAACTTCCTCCCGCATGGCTACTTCATCTCCTCATGATGTATGTGAGGCGTTCTCTTTATGGGCTAAACAAGCTCCCGGGCTTGGTTTGAGAAGTTCGTAGTACGCTTCTTAACTTCTCTTTTGTACAAAGTCGGTATGATTATTCTTTTTTTCACAAGTCTGCTCTGGTGTAGTCCTACTCTTGGTATATGTAGCGATATTATTATAACGAAGCCGATGACTTGATTACAAGCTTCAAAAGATGTTGCATGCAACTTTTCATATGAAGGATCTTGGATCACTCACCTACTTTTGGGCTTGGAAGTTCATCATCGACCAATGGCATTTTCTTAAACCAACATAAATATATTCAAGATCTTATTATTTTGGTGGTTTAGGGACACCACTTCGTTGATACCCCTATGGAGGTAAATGTCAAATATCGAAAAGTGAAGGGATCTTTTGGTGACCTACTCTATCGGCGACTTGTAGGGAGTCTTATCTACTGACGATTACTCGACACGATATCTCTTATCGCTTCATCAAGTCGACCGGTTTATGACTTCTCCTCGGCATCTCCATCTTGCCGTTCATCGCATTATCCGTTATCTTGAGGTCGCCAACTCGTGGGTTATTCTTTCCTCTTGGCTCATCTCTTCAACTTGTTGCCTATAGCGATCTTGATTGGTGGTTGGACACCGTCGGTCTACTACGGGTTGGTGTATGTTTCTTGGTAATGCCTTAATTTCTTGGAAATGTAAGAAACAAGATCGTGTTTCTAAATCTTCTACTGAGGCTGAATATCGAGCCATGTCTACTGCCTGTTCTGAAATTGTGTGGTTACGTGGTCTTCTTGAGGAGCTTGGGTTCTCTCAGACTCATTCTACACCTCTTCATGCTGATAACACTAGTGCTATTCAGATTGCAGCGAATCCTGTATTTCATGAGCGCACCAAACACATTGAGGTTGATTGTCATTCTATCCGAGATGCCTTGGACAATCGGGTGATCTCCCTTCCTTACGTTTCTACTGACCTTCAAGTGGCTGATGTCTTCACCAAAGCTTTAACTCGACTGCGACATCAGTTTCTTGTTGGCAAATTGTTGCTGGTAGACTTACCAGCATCAATTTGAGGGGGGATGTTAATCCAAGAGCCTAATTGTCACATGTTTAATGTTATTTATTGTCTATATATTTGTACAAGTTGTATAATATATTCTTAACCATATTTAGATCCTATTTTTCGGGATTATACATTAGACATTAGGAAATCCTATAATTTCTACTTTCTTTGTAAAGTTTCTATTTTCCTTGTAAAGCATTAGGCAATCGCTATTTAATGAGAATTCGCAAAGGACAAATCGAGTTTTCAAAGCTCTCTTGTCTTTAACAATAGATTCTATATCTATATGAAAACAACTTGGCGGTATGTACATATAACAACTTCTACATCATTAACAACTTTCATATAACACTTTTGGTTCTAAAATTTGGTTCAACTCGATTTATGATGTCACATACATGATTCAACATGCGATGAGAGTAGAGTAATGGCTCATTTTGTGAAAATTTACAAAATTAATCGGTTTGATGAGATGTAATCGAGTTTAAATGTAATAGCAAATAACACGTCAATGGCTTGTCCGATATTCGAAACTATAAAGAGAGAGAACAATAAGGCATTTATAAATTAAATACATGTTGTACATTGATAAAGAGTTTAAGAAAACTAGTTGACTTACATTTATTCATAAGTAAATATATAAACGTCATCTTTACTTTCTCTATTAGTCTTTGTATGCTAGAAATATAAACTTCACTTAGATAAGTTAATTTTTGTCTTTTGGTATTATTAGATGATTGAGTTATGTGATACATGTTTCCTAATTAATGAATACATGTATAAATCTATTCATATTCATGTACTTAGAGCATCTCCAATGTATTCTATGTATTGTTATCTAGGAGGAATTGTTATCGAACAATGACAAATTTGGTGTGATATTTTCTTTGTTGTTTTGAGTAGTATTGCCATGAATTTGTTCTTCATAGAGTTGTGCTTGGGTGTATTGCTAGTATTGCTTTTGAGGATTCGTCTTTGATAAGCGAAGATCATTTGTGTGTCAAGACTTGTGTTCTTGATGTTGGTTATGCCTATAGTCGAGAGACTTTGTCGGTTTCCTTATTTGTTAGATGACGATTTTGTGTCAAGAATTATTTAGTTTTGATGATTTGATGTGTATATAGAGAAGAACATTGTATCTATTATTTGTTTATTATAGTAGAACACTACAAGAAATAGTGGCAACATGACGACAAATAGCGGCGACTATTATGTCGTCAGCTATAGAATAGAGTATGTAGACGACAAACTCATGTCGTCGCTATAGTGTATAAGACATATAGCGGCGACATTTGTCGTCTCTATAGGTAATTTGTCATCACTTTTGTTTTAGAAGATGGCGGGAAGCTTTGCGCTTTTTATTTAACTATAGCGATGACAAAATTTACTATAGCGACATATGTCTCTATAGGTGGGAAGATGGTGGAAGCTTTGCGCTTTTTCTTTAACTATAGCGGCGAAAAATCTACCTATAATGCGACATTGTCGCCTCTATAGGTGAGGTTTTTTTTTTTTTTTTTTTTTTTTTTGAAATCTTAGGTGTGGAATTTGATTTTTCAAAATATTTATTTATTTTACTTTATAAACAATTATAGAAAATGTTGCTCATTGAACCAATATATATTATAAAAACAAATATAATCACAAGAATTTATTTGTCTCTAATGGTTAGGTTGCATCTTCACAACCCTTAGGTTAAGGGTTCGAATCATAATACAATCAATTTAGAATAAAAATGCTAGACAATTGGTCGGACCTTCGGTCGGGTTTCAAGCCCATAATTGATAATTCGGGTCAATGGTCCACCAACTAAATAAATTATTATTTTTAATTATTAAAATTTGACTCCTATAGCGCACAAAGTCGTCGCTAAAGAAGCGACAATTATAGCGACGACAAAATGTGCCGTAATATAACTATACCTACTAATTTATAGAGCGACATTTAGCGACGACTTTGTCGTCTATAACATATAACGACTTTTCGACCTATAGCGATGACTTTTGTCGCTATAGTAACGTCTTGTAGTGGAATATTATTTAGAGTTGAGTTGTATATGTAGGCACGTTGTCGAACCACGTTAAATATTGTATAATTAATTTTGCGTATTATTTAGTTTGGTTATTGCTCTATTTAATTAATTCCTATCGGGTTTTACGAAGAATGAGAAATATTTATTCCTACGTTGTTACTAATATATCGTGTTCGATATTTATTGGTTATTGGTCAAATTTTCCCAATACTATTATTCCGATATGTGACAATGTATTCTAATTAATAAATACTTGTAGAAATTTATTTGTACTTGGTATATACATGTATCAGTTTGGGAAAAGTATGCAATTAATATTTGGTACTTGTATTAGATTTAGATTAGATACACAATTTGTAAAGCCCATAACAGGCTAGCATCTTGGTCATTTTTAAGTCAATTTATGAAATAAATTTGAGGGTTCTCTTGAAGAACATGGCTCAGCTACTGGGCACTACAAACAAGCAGAACCTCGTTCTGATGGTCCCTTACATGGTTCCGGGAAAAAACATAATTCCACTGAAATGATTAATATGGACAAAGCTTTATATTTCAATCAAATGGTCATTCATATCTTAAATTGATGAATGCACTCCAACTTAAATATGTATTCTTCCATCACCAGATATAATTAATAAGTAACAACATGCCACATATAAATTGAGAAGAATGCTCATTTGTCACCAAGAACTACATTTATAAAGATATAAAAATGTTAGATGTTTTTTCATAATTTATTTATTTGTTTATTATTGTTATGCAAATAGTTTGCTGCTTCAAATGAGGATCCACTTGCGTTAGGTTTGGGGTCGAGGGGCAGCTCCCCTCGTGGGGCTCGGTTTCGTGCCTTGAGTTTATTTAGATTATCAAATTCCTTATAATTTTTAACAAAACTAGTCCCATGCAGATATTAACCATTCATCATTGACATAACTCTGCATAACTGAAGTTGTTCCTAGTGAAACTTTAGAAATGTTTGAGGAAAAATAGTTAATTATTCAACATAGCAGGTCAAACAATTTTGAACATGGAATACCCCTATAAGAAAACTGGATCTTGAAAAGTCACATACAATCCCTACATACTTGAAAGCCAAAATCAACAGAAGGAACCCCTCTGAGACAAACAACGTCATTGAAAATGCAATAACAAACACAGTAGCCATCACTTATGATCAAAGAATAAATATCAAGAGCATATGACTATGCAAAAAATATAATCATGTGTGTTAAATATTAAAAGGTGAAACTTCCGATCATGTTTTCCATCTGCACAGCTCGAAAACTTCTTGATTTGTAAATTGATTAAAAATCACTGCATGCTTGCAAATAAGGCAGTTAATGAAGATTATCACCAACTTATTTGAATCTTCTAGATTTTCTCTTGTTTTGATTTGTCTAGAACTTTCTCTTGTGCCAAATAAATTAGGAAGGATCTAGAACAATGGGGATGTTTTCATTATTAGCACTAGAACTTTCTAGTTTGTTTTAACATCTATTATAGATGTTTCTAGAAATATTGTAACCAAGTATAAATATGATGTTAGTATAGTCGTGAATGAGTGATAAGTGAGATCAACTAAAGTGAAGTGTTGTAAAATAATAGTGGTGTGTCCAAATTGTGTAAGTAAGTTATATAATAAAACAAGTTCCTTTTATGTTTCAAATCCAACAAGTGGTATCGAGCGAGTCGATTGAGAGCCACGTGTTTATAGAAGCAAGGCAATCGATTGGAGATTATTTTCAGTTTCAGAGATCGTCACAAATTGAGATTGTGAAGCTTCAATAAAGCTTGCTGTAACGAGGAGGTTATTCAAGTTACGATGGGCACCTACAAGTGATAGGCGGAGTGAAAGCTCAACAACCAAAACTACACCACATGGCGATATGCATGGAGTCTTATCTCAAGTCCAAGACTTGTGGGACGTAGTTAGGCAAGGTGAAGTGACACCACCGGAGGACGCCCGAGCTCGAAGAAATGGAAGATTAAAGCAGATAAGACCATGTTTGCAATAAAGACAACAATTGATGAGGAATTATTAGAGTACATAAGGACAAGTTCCGAAAGGAAGCATGGGACACATTTGCACTTGTTTAAAAGAAAAATGATCTAAGGTTGCGCTTCTAGAGAACGAGCTCAGTCCATCACTCAATGGGAGATGACGATAAATCATACTTCAACAAGGTAAAATCTCTTTGTCGCAAATCTCGAATTAGATTCTTCAAGTAAAATTTCGCTAGGATGAGAAGAATAATCATACATAGATTGAGACACAATTTAGAGCTTTATTGTCAAGAATACAAGGTTGGCGTAGCAACATTCACTAGTCAACCTAGAAAATTTGCAAACCGACCAAGAGGCGTTGACTAAACAAATATTGTGGTCTCATCGAAGAAAGAAGATGAGGCATTGTTTAGTTATAAGAGAAATGCTAATCCTCGACAAAATAATAAAGAAGAAAACATATAGAAGGTTCTCAAACAAGAGGAGCTCAAGAAAATCGCGACAAGAAAGGTCAGTTGTCCAAGAGTATAGACAACCTAATAGCTCTTGCTATGTATGTGCAAACGAGGTCATTACGCAAGAGATTGCCAATTTAGGAAAAAGCTAGTAGAAGGAAATATGGCAACCTCCAGACGAGCAAGAAAAATATAATAATGAAGAAGGGTGGGATGATGAAGCGCACTGCACTAACCGAACAAACTTATGAGGAGGTGAGCGTTTAAGACTTCGAAAAGAATCAAGATCGATGGCGATCGCCCTCGGATGATAGATTATGAAAATGATTGGATTGTCGACTCGGGATGTTCCAATCACATGACAAGCACAAGGAGAAGCTGCAAAACACAATAGAGTATAAGAGAGATCGAATGGTGGTTACGCAAACAACTCGAGATTGCTAATAACACATATTGTTATGACAATTATCACGCCCATTTTAGACCTAGTCAAGTGCATCTACAAGACGCTCACCATGTGCCGTGAATGAAGAAAAATCTCCTATTAGTGGCACATCCGACATCTTCAGTGTAATTATGTTTTGTTTGGACCGAAAGATGTTAAGGTGTATCAAAATGTCAAAATTTCGTGCACACCAAGAATGGAAGGATCAAGACTAGAGTCCATCTATGTAATGTCGAGAATCTGCATACATAAATAAGACTCGGAAAAACAAGACAATAGATTATGGCATGCGAGACTAGGACACGAAGCTATCACAAGTAAGGTAATAATGAAGAAGACAATGCTCAAAGGCCTTCCTCACTGAGATCACAGACGACATGGTATGTGCGTCATATGGTTAAGCACATCGCTACCATATCGAGTCAAACTATAGAGCAAAGCAACCATTGGAGTTGATACACCTGATTTGTTTGGACTCGCAAGCAACTATCAATTTGAGGCATGCGCTACATGGTGACATTCATCGACGACTTCTCGAGGTGTGTTGGGTTTTCTTTGAAAGAAAAATCAGACGTTTAGAAAATTTAAAGAGTTAAAAGAAAAGTAGAAAGAGAAGTCGAAGATAAGATTAAGTGTTTACGCAGATAATGGAGGAGAGTACACATCTAGAGAATTTTCCCAATATCTACAAGAACATAAGATACACCATCGTTGACATGTCCAAACACTCTATAGTGTAAAGGTGTAGTGTAAAGAAAGAATCGAGATCTGGTCAAATATTAAGTATGCTAATGCAAAGAATGTACAAGGAAGGCTCTGGCAGAAAAATATGACAGAGTATGTGCTAAATATGAACCGTAGCTAGAGTTCATGTCATCACTTGAGAAAACCTGAAAATTGGTTTGCCAGCTTAGTCACTTTCGTGGTCTTCGTCAGATCCACACGTGTTCGCCTAGTCACTTGAGTGTATGTCCGACAAAAGGCTATTAGATGTATATTCATGATATGGGATAGCCAAAGAAAAGGACATGGAGGTAGCTGATCCTATTGAACGACTGTATACATCCTCGTAATGTGTCTGATATCTTTCGTGTGGACACTACAAAGGTGGAACCGCCTGTGATTCAAAGGAAACGAGATAGCTGCAAGTAAAATCGAAGTACAAAAGAGAGCCCTGAGGGCACTGAAATCACTTGAGTCGAGGAGATAGAGAGAAGAGCACATGAGGACACAACGTTAGAAGTCCATGGCAAACCTGCGCGAATTGAAACCAACACCAAAAAGAGAATAAAGCCGGAGTCAATAAGAAGAAAGCCGAGGTATTAACGAGTCCTCAAACACAACTAAGAAAATCAATCAGACAACGAAGGCAAAATCCCAAGCACGCTAATGTAATGGTAGAAAAGATGAAAGTAACAAAGAGCCAGTGACATTTGAAGTACCGTCCAATCACGTGTGGAGAAAGGCAACGGAATAAGAGATTGCGGCTCTAAAGCAAAATGAAATTGCCAGACATGACGCCTAATATTTCACAGAGTAAATCCTATATCCTCGCAAACGGGTATAGAAGATAGCGAGGGCGTACTCCAATACGCCAAAAGAAAAGTACAAGGGCCATGCGTCGGATGATGAGAAGAAAGAGTTAAATCAAATAGTTGGTGCTAAAGGGAGAATTGAAGATTATCACCAACATATTTCGAAATGTTCTAGATTTTCTTCTTGTCGCTTTCGGTTTAGAACTTTCTCAAGGCCATATAAATTAGGAAGGATCTAGTAACAACGGGATGTTTTCACTATTAGCACTGGGAAACTTCTAGTTTGTTTTTAACCCCATTATAGATGTTTCTAGAAATATTGTAACCAAGTATAAATATGATGTTAGTGAAGTGGTGAAATGAGTGATGAGTGAGATCAACTAAAGTAAGTGTGTTGTAAAATAATAGTGGTGTGTCCAAATTATGTAAATAAGTTATATAATAAAACAAGTTCTTTGTGTTCCAAATCCAACATTTAATCTATAAACAGGATTAAGGTATAGATAATAAGTTCAAAAGACAAATCTTCATAAATCTTCCTATAAGTGCAGTAATTTAGTTAAGAGCAAGAGAAGGCTTCACATGCTCCGAGAGCTTGAAAGCTAACTTCCAAAAACTCCTTAACCAAAATGGCTCAAAACTAAATAGAAAGTTACTTGTGAAACAAAATCCCTCCCAAGTCCCAATCATTACCCCTTTCTTGAATTTTGCACTCTCCTTTTTTCTAGAAAAGCCCTTATATCTGGGCTCTTCCATATACCCATATAACTGAGATCAGTGGAAATATATTACAACTCACAACATATACCTAAAATAGACGAGATCGCTAAAGAACTCGAATGAATCATGGAAGAACAGATCTCGAGCAAACAAAACATATAAAACGGCCCATTACCCTCCCTTTTACAAAGATTTACACTTGCTAGAAGTTAACATTTTCAAATAGAATCCCAAGTCTCAACCAAGTGGTATCCTCGAAAGTTCCGAAGGCGCTAAAAACTTAGCTATATATACGAACAATAAATACATGAATCCCACTTGCAATCAAACAAAGTGGTAGTTCCCAAGTCGGGTCACAACGGGCCGATAAAATTCGCGGTTCGCTCTCAAGGCGAGCAGTCTCTAACATACTGTTGAAGAGTTGACAGCTGCAGAGCGCCATACTCCGAATTTGAGAATGATTAACGAACGGATTATCACTTCAAGGAGACAAACACATAGTACTTGATTGTGAGGGAGACCGCTGGTAAAGCGCAAATAAAGAATAATCCCACAATCAACTTTAAAGTAAAACAATCCCCATACAATCCAAAAAAAATACCAAAAGAAGAATAATATAACTAACCTTACAAATTTTCAACATCCTCAAACTAAATATGGTGTTTAGAAACCAAATCGAGTTTGAAAATTAAATTGTTCCAAAACAAATTGTCATCTTCCATGGGTCGAGGATACTTTATAAACGTGAGCTCATAATTCATGCCAAACAAGCCAACAAAGAACTAAGTCAAAAGAAATAAAAAAATCTATCATCCACCAATCTAACCAAACCATCACTAAGACTCTCATGAAAGTACATCCCCATAAGTAGAAAACGATGCGTCAAAATCAAATTCTCAAACAATTTTTTACAATCTGTCTAAATTTGCCGAGATAGATCACATTAACAATAGCACCATGAAGATCCATAGGTTGCATTCAAAGAATCCTTCCAACATAAAGGTAAAAATATGCAATCGTCTGACAAGAACTTCTTATGCACACAAAAGAGACTACAACAATGCGATGACAAAATAAAAGAGGTGAAAGAGAAGTAAACAACTTGTTTCTAGTCAAATTACTAAACCAATAACAATCATTACTACTACCAAAGAATAGAGGATCGAAGCCATAGGACATTCCAGATCATAACACCACCATCACCCCACAGCTTTCGTTAAAAGCAATAGTAAGAAACATCGACTCGTGATAAAATTGAGGGATGGTAAAAGAGGTCAAAAAGAGGCCAAGCCCTAGAGACAATCCTCCTGAGGATACAGACACACTACAGTCCGTCTGTACCACCAGCTGGAAGGACAATGATGAATCGCCAAGAGGTCAAAAAGAAATAAAGACACCCATCAATGATGACAAAGTTAAACGGCAATAAATATGCAAGGACAACCAAAAGAAGAAAAAGTAGAAAAAGAAAAAAAAAATATCATGGCCGGACAAGAACATCTAATCCAAACAAGAAAACTCGGCTTGACTATTTAGTGATTACATGAGCGATACATCACGCCGCGGAGAATCTAAGCTTGTAAGTTTAATCCAAAATCATATTAAACGTATTCGACACGACGATAAATTAATAAATCAATATAATTGAAATATAGTAATGAAAAGAATACAGAATCAGATAATTGTTTTGCTCTTTATTATTACAAGTGCGGTAAAAGACCTTATATGGTTATAATAGTCCTAAAAGAAAAATTTTCGGGGTAATAATCGCATAATCAACTATAAAAAAAAAAAAAATAATCCCATGCAATCCGAAAAATACAAAAAGAAAATAATTAGCACCATTTTTTTTCAAATCTTCAACATATGTTAATATTTTAAGATGGAAAACCATGTCCCAATAAGATATACATCGATGTCGAAAGTGTCCATATCATCTCACCACTGTGTAATAAATTAGTGTTTTTCGACAAGGTAAATGCAAAATACAAATACTAAAAGTTTAAATTTAAAAGACTTAATTTGGGGAATTTAATGTAAATGCTAATATTAAACATGTATAAAATTTCGGAGCCATAAGAAAAGTCACATAAATAATTTCTATAAACTTCATTTCCCACTCTCGATATAAAGTTAATTGGCTTTAGTATATGAAATCACTTCAAAGAATTTTCTTTTTATATCTTCATCTCGCTTCTATATCTATTTAATGTCGTTGTACTTTGCAAAAGTTGTACGACTATCTTCAACTCGACATAATAACTTACACGTACCTAATCCCAAAGAAATCATCTTTAGATCAACAACTTCTCATCTGACACACACACACACACACACACACACACACACACACACACACACACACATATAATACGCACACACGCCACACACACACACACACAGTTGATCAAATGAATAACAAATTATATTCGCTAACTAGAACGAAATTACAATTTAATGTCATATATATCGACTAAGACCAGAAATAAAAACCCAAGGATGAAGAGTTTCATCCTTTGATATTAGATATGGCAAATATCATATATGATATTTTCATTTGTTAAAATACATATACACTCACTTAACGCCTTCCCCAGATGGCAGCAAGAGTTTCATCCCTTTGAGAATATTCAATCAACGCATTATTTCATTTTTCTACTCTTTGCCTTTCTCGCCTTTGTAAAACGAAAGTTTAAACATGAGAAATGTGCATCGCCTCGCAAACTCGAGTACCCATGCGCGCACCAATTAATCCGACATCCATTTCTAGTCATTAGATTGGTTTCATCCTCTTCCACCAATATTCTTCATGATTATACCAAGATGGAAAACCATTGTTCCCATACGAAGGGAGAGAGCTTTAAATTGTCATTGCCTTTTAGCAATCAGAAGAAATTGCTTTGTTTTAATGACAAGAGAATAGGCTAATATCGATAAACCAAACAAACATTTGCTTGTCCTTGTCCGACAACATAAATCCAAATAGAAAGTAATTAGTACAAAATCATAGTTAAGAAGAAAACCATCTTCCCAAGATAGAGCCACCTCAAACTTTCAACGACGCCTCCTCTGACAGTTAAATTACATGATGGATATACATCTCATTATGTTCCACAACAGACACGCCTAAGCCAATAAAAACTTATAGAGATTGTACATCGTCAATGAAAATCAGGATTAAGTTACAAGAAGCTGCAACAGTGTGTGTGTGTGTGTGTGTGTGTACTTGTTTGGGCACTTATATATATATATAAGAGTGATCTTTGACTAGCATTTAGGTGATATATTGTCATCACTAAGCATATAGAACCTGCCCAACTCGACCGGCCTTGCTCAACCGAGCAATCGTGAACCGTACACCCAAAACTAGCCGGTTAGGTAGAAAAAACCCTCCCTTTAAAATTCTTCGCCCAAAAACCGCTTTGACATCGTCCGATTTTGAGGAACCCGCTGAACCGCTCCCGACGATTTTACCGCTTTTAAAATTATTTCTTTTCATAATTAATTGCAATCTGATCATTGAAATTCATCTATCTCCATGCACATTTAAACAAATCAAAACTTAGTGTGGTAAAAGTACATGCCATGCTAAAATCAACTAACTCTCATCTATGAACTCTACGCTACATGAGACAAATGGAAGTGAAACAGCTCAACAAAGTTCCTTCCATGTTGCTATGTTACTAGACAAAAAATAAACTTTATTACTTGAATCTACGCAAAGAAAAGGTACAACTGCTCAGTATGAGAATAAATTAATGCTCATAAATTTATCAGCATCTGCTTTTCAGAAACCATGTTTCACACAAAGAAATTCAAGAGAAGTTATGGGGAGGGCCCAAGAGAAAAGAAATCCTTTTGTTGAAGGGAACCAATCCAGTGAAAGGAAATTTCAATGAGCAAAACCGCAAAGGAAAGTCCCTTTTTTTCAGAAATTTAAAAATTGCAAATTTTAATTAAAACACCTTAATTTAGGGGGGCAAAAAGCTTTTGGTTTTCCTTTTTCCGCTTCTAAGCTTGACAGCTTTTCAATTTTCTATTTTATCCTCAAAAGAAGAGGAAGAAGATGGATTGGTTTTTTTCTTCATCACCACTAGAATTGAAAATTGTCACGTAAACACTAACAATAAAGAGTCCTAAAGCTTACAGTGCAACCAATAATGCTATTTTTCCTACCTAATTTCTCGGAATACCAAGACGAAAATTCTATTCACAAAAATCAAAATGTGTACATAAAAATTAAGAGATCAAAAGGTTTTAAATAAATTATACTTGTAAGGTTTCTAACTTTTTATGCTCGTTGGAAGAATAAAATAATTTATCTTCGCAAAACGAATGAGCGATAAAAATAAAATACCTTAATACCTGTAGCACTCTTAGAGTTCCTAAAGCTGAGCTCTCTCTCTCCATTTCTCAAAATTTGAGCCAAACCAGTTTCCATTGAAAAGAAAGAACAATAAAAAGTGGAATTTCCAAGAAGCATAAGGAAAAACAAACTATACTGTATGTGTGTGTGTATTTTTTTTTTTTTGATTGGCGTTGAAAGGCAGGGAGTCGTTGGGGTCGGTATGACATGTGGATGTCTAATATGCTGCCACGTAATATACAGCTTGTGTTCATTTTGGGACGTGACTAATGGCAGTTTAGAAATGGGATTTCCTGAGAATCTTTGAGTTTGAGGAGTATTTATGGTACTTCTCCGTCCCACAAAAATGTAATTTCATTTCTTTTTATGATTAAGAAAACATATTTAATATAATTGAAATTATAAATTTTTCACACTTTTCCTATTATAAATTTCATTTAATATTAAATATTCATTTAATCTAATAAATTTAAATACTTATTTTGGCCGATAATAACGTAAATTAAAATGCTGATATATTTAGAAAATAAAAATTTAATATACTTCTATAAAAATAAGTTATTTATAATTTGCGACAGATATAACAAGAAAAAATAAAACTATCTTTGTGGGGGTGAGAGAGTAGTTGTTATTATTAATGGCCATGTTCTATAAGTGTTGGAGTGTATTTATTTAATTAATTATTATGAAGATGGACCCAGTTGGGAAATTGCACAAATGATTAAGCACACCTAAGAAAAATATTTTGTTTTGGTCTAACTTATCATAACATATGAAATAACGGACAATATATATATAAATAAGTAAATTGATCTTCAACATTTGGTTATATTTTTTAGAGATAGAAATTATTCTAAATATTTATTAAATCATTATGTGGACTTTGTATATCCAATTTTATAAAACTAAATGTTATTAAATAACTTAAGTTTGTTTCTAAAAATTTGAAGTGAAATATATCCGGGACGTTAAATATAATAATTTATTTAGATTTAAACATTTCTTTGCTTTGTAAATTGATTTTGTAACTATAGTTATAGATTGATGACTACTTTGCTCGCTTTCAAAGTTGGGAACTAACTTGTTAGCCGGACAATACAATAGAAACCATTACTACAATTTTCTATTATGTATTTGATGCCCAAAACAAATTACTTCAAATTGGTAGAAGGCTTGGTTGATCCATTTCGATCCAATTTTATCATCCAAACATATAGGTCATAACTTAATTTTTATAGAGAATTTATGGGTCCATGAAATGTCAAAATTGGATTTTGGGACTCACTTATTGTGGATAAATTATTTACTCCTAGATACTTTTAAAACTCATTTGAAAAGTAAAAGAAGAAAAATGTCCACACTTAATTATAACGAAGACTCAAAATTCGTATCAAAATTATAAAAAGATAATTATTTATTTTCAATTTTAACTCATTTCAAGAAATCAATCCAAATTATCTCATTTCGAGCAATTTTACTTACGCTGGCGCCATAGAAGAAGAGAAACCAATACATCTATGTATGTAAGCTTCTCTTTATATTATATTATAGATATAGAAAGGTTGTGGAAAATGGCTTTTTGTTCCACACTTTTTACTTGTTGCTTCTCATTTTGATTGGAGTAGTTGACTCTTGCATGAATCTCAACTAGCCCCATGCATAATATTTAGTATAATCGACTTTTTTATCTAATATAGAAACAACTTTGACTCTTTTATTAGTCTAGTCATGAACCATAACAAGTTGAGTCATGCTTCACCTAACATATATATTCTTTGCTTTTTGTCTAAGATTATAATAAAAATAACATAGAATTATGATTCCTAGGAGGTGGTGTGGATCTCATACCGGGTCTAGAAGGTATGAGTATAATCAACTTGGCTTCCAACAAAACATTTGCTAAGTAATTGTGACAATGATAATCTAAATATTGATCATTAAGGAATAATAAGTTAACTTCCACAATCGCGAGATGATAAATATAATTGGCAAAATTTTTATATTGTAAAAAAATCTTACAAAATAACAATTGGTCTCCTTTACAATTACAAGAAAATACATTTAATATAGAGATGTTTTAATAAACAATTGATGAAATATGAATTGACTTCTTATTTTATTTTTTTTATTTTATTTTTTTGTAAAAAGGTTGTTTTCTATATATTTTCTTATTAAAAAGTCAATTAATCGTAAGCGTTTCTTTTTTCATTAAAATAATAAATCCTAATCTACTGTGGTCGAGTATGACATGTCTATTAGATTCGGAATAATAACGTAAAGATCATACTTTTATAGTTTATTATTTTCATTTTATTACAATATATTTAATTTCAAATGTTTCAAAAATATTTGTTATGGAAATTTGAGCATTTAGAATTTATATATCTTAAAATATGCTATATAAAGTGATTAAATATGTTATAGAGCATGAACATATTTTAACTATAGGATACCAAACCTATGTAATACATCAATTTCATTTATTTCAATCCTACATATCGCACTAACATAACTCGGTTTACTTAAATGCATTTAACACTAGCATGTGAATTTCAAATATATTGTTACAATGATCAAAAAACGTCAGGTAGGATTTATTCGATGAAATTGTACAAAGAAACTACTAAAATCAAAATTAAATGAATTAATTAGGAATTGTCAAACTCAAGTATCATTGTTATACTATTCTATTTGACATTAATATTACATATATTTATAATGAAATTGCTATGTAAAATAAAAGGAATGAAAAAAGTCTTAACAAGTAAGAATCATTTGTATTAGCACATTATCATATCTAGGTATAGAAAAAATAGTGAAATTAAAAAAATGAAATTTTGTAACCAATTTTCCTTCATATTAGTATATGGACAAAAAAAATAATGAATCGGAAGCAAAACATAGGGAGTTGAGTGGTCTTTTGAAATAAATTGAAGATAAGTAAAATGAAGTTATGACAAATTGAACTCCACCTCTAAAATTGATTAAAAGTTATGTTGTACCTGCATGTAAAGCAAAAATAGACACGTTAAAATTGTGCAACATATTTCTTTTAATTAATTAGTAAAATAGCTTTATTGTATTTTCAACTCTTGTTTATTCTTAAAAGTTCAGCTATCTTGTACTATGCATGTCTAACAATTCTAGACACTTAGGAAACTAGAGTATTTTGAACATATTTCAGGGATATAGCTATTTACCCTTCTTAACTACTTGTTAAGATCTCCTATAAGCAGCCATCGGGTCCGACTATCATTTTTTTTTAGATTTCATTGCTATTTCATCACATGCAGCGTAATAGACAAGTAACATGAGATTTATTTAGCCGGTCCCAAGTTAATATTCTTTTCCATTTGATTTGATGATAATGAAGAAAGTATAGCTCAACCCCTTCGCCTAAAACGTATGGGTTAAAGTAACTATACTCTTCGTTTGCCTTCGAGGTCGAAGGGTAATATTAAGTGAATCATATAGACTTCTGCTCGTATGACATGTCTGAAAACAGGGGTTCGCTCAGATGTTCTAAACGAGGAATAACACTTCTTCTGCTCGAATGAGGAGTAACACCGTATATAACATTTGGTAAAGATCTCATCTGTCCTCATTGTCACGTTCTCAGAAATTGCATTATTAGCTTTAATTACCAATATATTCTGTTTATTCACTTTCAATAATAGTTATTTAGTAAGATTTTCAACTTCAAATGTGACTCTCTTCGTTATTGCCCAGGCAGCAGATAGGGCAGAGGTATGTACTGGCTGTGTTAAATCACAAGGCAATTTATTTGTTTGTGGAACTCAAGCAGCTGGCTTTGTTGCCGATGACCAGCGAAAGTAGCATGTTTTATCCTAGCGAATTTTTTATGAGACATGGACGGTAGAGCCCTAGACTAATGCTTTGAAACATTTTCTTGAAACTGCACGGGATGGCGGTGTATCCCCGACCTGATCAGCTCGACGTTTAGTTTTATTTATATATATGCATGCTTGTTTATATACTATTTCACTCACTATTTCTTTGAAGAAAAAGCTCCTTTATATAGTTCAGTAATATGATTTCTGTGGCCACTTCATTCTGTACATTATAGCTTCTAACAATAAAGTTGCAACAGTTTAAGGTGAACTGGCTCTGCTATTTGTCTGATGTTGCAAGTAGCATTACTGCACTTTTTACATGTATTTATGTTTGGAAATATTTCACGTCAAGTATTGCTATTATTTATTGTAGTCAATAATATAGCACAGAACCATGCAACGATAATAAGAAATGGGAATTAAAATTTACTTAGACTTGGTAAAATTATCTGCATTCTCATGATCACTCTCTCACTAGCTTCAAGGAGGATTACAAATTTGGACACAATAGTAAATTACCAGCGCTTAAAATTTTGAAAATTATCTCCTACGTCAAATATCAACTAGAAAAGAAAATAAGATGAAAGGACGCTTATTTCTTTAAAGAGCTTCACACTTTCTCTCTTGGTGTATTTTAAAATGGTAAAGAGGTGGATCGGATCGTCCGATCTAGCTCCCGAAAAAAATCAATTTTTGATGTGCAATTTTGTTTTTTCTAAGTAGTTGTTTCTCTCCAAAAATCATGACTCTAGACTATATATATGACATAAGAAACTCACCTAACTTTACAATCAACCGATGTGGAACAAAACCAAAGCTATAAGTCAATTTGAACATATACATTGTTCTTGTGCAATGCGGCCCTATTACTTTTCAAAGACTTTACGTATATGTTTGTCGACAAGATTAGATATGATTTAATAATATTATAAATAATATTTTTGCATTTTTTTCTCTTTAATAATATCTATATTTATTATTCTATTAATGACTATCATGCCAATAACATCCTCAAAGACTTAGTGTTTAGCTACACTTTTGATTGTATGTTTGTTATCGTTCGATTCATCATAATTTGATATATCTCTTTTCAATGTGTATATCAAAATGATGTTAGTAAATTATTTTTTAGTGTTACTTTAAATGGATGCTTCTAAATCAAAATTGTTGACATATTTATGAGGGAAGTTATGTTGAAATTATGAAGCTTACCTTATTAAATACAAGAATTAAATAAATATACTTATGATTTTTAACACTTTTAAACTTTTTAGATTAAATAATTTAATAAATATAAACAACAATTTCATTATTTGTATCTTGAAGGACTATCGCTCTAATTTTTGTCTATGTTTTAATTTTGTTCATGGTAAACATATTGATACGCATGCAATGTAAATGTGGCATATTTTTCAAAGAACTGCTTTTGACATGATACAAACTTTGACTGTGTGATTTGATAAATATATTTTTTCCAACTGTATGAGTCGTGGATATGACAGAGGGGCACTGAGAGGGGTTGCCTCAAATTTTTTTTAACCCTTGTTAATGAGAATCTAATATTTTATAATAAATCATAATATTTAAAAAAACTTACAAGAAGCCATCCGACAAAATATTCAAGATCTAAAATTAGCAGAAAAGAAAGTTGTGCTCGACCACAATTTCTCTAACTTTTTGTTAACGAGGTGATTATAAAACACAATTCAATTGTATATCTTTTTCTTTTGCACTAAATGTTCGCTATAAAATTCTATTTCATTTCATAATCAAAATTTTTGAATAACTAATTATCAACAAAAATATACAATAAATATTCTTCTTCGTATTGTATTTAATACATCATATTATTAATAAAAATGCATAATCAAAACAGTATGTTCTTCCTGAAAAATGCACGAAAATGTTGTCGCTTTCTTATTCAACATTATGGGCTGGGCCACTAGTTTCACATCACCGGGCATGGGGGAATTTTTTTTTTTTTTTGTTAAAGAACAAAAGTTGTGGTCTGTATAGAGGTGGCTCAAATCAATAAGGCCCAAATTACTCCGCCTTGTTTCAAATATAATTTTATGCATGGTATGTATAATTTCGACACGTCCATATCCATGTTTCTCGTTTCTTTTCATCTCTTTTTGGAGGTACGTGTTAGTGGGCGCCCACTTTACAATCGATTAATACTAAAATTAATTACAATATATATACAAAGCATTATTTTTTCTTTTTGTTGTCCCATTTTTTATCTAATGAATTTGAATTTAGTGTGTTTCATAATGAAATTTGAAATTTGATGCTTGTTAAAAAACAATGAAAATAAAGATGTTGGATTGTTAGTTTTATAGGCTTTTTAAATTTAATCACCAATTTTAATTTAAATATTATTTCACATGTAGACTAATTTTTTTTTTAATAAAAAAAGATTCACTTTTTTTTTATAAATTGATGACCACTTAGTGTTTTGAACTCAAACACAGCTGGACACCACGGATCAATTTGGCGAGATGTCAATATGATAATATACGAACAAATCAATTTATAAAAAACTTAAATTTGTAGAAATGAGATAAATTTACTTAGTAACATTTATTATCATCTAAATTATATAAAAGTTAAACTATGAAACCAAAGTTAATAGAATTGTAATCTCTAAGTAGCATATAATTCAATAGTGTGGCAAAATGTTTGAAAGTGATGATATATAACACAACAATACTATATTTTATCGTCATCGGTGATGCATTTCGCACGCCTTTTCATCGGCCATAGTCCACCCCTAATTGTCTTCATAACCTCCTTCGATCTAGATAGCGGTGGTCCAATCGTCTGCTGATTCACTCAAACCCACGATCCGCAAAGTAACGGTTACCACTATCGGCTGAGAAGTTGTAACGTCTCCATTAACTCCTAATAATGGGAGAGGTGGAAGACACCGCCATTAAAGACAACGACACGCTGGGTCCTTCATGTTAATCCCTATAAATAGAGGTAAATCCTTCCGCAAGAGAGACACGCTTAAGAACTGCCACACCGCACAGCTCTTTAAGATAACCTTCATCATTTACCGATTATCACACCGGAGCGAAGGCACGTGGATGAACCTCACCATTTGTCGGGGTGTCTCCACCATTATCACCACCGCATACGTAGAAGGATAAAAAACTTTATTATCAATTGGCGCCGTCTGGTGGAAACCGCAAAAAAATCATGGCTCAAATTAGAAAAGAAAATAATATTACCGCCTGTGCCCGCTGGCCAAATATGTTTGACACTAAGTCCACCGCCACTCACCACCTTCAAAGCAGGAGTTCGCCCGCCACTCAACTTATGGCACTTCATGCTTAGGGTGGCGGATTCGGTAGTTTCACCTGTGATCAAAACATTAATGCTTCTCACCGCCTCGTGCTCCCAATCTTCCACCAATGGACTATCACCACTATGTAGCTTTACTTCATGCACCTATTCTTCCAACGATGTGCACCATCACCACTAGGTACTACGTCCTGTGCTCATAACCTTCCACTAATAGAACCACCTCCACAGCGGCTCCACCGCTGGGTCCAAGTTCTTTGAATCCATTATTGTGCCCCACATCATTCAATCGACATTGACCTAAACTTTTCACTTTGGCGACAACCGCTATGTGGTGGCCCCGCTTACGCTTAGACGAGATACGAATGTTCCAAACCGAGCGAGTTAGAAGACACGTACGGGCGAAAGTAGTAGAAGTTATATTCAAGAAAAGCGGGAGGCAAATAAATTTTTGGTATTGAATAAGATCCTTTTCGTTTCTAAGTAATGGTCGCTCCTTGCCACAAGACTCAATGTACCCAAAGATGGAGAAACATGAGGAGTTCTTCAACCCTGCTGACCACCTCTTGTGGCCTTTGTCGATTCGATGATGTTATAAGCCACCCCAAATGTTATTATGTGCAAGCGCCTCCACCCAACACTTAGGTACGAAAAGAGACTGGTGGTAACCTTTTCTCCAAAATCAATTCAAGACATTTGACGAATTTTCTAAGCAATTGTTGTATACTTTATCAACAAAGAAGAAAACTAAGAAGACCGGCCATGGAACTCGATGCACTTACCAGGACACGTGATGAGCCGGGCCGAAAGATTTCATTGTCCAGCCTTAACGGGGCTTTCACTTCGGGGATCAAGAATCTACATATATCCTGATGTAGTCATCATTACGACGTAATGAAATTGTAGTCAACCATTCAAAATGTCATTCTCAAGAACCAAACCGATACTATGGATAAGCTCACTAAGGGTAGATAGAAGAAGAACCGAGTTCAACAAAAGGAAAACTCGTGAAAAGCCCAAGCCCGTGGATGGATAAAGGCTGGTAGAAATTGGAACAATCTAAGCGTAAATAGATGATGAGGGTGCTAAGCAAGGATTAGCCTAGTTGGGAAGTCCTAGTGCACCTACTGTTCTCAATTCGAAAAACTTCTTATTTTCACTACAGCCTTTTATTAATGATAAGCTAAGAGACTCGACATTATCAACAACTACAATAATGGTCGACAAGGCGATTTGTTAATAGTTTGAAAACACGGCGAGGAACCTTGGTTATTAAAAAAAGGCGTATTTAACCTTAGTTCAAAAACAAGCGTGCGATGTTTCAGCTTAAAACAAGGCGACGAGTATTAGTTAACAAAACAAATATATAAGTTTTAGCTAAAATGAAATGACAAGTTTGCTGTAACAAAACTTCAAACGGGACAACTACATCGGTAACGATACGGCACTTGCCCCCAAAACCAAAAGCGTAAGTACAAGGTCAATTAAACCGCAGAACGCTGCAAAACTTCAAGACGAGCTCTGTCTCCACCTACAACAGGTCTGTCCCTACCATGGCATGGATATATACCCACAACAAGGCACCTGGCCCCACCCATGCAGCCACCTATTTTTACTTAACTACTTCACTTTTCACAATTTTGTCTCGTGGCTATACACACTTATAACACAATATAAATGTAATTATTCTTCTAACTAGAAAACAGTGAAAGTTAGAAAGGAGCAAGTGCTAAGATTATTTCTATTTTCCATCGATTTGGCGTCTGTGAATGTAGAGGGCTTTAGGATGATAGAAATGACAATATTTGCTACATTTTCGCCTGGCCAATGGTGGCACAGACTTCGGCATCGCTCAACATCGGGAATTACCCACCCAGCATGCCTTCCAAGCTTGCCTCTGGTTCGGATAGTGGTTGTCTAACTTTCATTGACTCACTCAAACCCACGATCTACCACGTAAGTGACGGGATTACTATCATGAGTTGAAAATCGTAATATCTCCTATTAACTTCCTGGGCTGAGATAGTGGAATGGCACTCACATTAAAGACTTCCGTGACACGCCAGTTTCTCTATGTTACACCTTATAACAGAGATATAACCCATCGTATAAGACGGATACATTTTAAAGCACTGCAACCCCCCTCAAGGTGATTGATAATTTTTATTCACCATTTACCGACATCACTTCTAGACATCGCATACGAGGAGTGTAGTTCTACCACTTTTTGCAATTATCCACCATTATCATCTACTGCATACAAAATAGGAGAAAAACTTTATCACCTAAAGTCATTAATAGTATCATTTGAAGTAAGTGTTTTTTCCAACAATTATAGGAACGCTTGACTTTGATGTATTCCAAAATTTGGTCTATATTAAAAACATATGTAAAACGATGATAGACAACATTACCAAAAATGTTAAATCTTATTTTAATTAGATTGGCAACAATTAAATTAATGTCCATCAAGCTTTTGTTCAACCTATCGCTACATCTATATAAAATGTAAGACAATTGAACTTCTTAGCTCTTCGCTGTGTTGAACTCGTCATTACACATTAATTAAGTTCAATATCACTGTCGTTTCATAACTCATGCGCATGTACGGTATACCCTGACATCACAAAACAAGATGAACACACATACAAAATATTTAAGGAACGTTTGGTATGCAATATTAAATATGATTCCAATAATGTAGTAGATAAGATTTTAGTTATTTTTTTACTTCAATATAGTCATGTACTTTATTCTAGTCTACTTTATTGAAAAAATCCATCATCCTAATCATCCGAATTCCGTGATCTCGCATACATACTTACATTCATTTACTATTATCTATCCCATAAAGCGCTTTATGGTTGTGGGAGCGGATGAGGATGAAGTAATTGATGGAGATTCCTCAACTTCTGGACTATTCCAAAAAATGTATATGCTTACAATGTATTTAATTTGGATCACATAAATCCACCTTATGTTAGTCCTCGTTGCTCTAATGCACATTATAATACTTCCTAGTCGTTGTTCAAAAAGCGTAGTTATTGAGGTTTGTGATTCAAGCTTTTGGACCTAGCCGATGGGGAGGTGTATATGCGTATATGCATAATGTCCGAAACTTCACTCTTAAGCAGTACCTTTAATAGCTTTTAGAACAAAAAATCCCATACACCGAAGCGCCATCTTCCTCTCTATATCAACCCTTTTGCTGCTATCTCATAATCTCATTATCTCAACAATGCGTGAAGAGTATTTCCGATTTTCCGCCGTCAATCGGCCAAATTAAAAATCTTGGGAAAATTTCCTCGATTTTTGCTCTCGAGGAGTTCTTTGATCGGCATATTATTCGCCAGAAAGAGTCGACGACATGCCTCTATCCTGCAAATTATCATATAGTTTGATGAAAATAGTTTGACCTTTAATTCATAAGCTGACAACTATTCATCTCTTTTGGAGACATTTGAGATTAGATGTTAGGAACTCTCAAGCGATTTATGTATACTAAACACTCAACTGACGTATGGTGATATCGGATTGACAAATGTAATAAAATATATGATAAGATTCAACAGCAACTGACGTATCTCCATTAGAAGTTGGTGGTTTCATCCCAACTACTAACTTGGAAAGTGTTAGGACCTACAACATAAAGACAAATTAGCATTAATCTTAAAACTTGCATAGGACTTCGCTTATGTAAAGCACGGCTCCACCGCCTCACGCCTTACTTTTGTTCCTCATCTAATTCCTCACCTAGGTCTCTAAAAACTTCAAACTTGACTTCAAGATTTAGTCATGTTTACCCTTTAGAATACCGAAATTAGTGTGCCTAACTACTAAACAAACAAAGTCAATTCTTACTCATTAGCATTATTTATCTTCTAGAAGAAAGATATTATCGTTATAAATTTTCTTTGTCGAAAAACTTATCCTAATAATATAAGAGTATGTTTGGCAAATATTTTTCAGATATTATAAGCAACCCGTCTTATGAGCGTGTCAATAAAAAGTAGACACAAGTTATGGGTCCTATTAAATGTGTGGTGAATAAAATAATGTTTTGACCAACTTATAAATACTTATAAGTACATACAAACATACTCTAAGTCAACTCTGCAATATTTTTCGACTTCTTCACAAAAGAATCTTTTCTATATATCTTGTTTTTGACATAGGCCATTAATACAAGATTAGCTGTATTTAATTCTAATTTTCCTATACTTACTCTTCAGTATTAAATTAAAGAAAAAAACTCTAATTTGTCACTTTCACCCATACACATAGAGATGGCACGGACCCGAGCCGCCCTCAAAAACCTTGGTCCCGACCTACCATGGTCCAGAGTAAGCCACATCGGGCCTATTTCATTTTAATCTAATGTGTGAAATATAATTTTTTTTTATGAAGCTTAAAAAAAAAATAAGATAAAATTTTAAATTTAAACCCCTTCTCATTTTTCTCGAGTTTCAGACATGCTATTATTAAACGTGAAAGTGTAGTTAAATTAGACACGACATGCTCAAGTTATACGTACAATTTTCAGTAAATTTAAATATCAAAACTTTACAAGTTAATTTAATAAAATGAATCAATTTGGTCCCAAATGGGACTGATTTTGACCACGTGGTCTCGGTTCGATCTCTCAGCCCACGGGCCGAGATAAGCTCGGCCCGTGTTATTTTACGGCCTCCTGCTCCAGAGATTCCAAGTCCGGCTGTTCTACTACGCCCGCCCATCCGGCCGGCTCCTCAGTCTGCTCACCTATCTCTACATACAAACATACCTGTGTCTGTATACCAACAAATTAAATTTATTCTCTTAATTAATTTGAAATTCCATCATACAAATACTAGTTATTAACTCCATTTGTTTACCAAGCAACCTAATAAATAAACACGTATACAAAAATGTGGAATTGAGTCGAGTGGGTAGAAAATGACCTTGCAAGAACACTAAAATGCAGATTATTGTTAATTAGACAAGAAAAACTAACAAGAACATATCAAAAAATCGGGTGTATTTGGAAGAATGTACCCTAATTTGGAGGTTCAATCACTAAGAACATTATTATTATATTGTGATAGTGACAAAGCACAAAGTATGTATATTGATACGGCCTTGATTCGCTTTTACATTTTCAAGCATTTTTATTGAAGAGATAAATTTGTTTATATTTTAAAATTTGTTTGCAAAACGTATTGTTTGTGTGTGTGTCAAATTTATTTTTTATTAAAAGCATAATAAGTATATAATTTTATAAATGGATAGAGCTGGAGATTCGAATTTCTTGAATTTCTGATGGTAATGATATTATATATTAAACTATCATATCTAAAAAATTCTAAGTTTTATGAGAGGGAAAATTCAATAATTTATTTAGAAATCGATTGGTGTAGTTTATAAATCGCTTGGTTTAACCAAAATGGTTTATTCGACCAAAAATAGTTTATTTCGACTAAAAATATACCTTCACAACATGACATTGTTGATGATTCTTGGTTAAATAAACTGCTTTTATTGAAAAAATTAGTTTATAAAACTATATCAATCAAGTTTCCAAGTGTTTCTAAACATTGTTAAAAACCATAAGCACTACTCATCACATAATGTTCTACGCTTTATTGAGTAGTATTATATAGTTTTGTTCAATGTTGAACTCATTGAAATGTATTAACAAGAAAAAAAATTATTCTTTTGCCATTGATCTTCCTAATCAAATTGGCCGTAATCTTCATGCATGATAATCAAAAGAAAACCTCATTCTATTATGAAAGCTCATATTTTTGATTCTGTAAACGCTAATTTAGCTAACTTCAGCTGATTGCTAAAATCAAATTTTAGCGTATTTTGATAATAATTGATAAAATGTATCATCGAAAAAGATTTATAAAAATCAGAGTATTCCTACGAAATATACGATTAAAATTAAATGTTGATTTTGACTTTTAGCTTTTAACAATTCTCAAGAATGAAATAATGCATCCTATCAGCTGCACTAATTTGATTGACTTGAGGGATTCAAATGAGTCTAATTTACGCTCATGCTATTGGAAAATGTAGTTACACATAGACAATCAGTCATCAACCACAAATATATTAATTTCTGAATCGGTTTCTTAGTGCTTGTTTTTACTTAAATTTATAATTTTAGCTAAGTTAAATTCGTCAAATATATTTTTATCCACATATTTTTATAAAGTTAAATGCCACTATTGTAACCACTCAAAGTAACCCATGTTGTATATTTTATAATAATAATTCTACATCTATTTACTATTTCTATCTCAACAAAGATTAGATGGTCATGCGAGGTGACGACACGATGAGGAAGCCAACGATGAAATCTCCCTTAATTCGTGATTATTCAAAAAATAAATTTGATAGGCGGTGCTTGATATCCTCATGAGCAAATTTTGATCATTATTATTCAATATTTGATCATTCTTCACCGTCACAAATACGCATTATAGAATTTCGATACGATTTGCAGTAACCTTCCTCCCTTGTCACGAGTTGACAAAGGAGAACAAGAGCAACCAAGCAAATTTTAGGAGTAATCATCGACGGGGCTGAAGATTACCCGAAAAATCCAAATAGTGATTCTCGCAATGAATTTTTCTCGAGAGGTGCAGAAGTTCGCAAGAACATCGTGAAAGAATATTGCTATAATCGGCGAGGATTGATTAGAAATTCATAACATCAATTGTGGGATGGTAAATTGAAATGGCCTACCAATCAGAGATTAGAAGAATATTTCGGATGGTGGATTCGAATTCATTCACGTTCGTTCTACGTTTATCGCCAACACTCTGGACTTGACATCGACGGGCTGAACGGAAGAATAATATGGAACCGACCTTCGCCAATGATCGATATTCCGCCACATATCGAAAAATTTAATGTTTTATCCAAAGAATTTTTTATTGTTTTTGTCACATTTTCTGGAATCCCAACAAAATAATTGCTCTTTTCTTTTAGAAATCTCGTAGAGACACGACTCATAGAATCTGAACCGAAAAAGGGGATCGCGCAGAGACTTTTCTTTTCTACATTCAATAGAGTTTTAACCACAATCTTCACACTATTATTGTCAATTCTTAATTTTATGAACATGCTGAGTATTCAATTTTTCCAACCCAAGCCGAGAACGGATTTTGAATCAATTTCACAATTTTTAAACACTCTTTGTATAGCCCTCAAGAAACCATGCACGTGGCTATCAATTTAAGATCATCCATTGCAAGATTGGAGGTATCTTCCCGATCGAGCAAAGCACTGCTTAATATCTTATCATCGCCCCTCTTCAAAGATAGTCAAAGAGGTGCCTGATCCAGCTGAAACAGATTCGTGATCCAAATGTGCTCAATTCATGTATTTAACTTGTAAACCCTTCCTAGCTCCTTTTTCATGGCAACCTGGTACAGCATTTCGCAACCCGGACCAATTGTTCGTAATCAATTTTCGATAACCGTGCCGCATAGCCTTCTCCGCATTACTGACACATTTCACGAAGTCCCATGCCTCCTTACAATTCTCGAACAAAAGTAACTTTCGGGCGTAAAGTATCGACTCCGGTTCCATTTCAGGATCGCCGGCCTCGCTTACTTTCTAAAGTCTTCCATAACCCACCTTTAAAAACTCGATCAAGATGGCGAGCAGCTCCAACTCCGGGATGTATGAAGGAAAGTGAGATGTTGAAAATGAAGAAGTTTCTTTTGAAATCTGAGATTTCTAATCTCATTTTCCTTGCAGTATTGATTATAGCTTCAAGAGATTTAACAGTTGAAATTGTGATTTGTGAAGGGAAATGGCGCTTGGAGGTGAAAATGTTAATGTGTAGAAATGGAAGAGGTATGTTACAAAGTGAGAGTAGATGTATGTAATATTGTTCTAACTACATAACAGGTGTTGATTCTGAATCAAGAGGATACAAATAATTAGGTGAGAACAAAACTCAAAAATAAAAGAGAAAAATAAAAAATTAAAGTGTAATTTTAAGTCGGATTTAACACCAAATGTCTCCTTATCGTGTGACTCGAGGCCAAAACATCGGGCTCGGCTAATACCCGCTATTGCTCAAAGACAATTTTTCACCGTCAGCTTGATTTTTTAATTTCGACAAATAAGCCAAGAAGTTTCTCGCACCTTTTGTTGGTCAAGTCAGTAATCTTTCATGTGTAAGACTTGATTATTCATATATATAAATAGTTTCATACAAGAAGGAGATAAGATTAATATAAAAGAAAGATCTATACATCCAAATCAAAGTTCAAATCTCTTCGCTTTTTCAAAGTTGTTCTTCAAGTTTCATTCAAGTCTATTTTGCTCGCTGATTTCAACTTAAATCCAAAGGTTTGATTACTCCATACAAACTATTTGCATTTAAAGCCTTTGCCAATTTTATCCTTTTTGGCGAATGGTGGTCGCTTGAGTACAACGATTCATAATCGTGTTCGCTAAACCATCTTTCTATGCATTTATTCTAGTTTTTTTTTTTGTTTTTCATCCTCTAAAAGTTCAACAATCTCAAACGATTTTCTCGTGATGGAGAATGAGACTATGATGGCTATTATTAAGATGATGA
The DNA here is from genome assembly GCA_023638005.1 of Forsythia suspensa. NCBI lineage: Eukaryota > Viridiplantae > Streptophyta > Magnoliopsida > Lamiales > Oleaceae > Forsythia > Forsythia suspensa. Next base: position 1,236,171 of record CM042670.1, read on the forward strand.
ATCAAGACCTCATGAGACTCGATAGGTTCGACTGATCCAATTTACAAATATTGAGGATAATTTAAAATTCCTTCTCACCACATTGAAAATCTTTTACATATCGGATCTCGATTTCGCACCATTTTCTAACCAACTCCAAATGATTCCGGATACAATAAAGACGTAGAAGAAAGAGAAGACATGAAGACGGAAGTTTATTTTGCAGAGGATACATCTTGAATGCCTTTCTCGATCACCTTTATGATCTTTTGTCAAACACCACTTTTGGGGCGGAGACATGGAACGCATTCGAGAGTAAATACAATGTCAAGGAGGAAGGTACCAAAAGTTTCTCGCTCCATGTACTTTGATTTCAAGTTTCGATAATATACACTTGTTAGGATAAGTACATGAACTGCAAGTCATTATCAACAAAACGAAGTCCGCGAAGATTGAATTTCTCGGCACTCTCCAAGTTGGCATAATTATCCTGTTGCCATCATCAAGGAAGTGCTATAGGAAGAAAATTCTTCATAGTTCAAGATTACTTTGTATGGATTCAAAAGCATCTTCTAATCGATGAAGAATCAGTGGCAAGAGACGAGAAACTAACATCTTCACGGTGGGAATTCCAAAGCCCACGCCTGTGGATCAAGTCGATAAATCCAACAAGAATTCTACGAAGAGAAAATTCTCAAATTCCAACAAAGACACAACAAGGACAAAAAAGTCTAAAGTTTCTTGTTACGAGTGCGGTAAAACTCCCAACATTATGTCGCGAGTGCAAAATCAAGAAACAACCAAAAACAAATGTAAAAGTGAGCTCCACTGATATGGATAATATTCACATTAACGCCAGCATTGTTGGCCACCGCTAAAGGAAAGGTTCATGATGGTGGTATGATACTTGTGCCACCATTATTATTTGTTAAGTGATAGGTCACTTTTCAAAACCTATCAAGAAGTGGACAACTAACATATCAAAACGAGAAACAGAAGTTCAATCAATGGTTGTCAAGTAAATGAAGTGTAGACTTACTTCTTTTCAGATCCCAAGAAGAAGATTACATTACTAAACGCCTTACATGTAATCGGATTAGAATAGAAATTTGCAAGCGGAGATTTGGTCGAAAAACCGAGAATTAAGTCCATATAATGTAGCTCAGCAAACTTGTACTCTTCGTAACGGTGTATTTGCTGAAAGCGGGCTATTCTAAATATCGAATGGTCAAACTTTGTATCGTTGAAAATGATATCAATAAAGCTTTACTTAATTTAAATTACGTTATCGAGTCTATTACTTTTTACGGCATGATAGACTAGGGACATATCGTTTCTACTACTATAAAAGAATTATTAAGAATAACATGATTTCAGAAAACATAACATAATAAATGCGACTATGTGTTAAGTCTAAATTAATTAAGAAACCTTTTCATGTAGCCGAAAAGAACTTCTAATTTATTAGACTTAACTATTCCAAGATATGTGAATTAAAATGAATGATAACAAGATGAGGTATATTTCACAATATCTTATAGATGATTATTCTAGGTTTTATTATATCTTTTAATGAAACATAAGGACGTAAGCCTTTAGTATGTTTAAGATATGCAAAATCAAGTAGAGAACCAACCAATGGAAAGATTAAAATTTGTGAAGTGACAGAGAAGGTGAATACTTCTCAATGAACCTAATCTTTTGTAAACAAATGGCACAATACATCAATTTAGTGCCTCCTAGAACAACCCAATAAAACGGCCAATATTAGAAATAACAGGGTTACTATTGATATGATAAATGCTATGTTATTAAATTCTAAGTTGCCATTGAACCGCACGGGAGAAGCTTTATTAAGTGCATGTCATATAGTGAATAGAATTCCTTCTAAAAGATTAAAAGTTTTTCTCACGTAATCAAGGCGAAAGGAAGTGAAACCTAACATCGTTATTTCATCAAAGGGGCGTCCTTGCTTATTGCAAGAACATCGGATCCTAAAAAGGACCAAGTTAAAGTCCTGAGAGGATCAAATGCACTTTGTAAGATATGCTCAAAACATCAAAGCGTTATCGAATATTAAATTTGAAACCAATGTTATAATTGAATCTCGGATGTAGAGTTCTTTGAAAATTTATTATCTTCTTGATAATAATTATTGCTAATTCAAGCGGAGAATCCTATTTCTACAAGATCACAAGTAGAAACAATCTAAGGATGTTGATTCAAATGAACTTCAGAGAAGTAAAGAGCTCGCGCTGACAAAGTACTAGGAAGGAATTTGATTGAGTCAACTTATTTCCTTCTACTGGTTGAAGGAAATGAAGAGCGCCACAAGAACTATTCCACAGTATTCTTCAAGTTGAAAACGATCCTAAAACTTATTGGAGAAGCAATGTCATCAAGAGATAGTATCTTTTGGAAAGATGCTATAAGCGATGAAATGGATTCAATTATGTCAAACAATAGTCGATTTACCACCCGGCTCAAAAACTATAGGCTATAAATAGGTATTTAGGAGGAAGTATAATGAAAATGGTACTCTTAATACCTTCAAAGCTAGGTTAGTGGCCAAAGGGTATCGACAAAGGGAAGGAATAGATTACTTTGCCACATATGCACCAGTTGCTAGAATAACATCGATTAGGATTTTATTTGCTTTAGCTTCTATTTATTGCATATACATCAAATGGATGTTAAGGCGGCATTCTTAAATGGGGATCTCGATGAGGAGGTTTATATAGAACAACCATAAGGTTTTGTTCTACCTAGAAATGAACATAAAGTATGCAAATTAGTAAAATCTTTATATGGTTTAAAACAAGTGCCAAAGAAATGGCATGAAAAATTTAACTTAGCAATAATGACATTTGGTTTAAACATAATAGTATTGATAAATGTTTATATTCAAAATATGTGATAATTATGTTGTGCTCATTTGTTTATACATAGATGATATGTTGATTGTAAGTAATCAAATGCAAGGTATAAAAGAAACAAAGAGGTTTCTATCTTCCACATTCAAAATGAAAGATCTTGGTCAAGTGGATACTATATTAGGTATCAAGATTACCAACACTAGTGGGGTTTTATGTTGAACCAATCACATTATATTGAGAATGTGATCAAGAAGTTCAATCACTTGAATATCAAAGAGGTAAATACCCGTTTGATTCAAGTTTGAAACTTGTAAAGAATTATGGAAGCTCAACTTGAGTATGCAAGTGTTAATAGAAGTTTTATGTATGCGGTGCAATGCAGGGACCCGATATAGCATTTACAATTAATAAACTTAACCGGTTTACTAGCAATCCAAGTGAAGAACATTGGAAGGCTATTGGTAGGGTTCTTGGTTATTTGAAGAAAACCAAGGATCTAGGTCTCCAATATTCTAAATTTCGGCAATCCTAGAAGGATTTACCGATGCTAGTTGGATCTCTAATGCATGAGAAAATAAATCCACCTCGAGTTAGGTATTCACCTTTGGAGGAGGTGCAATTTCTTGAAATCCAAGAAACAAATGTGAATTACACACTCAACTATGGAATCGAATTAGTAGCATTGGGTCGACAGGAAAAGAAGTGAATGGCTTAAGGATTTAATGTATGAAATCCCATTGGGAGAGAAGAATAATTCTTCTAAATCTATCTTGTGTGATAGTCAAGCCACTTTAGCTAGAGTGTACAATAGTAAGTCTAGACACATGAGTCTAAGACATGACTACGTGTGAAATTAATTAAAGATGGAATAATTTCACTCACTTATGTAAATTCAAATGAGAATTTGGCGATCCACCAACTAGTAGGATGTGGTTAAAACACCGTAATTAAATCCACCAAATGATGGCAATCCTACCTAATTACACTAACAAGTATATCTCGAGTCCAAAGGGTAACAACAAGTCATCTTATAAGTGGATAATTTTAGCACTTACTCTTTCTTAAACCCTATCCAAAGGTTATAAGTGTTGGTTTTCTAGAAAATGAGGATGAGTTTCTATTACTCTTAATAAAGTTCGGATCATTTGGATCAAGTATCTCTAAAAGTGACAAAGATATTGTAAGAACTTTACCTATACGAACTTCAGGTGGTGCCACCTCAATAGAGAGTTGAGTTTATCTCTTAAAAGTTCATGAATAGGAGAACGCAAGAATTTAAGAGCGCTAAATGAGATAGTGTGGAACTTAGAACACATGATGCTTATGTGTGTGATTTCATTGGTGTCATCATGCTACTTGAGATTTCGATGATACTTTGTGAGATTTACACTAAGGTAGGATTCAAATCGAAAGATATCCATACTTTATGCATAAACGTCGTTCAATTTGAGTTTGTGCTTATTATATAATTGAACAAGTGGAGGATTGTTGTAATATTGTTCAATTACATAATAGGAAGTGATTTGGAATCAAGAGGATAATAATTAGGTGAAAAAAACCCAAAAATAAAAGAGGAAAACAAAAATTCAAAGTGTAATTTTAAGATGGGCAAACACCAAGCGTCCTCATTAGGTGGTACGAGGCCAAAACATTGGCACAGGCGAACACCAGTGATTGTTCGGGTGTTCGCCGAATAAAATTTTTCACCCGTTGGATTTTTGAATTATGACAGCATTTGAAGAAGTTTTGGCACCATTTCTGTGTAAGACTTGATTATCTATATATAAAAATAGTTTTCAAGTTAAAGGAGATAAGATTAACATAAAAGAAAGATCTATACATTCAAATCAAAGTTCAAATATCAGTTTTTCAAAGTGTTCTTCAAGTTCATTTTGCTTGATTTTGAACTTGAATCAAATGTTTGATTACTCTTACAAACTATTTGCATTTAAAGTTTTCAAGCACTTTATCCGATGGCGGCAAATATTGTTTGAGGACAACGATTCATAATCGTGTTCAAACCATCTTCGGTGTATTTATTCTAGTTTTTGTTCTTCATCCCTCCAAAAGTTCAACAAGATGAGTACAAAAGAATGCGTTCATTCAACTCAACTCAACTCAATTTGGATTTTAAATTGGATGTCCTAATTTGGATTTTAAAAGATTCTATTAAGATTTAACCGTACTCAACTCAACTCAAATTTAAATAAATTCTATAGAAATCTTAATGTCCCAATAATAATGTACGTGTATTGAAAATAAAATTACGTTAGAAACTTCCATACAAAGAGACTTGGGAGGTGGAGGAATGGCGAGTATGAACCTTGATGTTCACGGTTGTGGGACAGTGTTGGACTTTCGGAGAGTATGGTAACAAAAACGTCGTTTTGTTTAATGCACAACATTACACGTGGCTGTTGTGCTATTTTTTTTTTTCCTTAATCAATAATCAACTATTTTTCTTACCATATTTTTGAAAAAGTATGTTTGGTAAAAAATTTAGATTATAAATAGCTGGGTCTTCTGAAATGTGTAAATAAAAATAATGTTTGACTAACTTATAAATACTTATAAGCACTAACAAACATGCTCGAATTAGACAATTACACGTTTCCACTTTCGTGTTTCTTGAATCTCAAGCATTTTTTCGTGTTTGTACCTGCGTGTACAAACACGTACATGTAGAATTTTGGTGATTACTAAATAATTGGTTGGTGGTCTATGGTCTTCAAATCCTGACTCACTAAAAGTAACATACTAATAATATTGGACATATCCAAGAATGTGCTCATTATTATGTAATTGTACTTGTACATTGAGGTTACTAATAATATTTGACATAACGAAGAACATGCTCGTTTATTGTTGGTACATGTAGTTGCACATGTACATAGAGATATCAAATAAATTTTGTAATCTGAGTTTCAATACCGATTCAATATGACTGTGTTTTGAGAACTCGACACACTTTTGTGTGATTCAATATGACCATGTAGAGCGGATCTAGGGTTGAAGTTCAGTAGGCGTTGATCGTCAACGGTCGATATTGACCGTTGACATCAATGACCGATGCTTGTGAAAAATAGTGTGAAAATAGTGACCATATCGCCGATGCTTGTGAAAATAATGTTTAATTTTTCATCCAATGTCCGATGATTACACAATTTTCATAAATATATTTGTACGATCGGCTTTTATGTACTGAATGTAATATTAAATCACTTGATTTAAAAGTTGAATTAGATAACGAGATACATTTATTTATTTTATTTTGAGAAAAATGAGTGTCAAAATAAACTAAAAATAAAAGGAGAAACAAATAAATGATATAGAAAAAGGTCAAAAGGAAGTACATGACTAGACAACTCGCTCTCAATCTCGTACTAAAATTGTAAGAGTCGTGGTATTATACCCCGTGCCCCTACATAATTCATTCGAAAAATAGATATATACAATTACACTATCCTCATATTCATATACACACTCGATTTCTTTGCTTTCCACGTTCCATAGCTTCGCCATTGGGGACTTTTTCTCTCTCTCCTTTCTCTCTAATATATATATATATATATATGTGATGCATCTCTTCATGATATAGAGTATTCTCTTCTTAGCTTCTTTGCACCGACAACAAGGTCCCTTTGTATGATTTTTGATCTTCTTCTTCTTCTTCACAATTTCCATAAAATAAAGGAGACAAAAGGAAGATACTATGCAAACTTGAGCATTGCAAAACAATATCACTACTCATAATTCTCGTCTCTTTGGGAGCAATTTGGGCCACCAAAACAAACAAAAAGTCTTGCTTTTCCGGACTCAAACTTGGGGTTTTAGTACCATTTTTTTGCGAAATTCCACTAGAGTCGGACGGGATCTCGCATGCCATAGATCCGCTCATGTAGACCCATTTGAATAAATTGTTTTATTATTATAATTTAAAACAATCTACAAGAATTGGGACTATTAGGGTTCGACAAGGCCGAACCAACCATGTTATGCTTTCATGACTCAATCCACTTTAGAGTTTAATTACGAGTGTGCATTATTCAATCTACATTACACTCAATGATTTGTTTACCACAAATTTCAACGGTCTATTTTGAAAACGAAAAAATTGTTAACACTATCTAACTTCAAAAATTATTCTAGGTCATTACAAATTATATAATAAAAACAAATACGATAATTTATTTAATAGTGTTCTACGATCGATAATAAAACATTTTAAATTTTATTTCTTTAATCACGTTTAGAGTTGTACAATTTAAGAAGTCAAATATATCATAATTGTCTTGTTTAGTCATGGAAATAATAGTTTAACTTTCCTTATTTGAAAATCGAATGCTTGACCCCAAATTCTAGGTGAACACGAGCTTGTTTAGTTGTTTGCACGTCAACTTGTTAAAATACAATCATTTACTTTTAAACAGTAAATATTCGAGACATTAAAAATATCGAAATAATATCGTTTGATTCTATTTTTGTTCCTTCTATACAAAGCAAACCAAATTGTGACCATTTCTCTAAACTCAAGTCATTGATTTTTATTTTTATTTTTTTGCAAGAACCAAAGTCTAAGTAAAATTATTTCATTCATGGAGACACTACTTCATTGTAGTCTTTGAATTTGATTTTGAAGTCTTTTGTCAATCTATTGGCATACACACGTGATAGTTACCATTTGACATTTCTTTTCAAATGTATTGAAATTTTGGTTATTGCATATCAACCAATTAATTATTATTTAAATTCCAATTATCTTTATAAACATTGGCCTGGTCAATTTAAGAGATACTTGTTCAATTTCATAACTCGTTATCCAATCTAATTTTGTATACGGGTTTCAAAATTGCAATCAATGTTCAAAAGACCAATTGATGTTGATTCGGTTGAAATTTGTTTTCAAGGAAACTATGAAAGAGCGTGGAAGATTTGGACTTACATTAAAATTGTACGGATTCGCAGATTGTTTGATTTCTAAGTCCACATACGTATAAGTAATTATAACCAGATTTATTTAGAAAGTTGAAACTTGTATCACAATTACGAACTCGAAAATTGTCATAAAATCGATTATTGTGTTTGAATGCTAAAAATAGAATGTTACCCTCAATTTTTGTCCACATTATCGGCTCCTTGTGGATTTGTTGTACATTGGAAATGTTGAATCAAAGTATTATTTATTTTGAGAAATATCTCAGCTCAAAAATCCAAGCATGAGATATACATTTTATAGTAATAAAAAGAAGGACAAAGAGGGGACGTATAGCCTTACCTCCAAATCTTACAAAGACCTATCTATATGATAGCATGAAAGAGTACTACTCTTTAAACAAGTAAAATCCATAAATTCTAAAAAACCAATGATAATACTCTTTACAGTTAACAAGAAAATGAAAAGATGCTTAAGAACTAACTATCACTTCCATTTTACGTTATCCTCCTTCATTGCTACCAGCTTCTTCCGAGTTACAGTGATCCTCTTTAACCTACTGGTGAGATAGTACCAGTCACGAACTAAACTAACACTTCCTTCAATGGTGGTCATGTCATCCTATCCACAAGCCTAATTGACGCCATGCTCATCTTGTCCATCTGAATGAGTCCTCTAACAACACCTTGTAAATCGGATCCTTGTAACATTTTGAAACATTTGTCATTGTATACCTTATTGGCAAACTAGTCGGCTACTTTGTTTTCTTCCTCCATATATGGGAAAATTGAATTTCTATTTTGTTAACCCTTTGGTGGATGGATTCCAAATGTATTGAACTTTCCAAGGGCCTTTATCCTGTTGAATGCATAATAACATTGCAGCTTTGGAATCAACTTCTACCTACACTTTTCTAAGATCTTTACGCCAACACGTTGAAGACCAGTTCACAGACTTTAAGTTCACTTCAAGTATGGAGCATGTCCCATAAAAGTCATATAACCCCATGTAACATCCCTAAGTGGTTGCAAATCACTCCACCCCATCGTGACCACACTCCTTTAGTGCACCATCGTGTTAAGTTTACTCCACCCTTCTTCGGGTTTCCTCCGTGTGACCACAGGATAAGAGAGTCTTTCCTAACAAGATGGATGAGGATCCCACTTTCAAAAGGACTCCATCGGATAATGGATTCTTTTGATGATTCTAGTTGCATTCATTTTCACATCATTGTATTTAGAATTGTTTCTACCATTCTATAAAACCAAAAATGAGCAAAGGCACAGACAATTAAAGTTCTGGCCGAGCCAGATATTGGTAATCCACATCATAAACGTAGCTTTAGGATGTGAGCACTTCTTGAAGGATATACCCGTCTCAAGCGAGTGATCCCGACCTCTTTAGCACATTTACCATTCAAAAATACATGATTAATGGTTTCCTCATCTTCGCAACACCGGCATTTAGATGCCAATCGAATTCAAGTTTTTCTTTTAATAATGTCATCCATCGAGACCCAATTATGCCAAAGTCTCTAAACAAATATAGAAATCTTGGGCGGATACTTTTATTCCGAGATGAATTTAATGAAATCTAAGAAGAACTCTTTTGGCGAAATAGTTACGCACAAGACGATCTGAACACTTACGAGTTATCCATCTTCCAAGACAATTTATCGACTTGGTTGGATAAAGGGATGTCCTTGATTTCATTCACCAACTTAGAAGGTAAGATCTTGGTTAATTTATCAAGTCTCCGTTGCTATTTCCTCCGAACTCCAAAACAAATTTTTCTTGTATTGTTCTGAGGTAACAGGAGTGGATAGCTCCAAATTTAGTCCATTGATCACACCAAAATCAATTTTCACTTCTCCAATTTTCCATACTAGATGAGGCTCTACCATGTGCCTAACTCAAGCATTCTTCTCCATAATGGAGAATCTTGAGGCCTTGTGTGTCAGTTTGGCATGGCCAAGTCTGCGATATTTTCCTTCATTGTCCACTCCATAAAGACTCATGTTGTAACGACCGAAAATTTTTGTTGACATTTAAAATTTCACGAAAAAATAAGTTTCAATTTTTTGCATCGTTGAACTTCCTAGTGCCTTTCAAACAATTTAGTCCGTAAGATTTTTTCACGATTTGCCATATTTTTGTGTAAAAAAAAGAAATTTTGTCAATCACCAAACCAATTTTTTATGCTAATTACACACCCAAACAGTCCCTAATCTCATGCCAAATTAAACACCCAAACATCCCTTAATTCTCATGCCAAAATCAGCCCCAAAAGCCAAAATTTTAACCACCCATGATCTCCCTCATTTCACCATTTCCTACCCATTTTCCTTCATCTTCCACCCACCATTTTCAGCCATTATACCCCAGAAAACGTCCCATGTACCCTTCCTTAACTTCCAAAAAGTGCCCAAGAGCTCCCAATAATCGCTCTATGATCGTGATGAAATCACCACTTAGTCCCTTTCTCCCCTCATTTTTCAGCCACCAATTTACGTTATTCAACCCCACTTCCACCTCTCTTCCACTCCATAAACCATCCATTCTCTCCCTTTTTACTGAAGAAAACCATACCAAGACCCCTCCCCAACTACCAAAACCGTCCCAAAAGAGCTCCCCAAGGCATGAAAAAACTAACCCATCTGCCTCAAAATCCAGCAGAACGTCCCATTTAGCCCCACTAATCAGACCATTTTCCTCCCACTTATAAACCACTAAACCCACTTCCATTTCTGCCAAAAAGCTTTGATCAGCCCTTTTATCTGAAGAAAATCGTGCTAAGTCTTCATTTTCACCAAGAATTGTCCCTTTCTCTCCTAGTTTTCGCCATTTTAAAGTTCCATTTGTTGGAAATTGGTTTAAATATGTCAGAAATTAACTAAGTGTTAAAAATAACGAAGTGACTCCGTGTCAACTTGGCCAAATATACAAGACTCGACCCAATCCGTTTAGGCAAATTTGTTTGCCACTTGACGCTTCGGAAATGGGATCGACTGTCCGGTCAGTCGCAGAAAGAAAATTCAGATTTATCCGCATGTTTAAAGGGTATATTTGACATCTCGAAACCAATATCGAATGAATGAGAAATTACGAAAAAGGACAAAATCGGTCAAAGTTTGATCGCATGGTTAATTTACATGCGATCACAAATGGCTTAATTTTAAGCGAATGTATTTGGTCCTTCCATGCGATCGCAAAGGCAAAGCCTTGCGATCGCATGGTTAAATCGGATCAAGTTACATTACGATTTTGTACCTTGCGATCGCAGCTTGGTTAAACCATGTGATCGCATAGGTTTCATGCTGAATGACATGTCCTTTTGAAGAGTTACGACGATTTGGTTCATTCCTTTTCGTTTCCAACCGATCTCCAACGTTAAAAAGGGCATGTGGACGTCCATTTTTCGAGGATTGATATAGAAACTATTTGCAAACATTAAGCACTCATATATTTCATCATCTTTAACCAAAATTATTGCATTTTAGTTGCACAAATTCGGTTTCCATTTCATTTCATCCGGTGGAGTACAAAGCCAAATTTTGGTTCGTTGTACTTGAGTTTTGACTAGCCCGGCTATTTTCCAAGACATCCAAATGGCGACGGATCCAAAGAAGATGGAACATGCTTTGGAACCACGGAGTGGCATTTGGTGTTTCACTTAAGTTTGAAAATTCATGAATGCCTAGGGACGGTATAGCATCTAAGAACCGTCGAATCCATATGAGGCACTCCTTGATGAGCAATAAAATGATGAATAAGCTGGATGTAGTAGTCGACTTCTTAGCCCTTCATGGCACTTCATACACAATTCTATCAAAAATCATTTTGACCCAATCAACACGCAAACACATTCCCAACTTATATAGGATAACTTCCTATCACCCAAGATATCGGATCAATGAGTCAAAGGGTCAATGTTGTTGATTAAGATATGATGGATAACTTTGTATTTCGCGTAAGTCTAGAACCAATCATCTCTTGAGCAATACTATCCTTAGTTAACTCCTCATCACTAGAGATAGCCACATCATCCATCACAAGCCATTCTCTTAGAGAGTTAGGAATGAAATTAACATGTCTTCCCGACATAAACTTGCCACCTAAATTCATTTCTAGCCTTACCTAAATTATTGGGAACATTTGCCATAAACTCCTTGATAAGAGTCTCATTAAAGCATTCGAAAAACTCAACAAATTATACGTTTATGAAACCCAACAATCTTATCTCGATGAAACGCAACAAACTCGGGAATAGATACATTGCATTCAACGATGAACTTGTGAAATAAGGTAAATGAAAGAGCAGACTCTCGTAGTCTCGGATAGAAAGTAGTAGTTTAGATTATTAATAGAGGTGTCTTTCTCTAGTCGAATATCACGCTTGACAGTTTCGGTTTGAACTAGAGTAGGAAGTACTCTTTGGGCACCCCAGGCGAGGGATGCCTGTCGACCAGGTGTGGGCTCTACTGCAACATCACATCACCGATTTTACCTTTTCCTTTTCACCTCGTAGCTCTTTTTGTTGGAGGAGGTGTGTGAGTAGATTTTGAAGATTCATCAAGAGTAACTTCAAATCGAATTTGATTTTGAAAAGGGCTTACAACCTTCTACGATTGGGGAGGCTGTTCCTCCTCTTCATCACCGTCTCTTCATTCTCATGAACTTTCTCTTCAATTCCAGCATTGTTAGACCCATGTCCCCGTCCGGATCCGTCATCTCCATCTCCTTCTTCATCTCGGTTCTTGAGTACTTAGGAAAACTTTCTTGCTAAGAAAAGTAATGGGGTCTTTAAATTTTTATGGTGTTGTGTTTTAGAATGGCTAACCGGGTTCATATGCAACAATGTCCATCGATTGGTCGACCTAAGATGCAACAACGCTAGAGAAGTGTCCAAAATGAATTGGAGGGTTCCAGGTCTTCGTGCACTTCGCCAGAGAGTCCTTACAAGCAACATTTGAGGCCCATGGCGTTTAGCAAGAACCGAGAGTAAGTGAAAGAAAACTTAACACAACCCTAGAATCAAATGCAAGAGAGAATTTGATGTTAAGCAATTTAGAATCAATTTTGAAAGATGAGAAACCCTAAGTCACAGTTTAATAGAAGAAGAATTTTTCAAAATTGCACAATGAGGAAACAATTAATTTTGGACGTGTGTAAAGCAGTTACCAAAATTAAAGCGATGATTGTCGTTATGATATAAAAGAAAATTCCTTTACCATATATTTGAAATCCGATTTTATTCTCCTAAAAGCTATTTTATGGAAAATGGAATTGTTAAATTTACTGAGAGATTCATCCAGTTTTACGTAGTTAAAGTTGATTGTCTTTGCAAAAATTAGATTGTTGATTGAAAATTCTACAAAAGACCCACACAGGATAATCACACAAAATTAATGAAAATATTTTATAAGATAAAATGAATCTTTTATTTATGGACAAATTTCATAGTACACAAATTATATAATCAGTCCAAAAATATCAAAATAAACAGAATATTCCAATTAGATATATGCGCATAATTAGATTTAATTAATTTATCATATTTATAATGTAGGTGTGTGATATGACGTACTAGAGTAGTCAATCATAACCGTCCTACTAAAATGAATATTGTCAAGAAGATAAGTACTGAGACGTATTTCAAACTAGTCATCATCTAAACATATCTCTTTAAATGAAAAAATATGTGCGTGCCAGACAGGAGTACCATATAAATTTTCTTTTGAGTACTTAGAGTGTTGACTTTATTTATATATTTTTTGTTTTGTATAAGCACTAAATTTATAAGATCATGGAGTTGACTTTCTCGCAGCCATAAAAGTAGCCCTTTCCCACATGATTTATGTTCGTTATTAAAGATGGCCGCACACATCTATGGTGATAGCCATATCCTCTATGAAATTGTCTATTTAACATAACAACATATTATAGCATCGAGAGACATAGATACTGACCATAAGTCACAACAAAGTACCAAGTAGTAAGGCACAATCAAACAAGTCAATATATCCTTAAAATACCATAAGTATAATGAGCATACCATATTGATTGGTTAATCCAAGTAAATCTCAAAATTCATAGATCAATCATACATTTATATCATATGCTATTTGCAATAATACTCACCCTCTTATTTTTTTTTTTTTTTTTGTTAAATAAAAGAATAAAACATAAGCAAATGCAAACAAAACACATGATACTTCTATTAAGTATAAAAAAATTGTTAAAGTAAATTAATGCATCAAGCAAATGCCCACAACCTTCGTAGAGTCTTAAATCTAGCGAATCTAAGGTCTTGGTAAACAAATCACCAACGATACTCAATTTGAATATGTTCCAAAGTAATTACTTTTTTACCAAATTTCTAAGAAAATGATGTCTAATGTCAATATGTTTGGTCCTAGAGTGTTGAGCAGATTTTAGAAATATTGATAGCACTAGTGTTATCACGAATATAGTAAAGAGTCCGATCAATACTATAATTACATAGCATTTGTTTCATCCGAGTAACTAAGTCCAACAACTACCGCAAAGATATACTTAGCTTTTGTAGTAGATAAGGAAATAGAGTTTTGTTTCTTACTTAACCATACAATGAGATTGTTACCAATGTAGAAACATCTTCCATCGCTTTTCCTATTATCCGTGTTTCCACAAGAAGCATCAATGTATTTTGCAAGATGAGAGTTAGTATCATTAGTATACCATAAACTAAAATCAAGTATAGTTAATATAGCAAATAATTTGTTTGACCGTGCAAGATGTGATTCTTTTGGTTTGGTCGATACGCGCACAAACTCAACACGAATGATATGTTAGGACGGCTTGCGTCAGTCAAAACTGCTATCATGCTTTTGTACAAGCTGAGTCAACCTCTCTTGCTCGGTCATCTCGGAGATTTTCAAGGACGTGACCATGAGAGTTCGACTATCTTGGTTTGTTCAAGTGAACTTCTTCACCGATTTTTAGCATACGTGGCTGTGAGATAAATATCCTTGATCCAACTTGTTTGATCTAGAACCGAAAATAAATTTAGTTCACCGACCATTCACATTTCAAATTCATTTTGTATAAGTATAACAAACTCCTTGGATTTTGTTTCTAGTGAAGAACCAAACACAATATCATCGACATAGATTTGTGCAACTATTAATCCAGTTTTGAAATGTTCGATGAATAAAGTTTTGTCGACTCCTCCTCTCTTGTATCCTCTTCGAGTAAGAACATGATCAATCATTCATACCAAGCATGTGGAGCTTGTTTTAGTCCGTCTGAGGCCTTTTGAGTCTAAACACATGGTCAAGAAAATAAAGATCAACAAATCTCTTAGGTTGCTCAACATAGAATTCTTCATTGAGAATTCCATTGAGAAAAGCACTTTTGACATCCATTTGGTTCATCTTGAACCTCATTTGACATGCCACATAGTAAAAGTCTAATAGATTCAAGTCGAGCCACGGTGCAAATGTTTCATCAAACTCCACTCTTCTAGTTAAGTATATCCTGCAATCAATCGTGCCTTGTTTCGACTATGTTTCCATGTTCATCTAATTTATTTTTGAATATCCACTTTGTCCCAATCACATTTGTGTCCTCCGGTCGATGAACAAGTTCCACACTTCATTTCGATCAAATTGAGCTAGCTCTTCATGCATGGCTAGAAATCAATTTTCATCATTAATTATTTCATTTATATTTTGTGTTTAATTTGTGAAGTGTAGCAAAATTTTCAAGTTCATTAGCAAGCCTCCTCCTAGTCATCATACCGTATCCAATCGAGAGAACATTGTCAATTAGGTGCGCTTTAGTAACCAAGAAGGAGGTTGCCTTCCATGTTCTATTCGTTGTTTGTATTTGGTATGTCGAACTTCCGGAGCGAGGACGAGACACCAAAACTTGATGTCTGGTTGTTCTATCTATTTATCATGTCGTGCGACACATGATTGTCTTGAGTAGGTTGATGTCCAAACCTATTCTTCCAAGGACTAAATATTAAGCTCCGTGAATAAGACGAAAAATCATCGTGTCATCAACTCTTACATTGATTGATTCAATGATAGTCCGAGTACGCATGTTATAAATTTTGTAAGCTCGGTTGTTTTCGAATAACCAATAAACACTCCTCATCACCTTTTGAATCGAATTTACCCAAATATTCCTGATCATTTAAAACATAGCATTTGCTACCAAATGTATGGAAATATTTGAGATTCGGTTTTCTTCCTTTCCAAATTTCATAAGGAGTTTGAGTGGTTCCTGTTCTCAAAGACACACGATTCAAAATATAACAAGCAATATTAATAGCTACCATAATTTAATAGGAAGCTTCTTACTATTTAGCATTACTCTAGCCATCTCTTGTAGAGACCTATTTTCTTCCACAACACCATTTTGTTCAAGAAATGTAGAGAAAATAGCATTTTCAAACGCTATCCCATGATCACTTCTAATCCTCAATATTTTTATTCCTCAAAAAAAATTATGTTGTTAATTTTAGGTGCAAGAATCTAAATCTTTCAAAACATCATATTTTTCTCTCAAGAAATCTACCCAAGTATATCTAAAAAATCATCCACGCATACATAAATATATTTCTTTCTACCAATACTTTCGGTTTGAATAGGTCCTATCAAATCCATGTAAAGTAATTCTAATACTTGAGATTTAGTAAGAAATTCACCTTGCTTGTGAGTACTTTTGGTTTGCTTACCTTTTAGGCATGAACTATACAATCCTTAAGATTTTCAAAAGCTTAGGAATGCCTTGTATTGCATTCAATTTTGTTAGTCTCAACAGATCACTATAGTTTAAATGTCCCAATCATTTGTGCCACAACTCGTGGAGTCGACTTTGAAATATGACAAGTAATTTTGGTGTCAAGAAGATAACATTTATCACTAGATCTAGTACCTTGTAGAATCGACTACCATCATAATTCAAGACTTTGCAAGAATTTTGAGAACATAACCAAGTGTTTATCGTCACAAAGTTGGCCTATACTAATCAAGTTAGCTTCTAAACCTACAACAAAAGAACTTTTTAACGGAGATAATCCATTATTTAGAATAGTGCCTACACCTTCAATTTTACGTGCTCCATCACCAAAAGTGACCGACCACCTTCATGACTTTTGTAGTTAGTTAGATAAGATCGATTACGTCATATGTCTAGAACAACCATTATCAAAATACCAAGAGTTAGGAATAAAAGTTCTATAGGCAACATCAACCATATAACAATTTAAATCACCCTTTTACACCCAAATTTGTCTATCTTTAGTGTTCCTATGGTATCTCATTTGTCTATTAACCAAGTTTTACTATATAAACAATGAAATGAGTCGTGTCCTAGATTACCACAGATGCAACATTTTACAAAGTAATTTGATTTACCTCTATATTGAGAATTGATACATTGGTTGTATAATTGATGGTCGTGACCATTTTGAGTCTTGTATTGGTCGAACTCAGATAGCGTGTCATTGTAGTCCCGACAGCGATGGGAGTAGTTTTGTCTAAAATATAGTAGACTTTGTTTCTTTGATGAAGTTGATCTGATTCCCAACTTTCCTTTTACCTTTTCCAACATATCCCAAAAATTCTTTGACGCTTGGAGTTCTTCCATAGTTTAGGGTTTCACTCAAGAGAGACGCCCAATTGTTAGTTGTTTGACCATTTCTTTTGATTTTTCTAATTCTTCAAGAAGATTCACAATTTGACCTCCTTCTCTTTTAAGATATTAGTTAGAGTGTCATTTTAGATTCAATGCTGCTTTATTATCTTTCAAAATTCAATCATGATATGAATAGAAAAATTCTTCTCTGTTTGTCTTTTAATTGTTTGTTTACACTTATGCGCTTAGAACACACGCGGTTTGGTTCTTCAAATGTTGTAGTCAAGGAATCGTAACTCAGCACAATTGTTCCATAGAGTCAAGACGAGAAAGAAAGTTTACGAAGCAATGTTACCCGTCATCAATAGTTTTGTCATCCTCGCCCTCATCCTCGCTCGACTCCTTTTCATTATCTTCACTCCAAGTGATATTCATAGCCTTCTTGGTACGAGATTTCTTTAGAGTATTTGCACATTTAGAAGCAATGTGTCCAAAATCCTCACACTCATGGTATTGAATTCGATTGTCCGATCTATTCATAGATGTAGTGGGATTTTGTTTTGTTTGTTCAAAAATATCTTATTTTGTTGGAGTGGGTATTCAAGTTCTTTCCTTTGATTTCCTTCTAGAAATTTCTTGAATTGTTTGGTGAGCATGACCATGTTTTCATTTGTTTCACTCTCCTCACCATCAACCTCTTCTTCATCAATTTTAATTTTGAAGGCAAACCGGATCCTTTTTCTTTCTTTCTCTTTGTAGATGTAATTCATAGGTCATCAATGATCCCACCAATTCTTCAACCTTCATATTCTCAATCTCCTTACTTTTTTCAATTGCAATTACTTTGGAGTGAAAACAATCAGGCAATGATCCGAGAATTTTCTTTACAATTTTGCTATGCGAATATTTCTTTCCCAAAGTATAGGCGTATTGGTGATGTCATGAGTTTTGCATAAAAGTGCTTGAATTTTCATCATCTCTCATGGTTAGTTGTTCAAACTCTAGAGTAAGAATTTGAAGTGGGATGACTTGATCATAGTGGTTCCTCCGTGGGCAATCTTCAAGATATCCCAAGCTTCTTTAGCAACGACAAGTAGAGATCAAACAAAATTGATTAGAGTCTACAAAGGAGAATATGGCATTTAATGCTTTGGAATTCCAATTCAGTATAATTAAAATCGGTTGTAGCCCACTGTCGCCATTTTCTCTCTTTCTACACCATTTTCAATAATGGTGGGAGTTTTATATCCATGGATAATAGAGTGCCAAACTTTTCATAAAGGGATTGAATATTAACTTGAATCCTAATTTTCAATAGGCATAATTAGTACCATCTAAAACCGGTGGTCTAAACGACTCGTCCATATCTAGGTTTCTTTGGATCGCATTTATAAAGTGTACCATCTCGATACCAATTGAAAGTTCTAAAACTTAGATTAATTAAATTAATAGTAATTTTAATCTTAATTAAACTAGCGATGACGAAGCAGTTAGAACTGGCGAGTGATAAGGATAACAAATCGACTGCAGCGATGTTCGTTACCTAATTTTGTTAAGTGCAAAATTTAAACAATTAAAACGAACACATGATGTAACGTGATAAACCCGAAGGAAACATCCACAGTCCCCATGCCATGGGTAAAACAATCCACTTAAAATCTTGTTAAAAATACAATAGTATCGATTTTTGTAATTTCAAAATTAACAAAATAAAAATCTAAAGAAAGCGATCAACTCCTTTGATACTTATTCTTCGACTTGTTGTCAAGTGGAATCAAACCCATCGGTCTTAACTTTATCACCACTTCCCTATTGTACTTGACCGCAACCACCACTTTGATTAAGAAACACGTTCTTAATTTCACGCAAGTAGGTTGAACAAGATATGGAATTGTTCCTTGAGCACCAATATGATTTTGATTCTTCAATGAGTTTGAAGAAAATCTTTTTCTTTGAAAGTTGAATTAATGAAGCTTGATGTCTTGTTCTTTCATGAAAAATTGGCCACTATAACTTAGAGAACAAGAGCACAAAAATATTATTCAAAGCATTAATTCCCTATTGGTTTGTACTCTTACTTATAGTTAAAGTAGAAATCAATTTAGGAATTATTTCTTACCTAAAAATCTGAATAAGAATGGTAAGACAATTAGTAGGAAAGAATATAGAAGATATTCTAGATTTGTAGAATGAAGGAATTTAGGAAACTTAAGATTTTCTTTAAATATTTCATTTTAAACAAATCTAAGAGAATAAGAAAAGATTCTTTAACCTACAAAATAAATTGTTAATAATATTCACGAGATCGAAATATATCGTGTATGGAAACAAAATAAAAATGCAACTTTCTTGGTTTGGAAAAATAATCCTTATCGGCATCGATCGAACTAGCGTTTCGACCGGTCATAACAAAAATGTTGACTTCTCTTTAACAATAAAAATCAGTTATATTAATTAAGAGAGCCAAGATATAAAAGTTAAAAATATGATACATGTTTTTCATATATATATATATATATATATATATATATAAACTATGATACATATTTTGATTATGGGAATATGAATTATAGAGGAATGGACTTAACACTATATCTTGTCAAGAAGAATAGTGGCAAAGATTGGTGGCATAATCTTATGTTTAGACTCTTACATTGACTACATATAGTGTGCTTGTTAACTGCATATGAAAATTGTACCAATAGGTAGGTTTTAGTGACTTCATATAGTGTGCTTGTTAACTGTTATATTCAAGAAAATATGTATGCTAAACATGGCTCTCAAATTGACTTACCAATTGGAATAGTAGATTTGGACCATGAGATAAAGAAACTTAAAGACTAAGTTGATTCATGGGCGAGTAAGCTTGCTCATGGCCAATCTTGTTAATGGAAAGCGAAATGATGAACAAGGAATCTTAGCACTTAGCAATAAATTCTTGAACCAAACTTATCTAAGGGCCGATACAAATAATCAAAGGAATTAAAATCCCAACACAAGGATTTAGGATCCCAACACTTAACTATAAATTGTTAGACTCTAAACCAAACTTATATAAAGGCCAGATATATAATCCCAACAAGTAACAATGCAAATCAACTTTAAGACACTAAATTGAAGGCATGCATGCCCTTTTCTTTCCGTTGTCTTCCGCATTTCCTTTCTTCTTGCGAATAGTTACGTTCGGTGATATCTCCATGTCTTCTTCTTCGGATATCCAAGCCAAAATTTTGAATATACGTGACAAATCTTCAATGTCATCTTTGGCCTAAGATTTACCCAAAGAAACACCACTTGATTCACCTTTAACATAAATACCACTGGATTGACCTTCATACATGACGGTTTTCTTTTTGGTGAAACACCACTCCACTTGAAATATCGACAATTGGTACTACAACAAAAGAATAACCTCCCTATGTTCACAATCTTCTTCTCCACCACCATCCATTTCACAAAGCCCTCTCCAAAACGGGTATCGTTGTTTTTGGGCATTCGCAAGCAAGCCTGTCAGATGCAACTAAGACAAATTCCTTTGTCCTTTCCTATCTTGTGAGAGTATGTTGCATTCACAATTGTACACCAATTACAAACAATCCAATTAACCGCATGACAACAAAAGTTAAATCCACAACACATATATAGTCATTTTGTGAAATATTAGATGGACATGAGCTAATATATTTATAAAATGCTTGCCACATTTAACTTCTTCTTGAAGAAAAATTTACCAAATAATGGGAAATAACTTCTTCATCAATAGGTTGGTTGTGGCCACATTTTACTTCCTTGAAGACAAATTCACCAAAATTTGAGATAGGCATATGTAGCTTCATAACATTTTATGTTTAAGGACATCAAACCAAAACAATAAAGAGCATAAAGTTATAGTAGATATTCTACCTATCTCGCATACTTCAAGGCATTAACAACTTGAAACATAATTCTAAATCGCAAATATATTTATAAAATGCTTGCCAACCATATTCGTTGTCATCCAAAAGTTCCAAGTAGTATTTTAATGAAAACATGAGCTATTTTACTCATCAAATGAAATCAGTCTACTTTCACTAACCAAACATCTCAATTCAACTTGAATTATACAAACATTCAAAATTTGTCCACAAGCTCCTTTAATGTTTGCAAGAACATCGAAATAGAGTAAATTAACTAATTTATTAAACACAATTGTAAAATGAGAGGTAAAAAAGAAAATGTCAAGTATTTAATTCATATTTCATAAGCTGGAATTCAGATATTAGAACCCAACACAAGAATCATGTTAAATTCGTCAAAGTTACAAATATGAACACATTGACCTAGTCACGAAGTTTAAAATCAGTGGCTAATTTGAAATCCACAACTAATGACACTTAACTTACTTGTGTGAATCGTTGATGTCGATTTCGTCGGAGGTGAGGATTGAGGAGCAGTGGAGAATGAAGTAGTGTTGGGATTTGGGTTTTCTTTATCTCCCTTTACAAGGTTTACTTTTGAACGAAGACAAGGAAGTGGGATGTGTGTATTAGTTGGTGCAAGACAAAGAGACCCCAGTGACCACCGACTCTCTCTCCTAATCGGCGACCACCAACTCTCTCTTGAAACTCAAAAGAAAATTGTTTCATTTTCTCTCCATGGTTGGATAAAAGGGTAAGTTAAGACAAATTTGGAAAATCGATCATGGGTAATTTGGTCATTACAATTTCGAGCCACCTCAACATCTGTAATTGTATCCGTAAGAAAATACGCATAAACAAGATTATGCAATAATTTGTCAAGGAATTTTCTCTGCAAGAAACTCCAATGTTATTTCCAAATCTGTGAAATTATTTTCGATATGATTAGCAAATTTGAAGATCCACTAAAAGACGAGACTATCTCTATAAACTTCATTACCTTGTTGTTTTGAAGAATAATTAAGTTCCTAAAGTAGAACCTTATAAGCTCAAAAATATTTTCTCTAGTTATGAAAATAAGACTACACTAACTTCCCTACAAGATCTTCAAAGAGAAGTTAAAAATTTGACATATGATCTTCAAATCTTAAAGAGAAGCCATCTTGCTACCCAATCACAAGTCTTAGCTCTCAACATTCTCTTTGAATCTAGTAAGCAAAAGGCCTTGAGAGATACGCAACCCATTCAATACAATTTGCATAAAGAAGAAAAGACTTTATCAATGTTTTGCAAAAATACTTCTTCAAAATGGTATTGTCGATGACAATTGTCATCAATAGAGAATATGGACTTTCGGCTAAAGTTATAATTGACACTACAACCGATCAAAACTCCATCCAAGAAGGCGTAGTTCGATTAAATATTTTGAAAAAGAAACCGAACAATGGACAAAAGTCGAATGTCAAATATAAACTTTCAAAACTCACATTTGTAATCAAGGAATTTGTTTCAAAACTCCTTTTATTCTTGTCAAAGATCTTGATCGATAAATCATCATTGGCACCCCTTTCATTGTTCAAATTTATCTATTTTAAGTTTCACAAGAATGAATTATGACTACGATTTTCGACCAAAAGATTCTTTTCAAATTTCTTTATCCCATTTCTTCCCGTATAGTCAACAAAATCAAATTCGCTTCAAATTCAAAAGATTCAAAACATTAACCTAAAGAAACAACAAATCCAATATCTTAAAGAAGTAATCAAGTAAAAGAGAATTGGATATCGCTAAATGAGCCCAAAATACAACTTCATATCAAACAATTTCATGACCAAATTATCAAAGAAATATTCCAAATGCTTTTGGGAAAGAAAGAAACATGTTGTTTCTTTATCCCGTATTCAAAATTTTAGTGAATATACGATTTCCACAAAATCAGGTCATTCAAATGAAGAAAGAACTCTTAGAGTGCAGCATTGAAAATAAACAGTCCTCATTCGAGGTATAAATAAATCTCCTTAGAGTTATAGCTTTCTATGTCAATCCCAAAAGTGAGATGAAAGATGGGTTCCTGGGCTTGTAATTAATTACAAGTCATGAGCAAGTTCTTCAATGATCGATGTCTATTCATGAAAAAGACCTCCTCAATACGTCTTTATAATGTATTTTGAAAAAATTATGAAATTAAGTTTTGGGAAAATCAGTGCTAAATATGATGGATAGAAGACCTCTTCAATGTTTCTTTCAGGCGATATGAGTAGAATGTTTATTATTTGGACTAAAAAAATACTTTTCGTAATTTCAAATAATTATGAACATAATTTTAACCACCTACAAAAAATTCTCGAGTTGTTTACATTGATGATTTACTAATATATTGTGGAGTCCGTAGAATAACATTTTAAAGCATCTTGAGATATTTTTAGTAATCAAACATACCCGGTTCTAAACCGTTTTAATCTAAAACGTTATTTGGAAAATTAAAAATCATGTTTCGAGACCACCAAAACTTCACAGGAACGATTACTCCCCACTTACTGGGTCTATTGAATTTGCGAGTAAGTTTCCTAATGAAATCAAAGATATGAAATGAATTCAAATATTATCGGGATATTAGTCGAATATATTCAGAACTTGTCCTAATATTTGATAGATTGTGAACCCCTTTTCCAAAGCTGATCACGAAGAAAACCCATTGCTGAGTCTCTTCTCAAACAAATATTGTTACTCGAAATGCAAAGATTAGTAAAGTCTCTATTTTTCCTGCATCCTCCTCATAATAGAGGGCTATAATCAAATACTGAAATATGTGTGGCATTTTAAAGAGCAAAAAATAATATAAAGAAGAATTGGCAAAATACCTAATCGGGTATATGGACCTTAACTTACCAAAAAATTATTCTAAATTGGATAAAAAGGATTTTATCTATTGTACTATGTATTACAAAAATTTCAAGATAATTTAATCGAAAAAACTTTTTTTGAGCATGTACTAAATCTACAACGCTTCTCAGAAGTTTTACACAAGAGCACGCTTTTTGGTGTCGAAACAAATTTGCAAGATATGAAATAATATTATCATGTTTTGATTTTCAATGGAATATATTAAATGCAATTAACAATATTTTCTAGACTTTTTTTTTAACAAGGGAATTTACGAGACGAATAGAGAAGAACCACATCAATAAACCTAACGCTCATCTTCCTCTCATTACAATCAAGATTCATATGTGATGAATGTAAAGAAACTGGGTGCTCCTTCTCCAACCTCAAAAGATTCTTACTCAATGGCCATTTCCACAAATACTACAAGAAAAATATCATTTAACAACATTCAAATAACAACATTCAATATTGTCATTGCTAAAAGTGCTGGCCACTTTCAAAAGAAATGCATGTTGTGGTGGTTGACTTGATTGGCATTTGACAACGATTTAAATGAACGTTGCTCAATGTGTTTTTATCGCAATTTCCCAGTCTGATGCAATATTTTTTTAATATTTCATCATTTAACAACGGACCGTGATCAAGAAAAAATAGCCGGCATCATGACCCATCACCGTATGCTTAAACATATATACTCTTTAGCACCTTTCCTTGAACGCTATGCACTGTGCAAAGTTAACGGCCAATGCCTTTTGTTTCTCTCGCTTCAATTAGTAACCCTATTATCACTGGTTTTCCTAATTGCTTAGGCGGAGTAACTCTTGTCTATCAATCCACTAGACAAATTCTTCTTGATGTTTTGGACTATCACTCAAATTACATCATACAAGTATGTGAATTCGAACAAAATGATTGGGTTTAGCTTTGGGTAAAATCTGAATGCGCCAGATCACAATTCATTTTGATTGAAACTTCTCCCTATTTCTGTTTGATGTTAAATTACGATTCACGTATGTGCATTATCACAATCATGAATTGAAAAGTAGATTTAATTGATATTAAATCGGTTGTCCGGGTATTTTCCCGATTCTTTGATAAACTCTTCTCCTTATTCCTCGGCAAGATATCAAAGTTTTCACTAATTGGCCGCACCTTTTACTTAAATATTATAATATATGGAGTATCAAGTGATGAAATAGTAATATAAAGAGGAACCTGTGAATCATTGGCCCCAGTCATTTTCCTTAGATCCATCTCATCTACTGTTCTATCTGTAACATAATCGAAAACCGGCTGGCAGAAACTCAAATTATGTGGAAGTCTGCTTCCAATATCTAGTTTCGATACGAATAAGAAGATACCAACCCGATGGCTAGTTTACATGCTGGCACGATGTTAAAAGGACCACATAAGATCCAAGCGTATTGCGTCAGTTTTCCTTCTTCTTTATTACCCAGACGTCAACATTCTATTGAAGTTATTCAAACGGTTTCCATATCTTACCATCAAGCTATTTTTGTTCGAGTTGAAAAAAGTGATGCTTCTTCACAAATTCACGGTTATAGTATATAACGTTACGTCTCCATCCTTATCATCAACAAGCTGATTATAGAAAAAAGTAAAAGGATTGACGAAGCAGCCAGGAATAAGTTGATGAGTCCTCAAATAGGGGTGGCGAAGTGTGAACCCTCTGGGAGGTTCAAAGCAATCATCCTAATTTTTTTCTCGAACCACACCATCTTTGAACCCGTTTTATGAGAATATAATGTTTTAATGTCTGTAATCTTTAAAAAGCTTCATGTACAAGATATTGAGCCGCAACCCGATTCATCTTTACAGCCCAAGTATTTGATACCCACCTGTGTTTGTCTACGATTCACCTTGAAAAGAATAAGCTCACACTTTTTCTTGGATGTTGAATTATCTCTAACTTAATCCGAGCTAGACTTAATTTTATTTGTTTAGTTCATTCAATTCATTTGGGTTTTAGACTTTAATATTTCTTTATTTTGGTTGATTAACAGAAGATTTGATCTTAGATGATGAAGCATGTATGATCTCTGGCCCTAGAAAAGAAAAAACCCGGTCTTCCTCAAACAAATTCTAGGTCCACATTGTATCCATATAGACTTTATGTTCAATTTCCTGTCTTCTTCACTATGGGTGCTATTAAATCTGAGGGACAATCTAGTAAATTGGCAATAAACAAGTAACAAAAGCTCAACGTTTAATAGTTGGAATTTGTCGATTGGCTCCAGCTCTTGTTAAAATAATCTATTTTCTCCCAAAATATAATCAAGGGTGAATTAAGTGGCAATCATCCCCAACTTTTTGAACTTTGGCATCCATATCCTCAACCTTTCTTATTTTGGGTGGGTTTCAAGCTCCTCAACCTTGAACGTTTGGCACTTTGCTCTCTCATTCTTTATTTTTGGCACCTATATCCTCCACGCTTTCTTAATTTGGTGGTCAAGTCCCTAACCTTGGAAGACCGCCCAGCACTTTTATCCTCGTTCTTCTGTTTTTGCACCCATATCCTTAACATTTCTTAATCTTGATGCGTACAGAGTCTCTCTCCAATCTTTAGACTTTTGTATCATATTTTTAAATTTTTTTTAATTGAAACTTATGAAAAGTTTCCATTTAAAGTCAAGTCTGCTGGAGCAATTCCTATCTATAAATGTTGATTTATTTAAAAAAAAAAAACTTATCCTTACAAACTCCCATAGAGATTTTCTTTATTTTTTGCACCCACATCTTCATCTCCTTCCGTTCTTTGCACTCCATATTCTCAAACCTGTTATGATAATCAAAATATAGTTTTAAATAAAACAACTTAACCGGTCAATAATAATATTAGGAAAATGGGATCGAATCGTGAATCCAAAAAGACAAGCAGGTCAAATATCGAAGGTTGAACCAAGTCGAACCAAAGTCTAATCTGGTTCAATTAAATTCCAATTTTTGCACCCATATCCTCATTCTTCATTTTTGCACCAATATCTCAAATGGAGTATTAATCGAAATATAGTTATCCTAAATAAAATTATTTATTTCAATAATACAATATTGAAATATATGAATAACCATCGATCCTAGAAAAATATACTCAGTCGGTGGTCAAAAGGTCAAACTGGTTTCAATTAAAAAATTAAAAATTAATCTAAAAATATCATGAAATCTTTAAAATAAGCTTTTTAAATAAACCGGGTATCTATGGGCATAATAATACCTTCAAAACTCGTTTTAACATATTCCTTTGCTAAGCCTTAATTAATAAATTAAAACATGATACAAGGAGTCCAAAGGTTGGAGACTTAACCATAAGTAAGAAATGAGATGTGGGTGCAAGCGAAGGCAGACAAAAATATGACGTTGGTTGAGACTTCGCTGCGTGAAAGGTTGAATGGGGTGCATGAGGCGAGAGACAAAAAAGTGTCCAGCTCCAAAATTGAACTCGGCCGCGTAAGAAATTGGTGTAATGCTGAAAAAATAAAGAATGAAGATAAAAGTGCGAAAGTTGAGACATGGAGATGAAGGCAAATTACCCTATAATCAAACACACTTATTGAAAAGAAAAATTGAAAATAAAAAATAAAAATTTCAGAAAAGTTGGGGGTCCTGTCTCCCCAGCCCCCACCTCCGCCCCTGGGTATTGATAACCAGAAATGATGCATTGAAAACTCTATTGAGCATTTTAATGCAAATAGGTTGATTGCTATGCTCCTCTATCATCCAAATAAAATAGAGCCACTCTCATTCTTCTCGCTTTCAGTGGATAGAGCTTCATGAGATGCCTGCACATTTACCAAATCGGCAAATCCTTTCTTGTTCACCAGTACGATACTGCTTTTTGTGCACATACTGATTGATAGATACTTAGATAGGCCGTAAGTAAGATTACATTAGTAAAGAGGAAAATGTCTACGTTTTGTGTTTTGTAACCAACAAAGTTAAGTCCTACCCCACAAGATTACATTAGTGTCTCCGCTTCTGATGGGCCCCATTTAAGTTACTTGTTTAGCAGTTTCCAATTTTTGTTCCACATGCTTTTCGCTACTCCGTGACTTTCTATTGGTTTTGTTTAGTTTATAGAAATTTTCGTATTGGTCTCTTCAGAATATTGAAAAGTTATTTTGAGTTCATTCATTTCCATAAATTATGGAATTGGTCTCTTTATCACTGATTGATCATTTAGGGCCTTTGCCTGTGACTTGGGCTATTCCTCTCGATGATGAAGCTCATCCCGAAAGTCTCTAAGGCTGATTTCGACTCGTTATTTTGAGATTCATATCTATTATTTAGAGTTTGTCTCGATTTGGCTGCTTCTACACCAGCATCAAAACTGCATCAAACAGTGCTTTACCCTGCATAATTGACTCAAAATCTCTTAATAATTTTCATTTGGTATAGTATGTTTATATTGACAAAAATTTAGGTGTACGTTATGAAATTTCGGTTGTAATGCAGTAGCTATCCAATTAGGTAAAAAATAGTCAATGCTAACCAACTTCTGCAAAACGGATACCTACTTAATAGATGCTTGATAACTTATTATAGGCTAAAATTGACCATCAAATGATGGTGAAACATAACTATTCTATTCTGAAAATTATGTTCTAGTTTGATTGCATCTAATAACTGGGCTTTTACACATGATAGAGATATATCCCGAGGTCTTAAAGATGATCCTTCGCATGATGAACTGATCACGTTTATGAAGATCTGGCAGCTAAGAATCAAATATGCCTTTGTTAATTATGGATTTTTATTATAATTATATTTCATGCATACCAGTTTAAAGATATTGATTCAATGCATTATACCTACAAATTATATTGTTAGTGTGTAATGTGTTTTGTAAAAAATCAAAGAAATGTTTTATTTTGTCTAATCTAATGGTTGATAAAGAGACAAGTGTATGACTTAGAAAAGTCTTATTTTGTGTCAAAAACAGCACTTATTATTGCTGTTATGTACTGTATATATGTGTGAACAAAAATATCAGAATACAAAGACCAATCAGAAATTCCAGAACGTCTTCTTCTTCCTCTGTTTTCTATATATTATAGCAGATTTTCTTTTGGGACCTAAGCTGAAATTATAGCCAACATAATTTTCTAGAAGTTTCAGTATCAATGTCCAGTTCGTCTTGGAATTTTGGGTTCCTTTCTGTTATTTGGAATGAATTTGTTTTTCCTGAATAATTGGTTTATTAATGGTGCTTGAATTTTCGAATTTTTGTATTTCATTTGACAATAATTATCCATATTCTGTAACCGTCTCGTGTGTCCTGGATTTACGACTCTTTTCAACTGAAAATTATTGCTGAAGTTTTGCTACTCTATTTTCTTTGTGCGTGCGTGTGTTTGCGTCATAATTGAGTTTCTGTATAGGCATGTAGAACCACCAGATGAAATTCGGATTTTTTTGCGGATTCATAACAAAGTACGACTTTAGTATGCTGTTGTTTAGTCTCTGTGATTTCGTTATTGGAAACTGGATTCCAATTTTGATTATTTGTTTAGTCTTTAGAGGTTAAGAAGAATTGAACTTGAAGTTCGAATATATTAACAATGAAAAATGATCTAGTGATTCATTCTCCAAAATATACAAAAGTGAAAATAAGTGTTGATGATGAAAATCACTATAAATGAAACAGAGTGATCTACATAGTTTCTATGTTATCATGTGGTACATATGATAAGTGTGATTTACACTTATCTGCACCATTAAAAGTGGATATTGTAAGTGCTCAAGTGATTTTCTACTTAATTATATGTTGATTTAATTATTTCGGTCAAAACTCAAGATCGGATGGAATTGGATAAAACAAAGCAAAATAGGCGAAAAGGACTGAAAGTGTACGAAAACTTGGAGATGGGGATCGACTTGCAAACCTCCGAAAGTTTAAGGACCGGGTTGCAAATAAAGAGGACTAAATTGAAATATAAGAAAAATCGAAGACCAAAATGACTACAATTAAAAGTTGAAGGACCACGGTGCAAATATGAAGAAATTATAGTTGGGTGAACGCTCAACTCAAAGTTGGCGAACACCCAACTTCAATTTGAAGTGGCTAAGGCTAATTCCTTGGCACATGCTCACCTGAATATGCCTAGGTGTTCTCCTAGGCCAAATTCGCAACAAATTTTTGTTATTTTATTTCCTTTTGAGTCCTAAAGCAATTAGGAAACTTGTAACCGCGATTTTAGGGATCTTTTAGAGCATCATGAGGACCTATAAATATGGGTTATACACTCATAATTAGGGTTCAAAAATGGTAAAATCATATTGAGAGAGAGAGATACAAAGAGACGAAGAACAAAGGCGGAATTGAAGATTGGAGCTTGAAGACAAATTTCTTGGTGCAAGATATTCAACGTCTCTTCCTCTATTATTTTCAAGATCCGTTATGTATTCAAATTCTTCATCTTGTCTTTCTCCCGAGTCATGAATAGCTAGATTTAAAGTTTGGATGAACGATGTAGCCTAAGTTTAATTCTTTAATTGTGATCTTAGAAGCAATGAAGCATGTATGATTTTGCTATTTTAGAAAAAAAAATCGATTTTTCTCAAACAAATTCGGGTCCACATGTATTCAATAAATTTGTAATTTCAATTTTCCTTCTTTGTGTATCCAATTATTAAATCGAGGACAAACTAGTAAATTGGTAATAAATAAAGTAACCAAAAGTCAACATTTGTGGGCTGGAATTTGTCAATTGGACTCCACTCTTGTTAAGAATAATCTATTTTCTCCCAAAATATAATCAAGGGTAATTTGCCATCATTCCCAACTTTTGAACTTTTGGTATTTTTATCCCCATTCTTTATTTTTGGCATCCATATCCTCAACCTTTCTTATTTTGGTGGCTAAAGTCCTCAACCTTTGAACGTTGGCACTTTTATCCTCATTCTTTATTTTTGGCACCTATATCCTCAACCTTTCTTAATTTGGTGGTCAAGTCCCCAACTTTTGAACGTTAGCACTTTTATTCTCATTCTTCATTTTTTGCACCCATATCCTTAACATTTCTTAATTTAGTGGTAATTCTCCAATCTTTAGACTTTTGTATCATATTTTTAAATTTTTAATTGAAACTTATGAAAAGTTTATTTAAAGTCAAGTTTTATGAGTAAATTTATCTATAAATGTTGATTTATTTAAAAAAACTTATTTTACAAATTTTATGAGATTTTCTTTATTTTTTGCACCCATATCTTCATTCTTTATTTTTTGCACCAATATCCCCAAATGGAACATTTCTCAAAATATAGTTATCTAAATAAGATTATTTATTTCAATAATACAATATTCATAAAATATGACTAACCATCGATCCGAAAAAATAACGGGTCAAGGGTCAAAAGGTCGAACCGGTTTCAATTAAAAATTAAAATTAATCTAAAAATATCATAAAATTTTTAAAAATAAGTTTTTAAATAAACCAATATTTATGACAACATTACTCACAAAACTTGGCTTTAAATAGACTTTTCATAAGTTTTAATTAAAAATTAAAAATATGATACAAAGTCCAAAGGTTGGAGACTTCACCACCAAATTAAAATGTTAAGATAGTGAAAAATGAAGAATGAAGATAAAAGTGCCAAACGTCAAGGTTAGGGACTACACCAAATTAGAAAGGTTGAAATAAGGCAAAAATAAAGAATGGGATAAAAGCAAACGTTAAAGTTGAATTCACCACCAAAATAAGAAGGATGATTAGCTAAAAATAAAGAATGAGATAAAAGTCTAAAAGTAAAATGAGAACATAAATTACTATAATCAAACACACTTATTGAAAAGAAAAATTGAAAATAAAAAAATAAAAATTTCAGAAAAGTTGGGGTCCTGTCTCCCCAGGACCCCCCCCCACCTCCGCCCTGGGTATTGATAACCAGAAATGATGCATTGAAAACTCTATTGAGCATTTTAATGCAAATAGGTTGATTGCTATGCTCCTCTATCATCCAAATAAAATAGAGCCACTCTCATTCTTCTCGCTTTCAGTGGATAGAGCTTCATGAGATGCCCCGTCTCTGGGCTGCACATTTACCAAATCGGCAAATCCTTTCTTGTTCACCAGTACGATACTACTTTTGTGCACGTACTGATTGATAGATACTTAGATAGGCCGTAAGTAAGATTACATTAGTAAAGAGGAAAATGTCTACGGTTTTGTGTTTTGTAACCAACAAAGTTAAGTCCTACCCCACAAGATTACATTAGTGTCTCCGCTTCTGATGGGCCCCATTTAAGTTGCTTGTTTAGCAGTTTCCAATTTATGTTCCACATGCTTTTCGCTACTCCGTGACTTTCTATTGGAAATTTTCGTATTGGTCTCTTCAGATTATTGAAAAGTTATTTTGAGTTCATTCATTTCCATAAATTATGGAATTGGTCTCTTTATCACTGATTGATCATTTAGGGCATTTTCCTGTGACTTGGGCTATTCCTCTCGATAATGAAGCTCATCCCTGAAAGTCTCTATGGCCGATTTCGACTCTGTTATTTTGAGATTCATATCTATTATTTGAGTTTGTCTCGATTTGGTATGCTCTACAGCCAGCATCAAAACTGCATCAAAACAGTGCTTTACCCTGCATAATTGACTCAAAATCTCTTAATAATTTTCATTTTGGTATAGTATGTTTATATTCACAAAAATTTAGATGTACGTTATGAAATTTCGGGTTGTAATGCAGTAGCTATCCAATTAGGTAAAAAATAGTCAATGCTAACCAACTTCTGCAAAACGGATACCTACTTAATAGATGCTTGATAACTTATTATAGGCCTAAAATTGAAAAAAAAAAAAAAAAAAAAAAAAAAAAAAAAAAAAAAAAAAAAAAAAAAAAAAAAAAAAAAAAAAAAAAAAAAAAAAAAGGGGGGGGGGGGGGGGGGGGGGGGGGGGGGGGGGGTTTCAGTATCAATGTCCAGTTCGTCTTGGAATTTTGGGTTCCTTTCTGTTATTTGGAATGAATTTGTTTTTCCTGAATAATTGGTTTATTAATGGTGCTTGAATTTTCGAATTTTTGTATTTCATTTGACAATAATTATCCATATTCTGTAACCGTCTCGTGTGTCCTGGATTTACGGCTCTTTTCAACTGAAAATTATTGCTGAAGTTTTGCTACTCTAATTTTCTTTGTGCGTTGTGTGTTTGCTCATAATTGAGTTTCTGTATAGGCATGTAGAACCACCAGATGAAATTCGGATTTTTTTGGATTCATAACAAAGTACGACTTTAGTATGCTTTGTTTAGTCTCTATGATTTCGTTATTGGAAACTGGATTCCAATTTTGATTATTTGTTTAGTCTTTAGAGGTTAAGAAGAATTGAACTTGAAGTTCTGAATATATTAACAATGAAAAATGATCTAGTGATTCATTCTCCAAAATTACAAAAGTGAAAATAAGTGTTGATGATGAAAATCACTATAAATGAAACAGAGTGATCTACATAGTTTCTATGTTATCATGTGGTACATATGATAAGTGTGAATTTAACTATCTGCGCATTAAAAGTCTTTTTTAAAAGCATCGGTGATTTTCAAATTAATTGTCCGATTTAATTATTTGTGTCAAAACTCAAGATCGGATGGAATTGGATAAAACAAAGCAAAATTATGGAAAGGACTGAAAGTGTACAAAACTTGAGATGGGGATCGACTTGCAAACCTCCGAAAGTTTAAGGACCTAGGTTGCAAATAAAGAGGACTAAATTGAAATATAAGAAAAATCGAAGACCAAAATGACTAACTCAGTAATTAGGGTTCAAAATCTGTAAAATCATATTGAGATGAGATACAAAGAGACGAAGAACAAAGGCGGAATTGAAGATTGGAGCTTGAAGACAAATTTCTTGGTGCAAGATATTCAACGTCTCTTCCTCTATTATTTTCAAGATCCAATAGCTGTATTCAAAATTCTTCATCTTGTCTTTTCCCAGTCATGAATAGCTAGATTTAAAGTTTGGATGAACGATGTAGCCTAAGTTTAATTCTTTAATTTCGAATCTTAAGTTTTGATTTGTAAATTGTTTAAGTATTTGATTTTTTCTTTCTTAATGCTTGGAATAATGCCATTATTTCATTGATCTCGTGGATTGTAATGAATGAAGCAAATTATTAATTTAGACACGTATAAAATTTGGTAATTGGATAAAAGGTAGAATACACTTTTATTATGTGCTGAATTTTCGAATTTTGAATTCTTTGAAGATTTAATACATTTAATTAAGACCATTCTGCCTGATTTAGTTGACTTAATTAGATATGACTAATTTGAACTTCGAAGAGGTAAATTAGTTAAATTTGTGAATTCGATCAATACAATTTTAGGAATAAATCTTGAGAGGAGAAATTAGAGATGATAACTAGGTGAATTCGTTTGTCCAAACACTTTAACCATCATATTTTATTAATTCTTGATTTTGTCTTTATTATTATTTGGAAAAATCCAAAGTTTTTAGTTTAAATCTTTCAACTCAATTTATTTTAAATTATTTACAATAGACTAGCACTATGATTAATTTAACTATTATCTAAATAAGATAGTCTTGGAAACGATAATCTGACTCAAAAGTCCACTTTTTACTTGTTAACGATATTGACACTTGAATCACATTATTTTCACAACAACATACTCGGTGAAAATGAAATTTCGGATTAAAATATCTTTTGTTAAAACACAAGCAAGGGGTGAATGAGCTCAAATGATTGGCTCTCAAAGAACATTTTGTGTTCTATACTTTCTTTATTCGGAAGGATCGAAGTTCCTCGCTCATTTTGAGTCATCGTTGAGATTGTAAATGATTAATTAAAGTGTGCTCTCTCATTGTATCAGCTTACTCATGTAAAATAATTTCTTAGGACTTTTCCTTACTCGTAATAAATATGAAAAATTCAGGCACATTTCTCTATAGCATGAATTAGTGGAGATAAATGTAATTGCATGAAGAGACCGATAGCAACACACTTTGCCTGATTATAATGCATTTTGTACCAATTACCACGTCGGTAGTGCGTTATAACTATAATATAATTTGAAGAAGCAATGGACTCACTAATCTATCGAGCACGTTCCTGTTGTGATTCGCATGTATACCTAGCTATAATACCATTGGCCTTACCTGTAGTTCCTGGTTTACTTAGTGGAGGCTACTTGATTTAAATTAAAAATATAATACCATTGGCCTTACACTAGAGTCACAAATCAAAATTAAATCTGTTTCGTTTATTGTTAGAATTTGAATTATAAATTAATTGGTTAAATTAATATCCGGTTCTCGTGGTTCGATCTCTATTTATTACTATATTACTCGACCGTATAAAACTTGTTGTCAGTACCTAAAATTTTATGTGTTTATTTATTTTGCATGACATTGGGGACAATGTATGATTTAAGTTTGGGGTGTGAACATGGTATACTTTTGTTTAAATGTGATGCCACTTAATTTCGTGATATTGTGTTGTGTGCCATTAAAATGATTTGTAGCTATGTTGGTGCACTTAAGTTGAAAACAATAGGATACTATTCTCTAAACCTTAGAATCATCTATATCAACCCAAACAATATAGTGAGAAAATGTGGTATACCAGATATGGTGGCTATCTAGGTCATGATGGATTCCATGTATGCTAAAAATAATTGTGTGAACAGACCCTTAAAGAGCTAGGTATTGATAATGTTAGGAATCTAGTCCTAGCATGAACTTATTCACAAGGAACAAAATTATTATTTTATTGCTTAACTCTTTTCGTAGTCTAATTGACTTGAGTGAAAATGTCGTAGGTTTTCAAAACTCGATGCCCTAAGGTTCGAAAGACGTTGAGTCATCGACCTCAAGCTCGTTACATGATTCATTTAGAAAGCTTAATGGACTGAGTTTTGCACCTTATTAATATCTTATAACTCCTTCGTAGCCTATTTGACTCGAGTGAAAAGGTCCTTAGGTTTCTCAAACACGATGCCCTAAGGTTCGAAAGACCGAGTCATTGACTCAAGCTCGTTATATGAGTCATTTAGAAAGCTTAATGGATTGAGTTTTTTCCCCCAAGTTTAATTTTCAAAACAAATTTTTGAAAAAGAATTTCTTCTTTTTTCCCCTACAAAATTTTCAAAAAAAATTTGCTTTGGATTTAAAGGGTTTAAAATTTAAAAAAAAATTAAAAAAAAAAATTTAAAATGCATTTTTAGGGCCAAAATTAAATGGAAAAAATTTAACAGAAATATTCCAAAGGAAAAAATTTTTCATTTTAAAGCGTTTAAAATTAAAACTAAAATAATTTACTTTTTGGGTTTTTCTTTCAAAATAATTTAATTTTAATTATTATTTTTTTAATAAAAGAAAAAATTTTAAATTAAAAAATAAGAAAGCATTTTTAAAAAATTTTTAAATTTTTTAAATTAAAAAATTTTTTTAAAGGTTTTTTAAATTTTC
Source organism: Forsythia suspensa (assembly GCA_023638005.1). Lineage (NCBI taxonomy): Eukaryota > Viridiplantae > Streptophyta > Magnoliopsida > Lamiales > Oleaceae > Forsythia > Forsythia suspensa. The sequence goes on from CM042670.1 coordinate 1,272,818, forward strand.
TTTTAAAAAATTTTTTATTTAAAATTTTTTTCCTTTTTTTCCGTTTTTTTTATTTTTTTTAAAAATTTTTAAAACCCAAAATTCTTTTTAAAATTTTTTTAAATTTTTAACTTTTTTTTCTGTTTTTTAAAAAAATTTTTAAAACATTTAAAAAATGTAACTTTTTTAAAATAATTTGGTTTTCAAAAGGGCCAAAATAAACTTTTAAAATTAAAAAAATTTTTAAAAACCATTTAAAACGGGTTTAATTTAAAATTTTTAAAAAAATTTTTAATTTCAACAATTTAAAATTTAAAATTTTTTTAATTTTTTTAAAAAAAAAATATTTAATTTTGGGTTTTTCCAAGAAACCCGTTTTCCCAAATTTGGGCCTCCCCAAAAAATTTAAAATTTGGTTTTTTTGGAAAATAAACTTAAAACCAAAATTGTTAATTTAAAAAAAATTTTTGGGGAAAAAAAATGTTGGAAACTTAAGTTTTAATTAAATTTTTTTTGGAAAACAATATTTTAAAAAATTTTTTCCCAATATTTTAAATTTTGAATTTTTTAAATTTTTTTAAAAACCCTTATGGAAAAAGGGAAAAATACCCTTTAAAGGTGAAATTTTGGACTTTTTTTAAAATTTTAGAAAAAAATTTAAAATTTTTAAAACAAAAATTTATTTTTTTTTAACAATAAAAAGGGTAAATTAAAAACCCCAAAATTTTAAAAATTTAAAATTTGGTTTAAAAATTGGGTAAAAAATATAAAAAAATTTTAAATTTAAATTAAATTAAAAAACAAATTTTTTAAATTTTCCCAATCTTTTAAATTAAAAATTTTTTAGTTTTAAAGGTTTTCAATTAAAATTTTTTAAATTTTAAAAATTTTTTAAACATTAACTTTTTCATAAATTTTTACTTATTTTTCTTTTTTAAATTAATCTTTTCAAATTTGAAATTTTTTTTTTTTTGGGTATTTTTTGAAACATTTTAAAAAAATTTAAATTTAAAAAAAAAAGGTTCCCGTTTTTGATTTTTTAAATTAAAAAACAATGGGTTTTAATTTTTTCTGATTTTTAATTGGGTGAAGTTTTAAGATAAAAAATTAAAAAAAATTTTTTTTTTGGAAAAAGGAACCAATTCAAAATTTTTTTCCCTATTTTTTTAATTTTTAAACCCTTTTTCAAAAATCCCAAATTTTTGGTTTTTTAAAATTTTTTTTTAAATTTGTTATTTTTGAAATTTTTTTTTTTTTAAAATTTTTTTATTTTAGTTTAAAATTTTGTTTGGGGAAACTTTTTCGGGGTTTTATGTAATTTTGGGTTTTTATTTCTAATTTTGTTTATAAAAATTTTCCTTTTTAATTTTTCCCTTCAAATTTTAACCTTTTAAAAATTTTACAATAAAATTTTTATTGAAATTACCATGTTCAATTTCTTTAATTTTATTCTTATAAAAATTCCAAATATTTCAAAAATTTTAAAAATTTTAAAAAAAAGTTCATTTAACCCTTTTTAAAAAAAGGATAAATTAGTATCTTTAAAGGAATAAAGTTAAAAAATTTAAAAATTTTAATTTAAAAATAGGAGAAATTAAAAATTTTTTAAAAAAAAAAGGAAAAAATTTTGGGAGTTGGGAAAATTTTTAAAAGGGGAAAAATTAAAAATTTTTAAAATTAAAAAAAATTTTAAAAAAAGGGGAAAGTAAATTTTTCCCCCTTTTTTTTAATTTCCTTTTGGGGTTGGGTTTAAATTTTATTTTCTTTTTTATTTAAAAATTTTTTTAAGCTTTTTCTAACTTGGCTTTTGGATTTAATCTCACTTTCCTAATCTCTTTTTTCATTTACTTTGAATTTGTTTTTTTGAACATCAATTTAACTACTTGTAATCCTTTTGTTTACTCAGAAGGTAACAACTTGAAACTAAACTAATTAGGTAAATCCAATTTATTTTAATTTTGATAATTTTGAAAAAAGCAAAAAATTATTAAATAGGTACATAAGTAATCCAAAACAAAATTTAAGGGATTAAAATTTTGTCTCTTTGCTTTTGTGACGATTAAACCGATCGGTGTGGTATCCTATATAGTGTTTAGTTACCATGAAGTTGGTATGACTCTCAAAGATATTTGTGTGATGTATATCACAATAGTTCTTGGAATCGATATTATATGACATGTGTTCTCCTAGAATTGAAGACATTTTGACAGTACATTTTAGGGTGTGCCAAGAAGGCTCTTTGGGAAAAATACCATGTCATGAAGAAATTAAAATAGTTAACGAACTATCTTTGATAAAATTATGTATAGTTTTTCTTATATTCCTCCCAATCATTTGCTAACTATTATGCCATCATACCAATGTCTAGTAATGCAGTTAACTAAATAAAGCGACAAGTGTGTTTGTCTAGTATTTTGCCTATTGGGATATTAACTAGTATCCATTAAAATACTTGATAGTAGGTGTAGTTTATTGATTTTAATTTGTCTCTTGTTTCTATTTTGCAGTAATAAATTGTTTGGGCATTGGTGATCTATCGTAAGTCGTGAGCAAGAATCGTCGGACATATGTTGGACATTATTTTTATTGAGTCGGCTTCGTATCATGTTTGGTTTGCTAGATTCTAGTAGATTAAAAATTTGTCATTGCAAGAAACTTCCACGAAGATGTGTTTTGCTAGATTTTGATTGAAACTTATATCATGTTTAAAGAAACTTTCAAGCCATATTTTGTATGACAAATTCTACTACTTTATAATATATTTAATTTGTTTATCTTTGGCCATATTTTATTGACATTGCATAATTTTCATTTAAGGGCTAATTAGGTCGTAGAAATGAATTTTGTACATATATCATATAATACAATTTGAATTTAAATGATTGAGAAAGTAAAATTTAAAAAGAAAAGACAATGTACATTTGAACGTAGTGAAAAGAACAAACTCCATATAAGGCAACGGGCATTAACGTTGTTAAAAAGAAAAGACACATGATTGAATGTTGTTGAAAATAAAAGACAACGGACTTGAACGTTGTTAAAATAAATGACAACATATATTAGAACGTTGTTAAAATATTCGACAACGACATTGGAATGTTCTTAAAATATTCGATAACATGCATGGAACATTGTGAAAGACAACACGTCAATAAATGACAACATGCATTTAATGTTGTTAAAAACAAAGACAATATTCAATTGCACGTTGATAAAAGATAACACGTCAACTTTACCACAACAAGCAAATATGCGTGGTTAAAACCCATATTGTTGTTAAAATATAAATGACAACACGTTTTTAACTCAACACATTGCTTTGCCATAAATATAAATTCATCTTGTTTTCTCATTTCGTATTCTTGTTTCGATTAATATGGGTTCGGTATGAATGTGGAAGATATATGGCGTAATATGTTCTTTCTCAAACAGCTGCCGTTGACGATATATTCGGTTTATCGAATCGAATCTCAATTGCTTCATTGAAGAACCGAGAATTTATGTCAAGAAGATGGCGAATAGCAAAGCTTCTATATGGTGATGATGATCTTGGTTATGGCAATGACATTGAAAGTTGTGAGTTTCTTTGAACCATTAGTGTTAGTCATATTTGGTGTCATTCTTTAACGTTAATTATGATTGTTAAATTACAGAAGTTGAAGATAAAAGATCAAAGTTTTCATTCGAATATCGTGTTGATCATGAAAGAAACCGCAACATCATTCCAATGAAGTTCTCCAAACCAAGAAGCAAAGTTTATGAAGAACCGATTCAGAAAAAGATTCAAATCCGTAGTTCAAAGATGCAGTTGAAATGGCGTGTCGTACTTTCGAACACGGCTATCGTTGAAGAAATATTTGGTGTTATGGAATCTGCAATCTCAGTTGCGCATTGAAGAGGCGGAGGAGTTTATGGCGAGAAGATGGCGAATAGCACGCCTTCTCTATGGTGGTAATGATCATGGCTGTGACATTGACAAAGGTGAGTTTTCTTTGAACCAATAGTGTTATCATATTTGGTGTGTAGTTACTTCTGAACTGTAATTTTGATTTTGATTGTTAAATTATAGAATTGAGAAGCAGTTGTTGAAGATAAAAGATCAAAATTTTCATTTGAATATCTGTGTTGATCATGAAAGAAAACCTGCATCATTAAAAGAAGTTGTCAAAATCAAGAAGCAAAGTTGATGAACCGATTCAAGAACCGGTTTGGGAAAGAAGATTCAAAGTTTGTCAGAGTTCAGAGATGCATTTGAAAATAGAAGAGAGTAAAAGAAAATTGCAAGAAATATATAAACTAATCAAAAATGTAGAAGCAAGAATCTTCCACCACGTCAACATTAGAAACCAAAGGATTTTCATCATTCAAGTCAAAAACAAATAGGCAATCTGATCCGTGACCTTCCTCGTTCCAAGTTTAATTGCGATAGTAAGCATACAAGGCCATTGCACAAGTGTTAGAAAATCGAATTGATGTCTTGAACATATGTATTGATGCAATCTTGTAAAAGAACTACGTGCGGCTTGATCCCTGATCTTTGGACGAGCAGCCTACAGTTTAAAGGTTCAGCCACTTTTAATGATTAAGTTGAGTGATTGATATAAAAATGAATGCTGTAAATGATTATAAGACGATCATTAACGAACTGATTATTCTAAAGAAGCAAATTTTGAACTTAGCTTAAAGAGGTTTGGAGGATTTCAGGACACTGCTATGCCTTACAATGTTATGATCAATCAGATTTTCATGTTACTTATCGAAAACAAGGATCATTAGATGTAATTTGTTTCTTTTTCTTTTTGATTGAATAACAGAATCTGCCACTTCTTGTTGTCCTTCCTTTAGCTGGCATAATACATCTTCAAGTGTTTTCGGCTATAATAATGCTTTGTTATGGGCTGTTTATTGAGCCTATGACATCTGTTTGCATTTAACCCAGTACATACTATTTTCGAGGTTTTATGAGGCAATTTTTATTCAAAGAGATGGTCAGTTTTCTTGAACTCTATAAGTAGCAAAAGCGAGATGAAGATATTTGGTGTTTCTTTGATTCCTGAAGTGTTGAGTAATCAATCCTTATAGAGAGTAACAACCAAACTTCTCATGATTTTTCAATTAATGACGCCCAATAATAAAGAGAATGTATGTTAATTAGCAACAATGATGATCATTCGTTTGACATCATTGTTACTGAAAAGAAGATGGATGCTTCCCATATTTGATAAGAATTTAGCTGATTAAATTTTCTAGTAAATGGCAAAAGTATTAAACTCAAAAAAAAACTCTAAGCCATTATCTAGCAGACTTTTATTTGCTTTCCGCTTTCAATCTTAGTCTTCCCCTTTCATGTAGGTAACACATCATTCTTTTTCTTCAAGAAGAACACTCAACTTTTCGAAAAATCATCAGAATAGCCAGCATATAATTTGTATATCCTCTAGAAGGCACCCTAGATGGTCCCAGAGATCGGAATTATATAATCAAGTGTTCCCTTTGTGTTGTGAATGTCTTTGCAAATCTAACTCTCTTTGCTTCTCAAAACCAATGCTCACATAATTTCAATTTGCTAATACCATCCCCATTAAGAAGTCGTTCTACTTAGTTCCATTCCATTCTCACTCATATGTCCAAGAGATATTCATAATCTAGTAACATCATCAATCCGAAAAAAGAGTAGTGACTTGCTTGATTAAGTAACCGAGAACCCGAACACATATAACTTGCTTTTTTGATCATTTCATCACAAAAAGAAGTTAATATACTAACCCTAGAATACATGATATATTATATACTCACGCGAGAATAGTCTTAATCCTTATAAAAATAAAAATAAAAAAAATTTGTGCGAGAAGAATCATAATCACGATAAAATAGGTCTTCAGTGAGAAGAATCTTAATTATGATAAAACAGTCCATTGCCCCAACTCCCAACGTGGTCGTGGTCTCATAATTTAATTTTACCACATATGTCGACTACGAACTTTTCGGTAACCCAATATAATTGAGTCACGATTTAATAAATCCCATCTTGTTCAACCTCAACAAATGATATGTTTACATAAAAAGCCGTAAGCACGAGTTGGCAATCTCAAATAGTAGATATTCTTGTAAATCTTCTTATTCTCCCACTCTAAATTTGGAGATAGCAAACATCCCCTCCTCAAGTAATACTTCTTTCTATCGCGGACTAGTGGACAATGCCAAACCCCAAACCATATCGCGAAGGCAATGCCCATATGAAGATATGAATGGTATTTTCTTTAAAAAATAAAAATAAAAGAATAAAAAGTCTCAGGCTTGTCTTTGTGTTCTAAATGGAGGCAATCGATCAAATCAATTAATGATACACACGATTCTCATCCCCAAAAATAAAGATGCGGAAACTGTCACGGACTTTCACCCCGTTAGCTTGTGTAATGTATTATATGAAGTGGTGACCAAACTAAATATCTAACAGCTTGAAGTCAGTTCTCCCAAACCTCATATCCTGCAATCAAAGTGTTTTCGTTCCAGGCCGCTTATCACAGATAACATCACAGTTGGGTTCGATTATTACTGTCAATGGAGAAAAGAATAATGGTCAAAAGGGCTTCATGGTGCTAAAGTTTACGGGTGAAGCTTTATCTTATATTTAACGAATAGGGTTCTCAACACGGTGGATTGGCCTTATTCTGGATTGTATATCTTCTACTAGCTTTGCATTCCTTATAAACCGCATGGTCTAAGGAAAGTAACTCCAACCCAAGCTAAGTCAAGGCTGCGGCCCTCACCTTACTTGTTCCTCCTTTGTGCTGCAGCTTTTTGGGTCTTATAATACAGAAAGCTGAAACTGAAGGCCAGATAATGGGGATGAGGTACTCATGTCGAGCCGAGTCAGTCACTTACTTTTGCAGACACTCAGTTATTTTTAACGGGCAACTGTACAAGATTGCAACGGTATTCGTGATATTTTATTGACTTCTGAGTTAGCTTGGGCAAAAGGTTAATTCAAAAATCAGCTCTTACATTCAACCCCAATGTTCAGACACGAGACTGTATTTCAATACAAGAAATGCTTGGATTGAGCAATGCAATTGCAGTGCATCATGATAAATACTTGAGCCTACATACCTACTACAGTTGGAGTATAAAAGATCTTTGCGTAGATCAAAGAGAAATCTAGAAAACCCATTCTTTTGATCTATTCCTCATTATCTTTTGAGCACTTTTGATGCCCGTGATTCCTTTGAGACTGACACCCTGCTCGTATAAACTCAGTTGGAACATTGATCCCAAAGGAGTATACTCGGTTAAAAGTGGGTATTGGCTTCTGCATAATGAGAAAAATTCAGGACCTGATCCAAGCTGATTGGCGATAACAACCTGGTGGAATAAGGTGTAAATTCACGTTCTTCCTAAAATTCAGAATTTCATTTGGCAGGTATGTCACAACTCATTCACCTACCTTATTAATCTGTTTCACCGCAGAACTGTGGATAATCCTTAATGCCCCATCTGTGGACAAGAGGAATCTGCTAACCATGTTCTATTTGAATGCCCTCATGCGAAGGCAATCTTGGATGGTGGGGACTTTCTAAGCAGTAATGCTCGGTATTCTTGAGCAATGTTGCAAAAAGGTCTTAGGAATGCACAGGGTAAAATGCAGCCTACAGAGTTGGTAGGAGTGAGCTTTGATCCTACACAAGGAATTCTTGGAGGTGAACCAGCATAGCAACAAGCAGAGCTCACGGTTGGCTGTTCTTTGGATGCCACCGTTGACGGGTGAGCTCAAACCAACACATTCAGCGTGCAACAGGGGATAATTTTATTGGCACTGGGACTGTAATTCAGGACCACCAGGAACGGTTGTTGCTTCATGCACGGCTCAAATGACTGAAAGTTTTACCGTTGAGGATGGGAAGCTTTAGCTTAATTAGCTCAAGGCATACAACTTGCCAAACAAAATAAATTTTGCCTCTCCATGGCTGAATACGATGCCTTGCGATTTGTTCAAAGCCAGCAATCTGATTTTAGTTCTATTGCAAGTTATAGTTTTCTGATATTGTAGCTTTATTAAATGATGCAAATTGTTGCCCTTGCCGTCTCTAGAAACATAGTGCCACATCTGGCATCTTTGCTACTTGTAAGTGTGGCTCGCTAGTCCATATGGCACCGATCTATTGGACAAAGTGGTTCGTCAAATATTTGTGCATGTTTATTAATGTGAGCTATGGGATCCTTTGGATGGACATGATCTTGTCTTGGGTCATTCTCTTGAATTTTGAAGTACTCACACAAGCTATCACACGTTTGGTGCACACCTTCACCGATGAAGGCCAGTGCATTGTGATAGTCATATTGAGGGCCCTGGAGAATATGCAGGAGCTATATACAGTTAATTTCGAAGATTATTTTGAGGCTCTCATACCCAACTCTTTCCTGGCCACACCTTTGATTTGAAAGTTGTAATTGAATATATAATATTCCACAGTAACACACAAATTTCATCATGCACTCGTCCTCTTCAGTCCAGAAAATTTCAGTGTCAATTGTAGTCTATTTTTTTTTTGATTGTTCCAGTCCTTGGTGATTTCAGTTCAGAAAACTGTTTGCTACTGGTTCCACCACCTCATGCTTTCTTTCAAGAGAGCGTGGATAGAAACATTTTCTTGACATTGACAACTTAATGTAAGACTTTGCATTAAATTAAAGACTAGTACAATTTTCAATTTTCCATAAAGAAAATGGCAAAGCATAGCAAAATCTAAATTTTCTACACTCACAAAGAATCAATACCCTATTTCACTATTTCATCAATAAGAATCTTGCTTTTCTTCTTTTTCGATTAAAAAATAAACGAAATCCTGCTTCTCGAATATCTCAACTTAGCATGATGTTGACCGTCATTTCCTTGTGGAACTTTGGGAATATTCCCCGCCACTGATTTGTTTTTTAATTTAAATTTCCACAATTATTTTTACACTTTTTTTCATTGACTTCATGAATTCATCTACACTGAAGAAGTGCTACTTCCACACTACATGGCTCATCAAGTTATACATGCCCAAGAGTGTCAAGATAGAATGAATGAAAAATTAAATTTTTCAAGGATAAGATTGGTATTATTGACATTTTAGTTGTTGAAAGGAGCCCACAACATATGTATTTTATTAATAGCTTGAGCCAAATATCTTCTTTTGTGGTCTTGATTTATGCTTCATTCACATTACAATCTTGTACAAAACAAAAATTTTAGATTCATGGAGAAAATCGGCTACCTTATTGGCAGTGTTTCAGTGAACTGCTTTGCACTTTACTCATCAAACACAGATGAAGAAGCACTTCTTGCCTTCAAAACCGGAATCACTTCAGACCCTTACGAAATCTTGGCTGATAACTGGTCAACTAATACGTCTATTTACAACTGAATTGGTGTTTCTTGCAGCAGAAATCGGCAAAGAGTCATAGCATTGAATTTTTCTGGTTTAACTTCAGGAATCATTGGTCCACATCTTGAAATTTAACATTTCTCAGTTCTTTAGACGTCAGTTCCAACAATTTCAGAGGATTTTACCCGAGCTTTCCAATTTGTGTCATTTAGAAGATAAACCTGGATTTAACAGCTTCATTGGAGAGGTACCTTCATGGTTCGGAACCTTACCAGAACTTAAGCAGATTCTTTTGAATAACAAGAATTTCACCGGCAGCATCCCGCCATCTTTATGCAACAATTCAAAGCTACAAACCCTGCAAATGGATTACAATTTCATAAATGGAAATATTCCATAAGAGATTGGGAATCATTCTGACCTGGAATCAATAAGTGTAAAGTATATCAGCTTATAGGCTCCATACCATTTGGCATCTTCAACATGTCTTCTTTGAGAGTACTTGATTTCTCGGCTAATAGCCTGTCAAGAAGGCTTCCGGAGAATATTGTGATAATATCCAAAACTACTGGAATCTATCTTTCATTGAATCAACTTTCTGGCCAGATTCCGTCAAATATATACAAGTGCAGGAACCTAACCTAGAAGGCCTTTCATTGTCCTATAGTCATTTTAGTGGAAGCATACTGAGTCATGGAATCTTGTTAAGACTGCAAAATTCCAACTACAACTCCGAAATATATACAAAGCTACTTGAGAAAATTGTTTGGTTTAGCCCAATGCTTGTTATGAATCAGGTTTACACTTTTTATTTTTTAAATTTGAATGGTTGAACTTCCTGTAAATGCTTAGCTTAAATTCAATGGTTCATAAAGCACAGTGATAGCCAAAAGAAGACAAGATCATGAAAGAGGTTGTTGTCAATTTTCACACAACTGTATTCCGATTGCTGCTCGGCTGAATCCACAAATTAAGTTTATGTTGCGGTTCTAAAAGATGTTTGTCCATCCAAAAGGGCTTTAATTTTCAGGAGCTTCGACTCTTAATCACCGTCATCCTCTTCTTTTCATGGACAATTCCCAGTTCCTTATCTGCTTCTTTTTTTTTTAAGTTAATATATAAATATTGAATATAATTGTCAATCACAGAATACATTGCAGCGAGCAATGATAGTGCTTTCAGACACAGAAGGTAGTGGATATAAAATTTTATGAAACAAAATTTTTATTCTTGATCTTTGAAAATAAATTGGTGTGGTAGAGAGATTTTGAATTATCCTCTTCTTTATTTCTTCTGTAGAAACTCTTTACAATTTCCAAAACACTCTCTAGATGCAAAAATGCAAGTACATGAACCTAATTCATACATGAATATAAATCTGATTTAACTGCATTGTGTTGTAAACAATGTACAAGCGATAGCTTAAAATGAAATTTTTCTTGATTTTTAGTACTCAGGAGGGATTCCATTGAAATAGGTAATCTTTCACGTCTAGAAATATTTAGTATACCAGGTGGCTCTCTAACAGGGATCATTCCATCTTTGTCTTCAACCTATCTACTCTTAATATAATCAACCTCGCTAACAATAGCCTGTCTAGAAGCCTCCCAGTTGACATTAATCTTAAGCTTCCTGAGCTAGAGCAGCTGTATCGTAGTTTCAATCAGATAACTGGTGGTCTACCAGCAAACATTGGAAACCTCACCAGGCTGAAATATCTATATCTTGCTAATAATAGATTGACATGTATGTTCGACAGCTTCCACATCATTAACTTTGAATGATGATAATATTACGACGTCTTTTGAAGTTGACTTAGAAATTTGATGGAAGTTGAACTATCTTTCTGTCTTTTCTCTTGGTCTCAGTCGCAACTAAAGCCAAAAATTTCGCTTATTTGATCTAACATGAAGTTCAACTAGTAGACGCAGGGCTCTATTTGAGTTTCCTACCCTTCTCTCCAAACACAATTACACTAGTTTACTAGCACATTTCCCATATTACACGCACTTTAAATAATAAAGAGTAACTAAGTTATACTGTGTTCTTATTAAGTAATGAATCCTTTGTTTTCTAGAAGACATACTCAATGGAACGGTGGAGCAAGTCTTGAATTATACAAAATATGATTTGGAGTTATAATTTTCCTTGTTAAAATCTAGAAAACAAAATTATTCTACCTGAAATAAGCATCTCTCCTGTGTGTCAATTTTACAATCTGAACTGAAAATTCTGAAACAAGAAAAGAACAATGAATTAATAAAAGAGAAGAACAATGATAAAGTAAATTTAAGGCTTCCATTACCAGAAAAACAAATAAAGAACTACATTTTGCTTGACTTACTACACATTATTGTTTAGTTAGAGTCCCTTTAATCAACAACTTATTGTTTTTATGGTGTCACGGGTTAGGTCACACCCAAATTTATTTGGAACAAAGCTAAGTTTGTTATTGTTGGTGGTTGTGGTTCCATGATTTTGGCTGTATAAGTGAATGAGTTTTGAGTTATGTAATACTTACAATATCAGTTATGACACATATAATTGGAGTAGTGCATTTATTAGTAACATCACTAGACACTTGTTGTCATCTAATTATTAAAATATAAAGAAGGAAAGTATGAAAACTCTTGAGAAGGAGAAGCATATTATATAATAAAAATAAAAAAATTGCACAAGATAAATGAGCTAATTAGTTGCTTAAAATATAAATGGAGAGATTTCAGTTTCCAAATTTCATAAGAAATTTTGTACATAGAACTTAGAAGAAGCACTTGATAACCAAAAGTTAATGGATTAAACAACAAGTCTCTATATTGTGACAGGTGAATTACCAGATGAGCTTGGAAATCTTAAACTTGAGAAAGTTAATGTCCACAATAACAGCTTATTTGGCACCATCCCCATTTCCATGTTCAACATATCGACAATGAAGATGATGAAACTTTCAGCCAATCAGTTTTCAGGCAATCTTCCTTCAACCATTGGGCTTTCACTTCCAAATCTTGAAGAGCTTTATCTGGGTGATAACAGACTCACTGGAGTATTCCAAGCTCTATCACCAATGCTTCTATCCTTATGATCTTAAACACGGCCCAAATTTTTGACTGGCACTGTACCTAACTTTGGTAATCTAAGACTTCTAAAGCACCTTATGATTGGAAAATAATTTCACAGGAGAATCTTCAAGTCCGAATTGAGATTTTCTCTTCATTAACAAATTGCCGATATTTGGAGCTTATTGAAGTGTCTTTGAATCAGCTAAATGGTATTCTCCCAGCATCAATTGGGAATTTCTCCATTTCTCTTCAGGTATTCAGAGCATTTGGATGCCACATTAAGGGTGCTATTCCTGAAGAGACTGGAAACTTAAGCAGCTTGGCAGATTTATATTTAGATAGTAATCAGTGGAGGATTCATCCCAAGAACACTTGGAAATTAAACGCTTCAACGATATGTCTTGAATACAATAAACTTGATGGATTTATCCCGTCGAGCTTTGCCAGTTAAGCAATTTGGGTGACTTGGTAAGTAACAATATGCTCTATGGGTCAATTCCAATGCTTGGGTGAACTTAAATCTTTCAGAAGACTCTACTTAGACTCCAACAAATTGGAGTCTGCTGTGCTTTAAACTTGTGGAACCTTAAGGATCTCCTGGAACTAAACTTGTCCTTGAACAGTTTAAGAGGCTCCTACCTTCGGAAATCAAAAATTTGGAGGTTGTCAACCAACTAGACTTATCGCAGAATCAATTCTCAGGTGATATCCCAAGCTCTACTGGTAGCATGCAATCATTGGTTTCACTATTTTTGCACATAATAAATTTCAAGGATCCATTCCTGAGTCTCTAGGAAATATAAGAAGCTTGGAATCCTTGGATCTGTCCTATAATAATGTTTCTGGATTGATTCCGAAGTCATTAGAGACACTCAATTATCTACAGTATTTTGATGTGTCTCACAACAGACTAGAGGAGAGATTCCTGTCGGGGACGTTTTGCAAACTTTACTGCTCAATCATTTTGCAGAATTATGCTCTTGCAGTGAAACTTGACAACAATTTCCATATTGTGGAAAAACACTTGAAAGATCAAAGTCAAAGAATGTGGTCGCATTAATGAAATATATTCTCCCCAATCATAGCGCTTATTTTGCAATGTGCATAACCCTTTGATAGTAAGAAGACGAAAATCATACAGACAACCACCCAAGAGTGAGATTTCCTTAGGTGTTGCATGGAGAAGGATTTCTTATCAAGAACTTGAGAAGCAACAAATGACTTCAGTGAAACCAACATACTTGGAAGTGGAAGTTTTGTTCAGTGTATGAAGGAACACTTTCTGATGGATTAAATGTTGCAGTGAAGGTTTTCAATTCCAATCAGAACGAGTGACCAAGAGTTTTGATATAGAAAGTAAGATATTGAGCACCATTTGCCATAGGAAATTAGTGAGAATCATTGGATGTTGCAGTAATACAGAGTTCAAAGCCCTCATACTTGAGTACATGCCTAATGGGAGCCTGGAGAGATGGTTATATTCCCACAACTATTTCTTGGACATGCTAAAAGATTAGATATAGCAATTGCTTTAGAATATCTGCATCATGGTCTGACATTCACTGTCCTTCATTGTGATTTAAAGCCAAGCAATGTCCTACTGACCAAGATATGGTTGGACACGTTGGCGATTTTGGTATAGCCAAACTCTTGATCAAGGAGTCAATTTCTCAAACGAAGACCTTGGCAACAATTGGATATATGGCACCAGGTGATGTTCCCTACCGAGATTCTTAATGTTCAGAATTTATTTTTCTTCAAATAAACTGGGGAAAGTTTCAACTGATCTCATAAATGTTTAATGCATGCCAATGTAGAGTATGGAAGTGAAGGAATAGTATCCACTAGTGGCGATGTCTACAGCTTTGGTATAATGCTACTGAAGATGTACATGAGGAAGAAGCCGACAGATGCAATGTTTGGTGAAAAATGAGCTTGAAAAGCTGGGTTAGCCAGTCTTTAGATGAAAAAATAATTGAAGTTGTGGATGCCAATCTTCTCAGTAGAGAAGACACTAATTTCTCTGCAAAGGAGCAATCTGTCTTATCCATTCTGGCATTGGCAATGGAATGTTTGATCAACTCTCCTATGGAAAGAATTAGTATGAGGGAAGTTGTGGCTAGACTTGAAAAGATTAAAAGACGTTTCTAAGAACAACTAAAGATGGAAATGGAAAGCAAATAAACGAATATTAATGTAAAGGACAGCAATATACAGTGAGAAGTCTTTCTTTTCCTCCGCTACAAGGTTTTCCAACTTTATTTCTTGACACCAAATTTGTGTTCTGTTACTCAATGCAGATGGTAAACACTCAGCATCTATATTTAGAAACTGCTAATACTATGAAGTTTATGCAGGAAAATGGAAGCTTTGCTTGTGATTTCTATCAGTTCCTACAAAATTAACATGTAAACAAATAAAGGTTTACAGCACAACAGGCAATATAATCTAGACAGTGCATGCTTGAGGCAATTTGGCAACTCTCAAATGATCTGCTCTACTAAATTATAAAGCTAGCATTTTAAGTATGCCATGTACATTGAAGCTGCCTTTGCTCCACAGTATTTACTATGCAGTTTAATCTGATTACTAGTCCTTAAAAGAGAAATAAAAAGAGTAAACAGTCTTTTGAAAGCTAGTAACTGAATACTAAGACATAGACATCATCTCTTCATCTACTCTTTACTTTTCTTGTTTGAATTTTGTTCAAATGCAAAATAATTACTTATATATAGGTACATAATGTAAGTGCATATGTCTAGATCGGCAAGACAAGAAATAAGCGAGTATTCAAAGATATGAACAGCATTATTTCCAGTTAGTAGTTCTTTTAAATTTCTGATTACAATTACATAATTTGTGATGTTAAAGCCCATATTCATCTTTCTTCTATTATTTTCCTGTTTTCCATATTATGATCTGTTCCTTTTATGCATGATTTTTCCGCAAGGAATCTAAAAATGAGGTCATTTTAAAGCAATTTCAGAAAACATGTAATCACATTACACATACCCTTGGCTTTTCCAGAGATACGTGTGTACCAAAGTAACTATCGTTTTGTAAGACATTTATAATGAATGCATAATTCTTGTTTTTCTTATATATTGTGAGACATTTATAACTATGAAGTCCAGTCCACAGTAATGTCCAAGCTTTATAACAGATGATAGATGGATAAAATTTTCAGTCAGCAAACGGTCAATTAATCAAACAGTTCGTGTGTAATGGAATTTCCATTAGAATTTTAAAATAACAAAATCTCATTTAGACTGGCAACAAGTTTCAACTTACACTTTAGCAATAGCTTCTGGTGCTTAATTACAACATATTGGGAACTGGTCCATCCGCTACATCCATTTTCAACTGGATTTGTGTGGCTTCCAGCAGCAACCATCAAACAGTAAAAGCCTCAGATTTTCTGGGTTCCAATCCATTAAGGGAAAATGACAAATGCTTGGGTTAACTTAAATCGTTGAGAAGACTCTACTTAGACTCTAGCAAATTGAAATATATGGTAGTGTTAAATTTGTCGAACTTAATGATAACTTGAAACAAAATTGTCCTGGAATAGCTTAAGAGCCTCCCTACCTTCGGAGATCCAAACTTTTGAAGATCGTAGAGAAACAAGACTTATCCAGGAATTAGTTCTCAAGTGATATCCCATTCTCTATTGGCAAACTGCAATCATTGGTTTCACAATTTTTTGTTATATCGTCCTTAATAGTGTGTTCCAAATATGCTGTAGAAATATCTTTGATAGCAAGGAATGTGTATTTTTATTGGTGGAAGCACTTGAGTAAGTTAAGAACAAGTACGTAGAAAACTTAAACACCCTAACAATGGGGTTGAAACTACGTGGACTTGCATCGTTCTATTGTGGTGTTAAGCTAATAAAAAGGCATTTGTGGGATAAATTTAATAAATGACCACCAAACTAATTTAAAGTTACTACTTATTCACTCAACTTAAAAGGTTTTCAATTGCTACTTAACTTTCCAAATAGTTTACCATCCATCACTCATTATGAAAATGTTAGGTTGGCGACGGAAATTCTACATAGTGAACAAAACAGTGACATAATTAAATTGTTGAAATCATCCATGTAACTAAATTGCAATAAAACGATTTAGCTTGATTTAAAGACGTTTCTCCAAGTTAAATGCGTTTTTCAAAGTTGGAAAAATTATTTTTAAAGCAATCTAAGGCGTGTTTGGCTATTACGATTTTGTTACATGACGATTTTAACAATTTAATTATGCTATATCAACTTTTCATTCACCATGTAGTAATTTCTCGCCGCTTTAATGTTTTCTCGATGAGTTGTTCAAACTTGACAATCAATATTCAAGTGAAATTTAAGTTTGGATTGGACAATAGAGTTGTGTGAAGTTGGGTTTCGCTAACACGATTATTAAAGAGTAAATTTAGAATTTCAACAAAGAAACGAAGTGGACTCAGTGAATTGCTTTGTTGCATGATTTGTTTGGACACTTAATGATGCCACATAATGTGGTTGTTCAAGACTAATCTCAACCTTGAATTTGAATTAAGGGCTGATATTGCATATGTGAAGATAAAGAGCCACCGAAGTCTCGAGATCCTCATTCAATTTGATTCTCACTTCTCTCCATTTGTCTCAACTATCTTTGAAACTCCCTTATTCTCTAAAATTTACCATACAAACCATATTTTTTGAGTTTTATGTGTAAATCACAAGCTGTGATGCAAGGAAACTTGTTGGTCTAGGGTTTGCTGTGATCTGTGTGAAAGGGTGATTTCTGGTTATATAGTCTAGCATTTGAGGTTTAGATTGAGGAATTTCTTGCCTTGTGGTTGAAACTTGTACTACTCTCTAGAAGCTTCATAGTGCAACGCTTGTGGGCTACCATTTGAGCCTCCAGAGTAGATCTATTTATCGAACAGGGTCACTAACTCTATGTTCTCAATTTTCACCGTTCTTTTATTTTTCTATTTTTATCTGCTATCTATCACAAACAAGTGTACACAAACTATACAAGTTGTTACTTGCAACATTTGGGTAGACCAAATGTGCAAGGCTTTCAGTTATGGCATATTAAATTCTACTATAATTGGATAACTACCTCACCCTAGCTGATTCAACAGAAATTATCACTAGACAATAATATGTCATTATAACTCCCAATAGTGTGCCATATTATTCCACTTCTCCCTATAGTAAGGAGATTATATAAAACTAGTATCGCTTGTCGATGGAATCCGACCGTTGAAAACAAAAGTTGATAGAAGTTGGCTAGTGATCGTGGTGAATAATGAGGATGACCAAGGTTGAGAAAGAGATTTTAACAATAATAGAAATAGAATTGAGAATGAGAGTATTGAGGAGATTGATAGATTTTTTCAAAATGGTGAAGACAAATGTATATCACTTTTTGTGGAGTGGGGTGAAAACCTCATTTACGGTCGGTGATTAAACACTAAGATTAAGCTAAAATCTTAACCTAACAAAAGCTTTCTTAAAATTCCTAGACGCGTGGTTGCCACCGTAGTTCTCCACCTCTTCTCTTTCTTTTCTATGCTTTTACATTTCTCACTTCAGATTGGGTACATTTGATTATTTTAACTTTGAGATCTTTTGGTTATAAAGCCATATCTTTTGTTTAAGTCTCTTCTTTGGCTTCCTTTTGGCTATCTTGGAGATTTTGTGTATACACTAAATCTTTGCGAACCGAACTCAACATGTGAACTAGTAAAATCCTATTGGAGATTTTGTGTGTATACACTAAATCTCTTGGCAACGAACTCAACATGTGAACTAGTAAAAATCCTATTGAGGTGAATCATGGCCTATCTATATATCTTGATCAATCTCCTCGACAAACAAAGAGATATATCAAAGATTAGTAGAAAAGTTGATCTATCTAACTGCATGAGACCAAAGATTGTGATTGCAAAAATTATATACAACATGAAAAAAAATGTTGAACTTGATACAACTACATCAAAGATAATCTCGACACGGAAGTATAAATGTTCCATTTATTAAAAGTGCGATTAACTGCTAATACAATGACTCATGCTATTGCTTGTGTACCATTTTATACATCACTATCAAAGTTGGGCATGTGTGATCTTGAGAGAGAGAGAGAGTTAGAATGTAAAGATGATTTGTATTCCTTACTTAGCTAGGATTAATATGATAATAGGACTGTACTTGTATAAATATATTTGAATTGATGGAATAAAATTCATTAAGCCAAATTATCAATTCTCCGACCTTAGCTTTTGCAAATTCAGAGCACTTGAATTTGAGGAAGAACTAAGTAGGTAGAAAGAAGCTATGATAAGTGATCGAGTACAAAGTTGAATGTCCGGAAGTAATGAAGAAAGAAATGTAATATTCATAAAAGAATCAAACGTGATGAACTTTGATGAAATTTTTCTCCCGTAGTAAAACACGCCTCAATTATAATTTTGCTTGTATTAGTTGTTGGTTTAGCATCGCAAGAAGAAAATGACAATCATTAGAAAATCGTTGATTCCGTGAACTCGCTCAAATCGACACTAATTGGAAGAATCCAATGCAACTTTTTTATTAATGATCCTATTGGTGTAGATAAACATTACATTTTAGGATATTTTGATAAAAATTAATGGAATGTGTGGTTAAAAAGTTGATAAATCTTTGAAATGTGTGGTTGAAATGAGTTCGAGAAAAATGATGGCCAAACAGTGGCTAAATTGTAAACTGCCTTCTGTTTCATTCTAATGCAATATTTAAAGTACAAGACTAAGAAAGGAAATGAACTAAGTCAATTAATCTAGAAAGGAAATAAATAACTATGAAGGAATTGTAGCAACGGTTATAAGTCATATAATTCAGGAGCAATTGATTCATTTAGCTGCACATTCGTGAATTGATTTTATTCTACACCAATAATGTCCCTTATTTGATTCTGGTTAATTTGGGATATTCCCATTTGGCCAATAAATCTCGTTCCACTTTGCCGATTGCATCGTTGTTCAATCAGGTTGCACTTATGACAAATGGATGTAGTTACAACTTTTGTACATGAAAATTTGGAAGAAGTCATTGTTGGGTTGTATGCCCAAATAGTATAATTTTCGTGATAAAATAACAATTTTATATTGAATAAAACTTTGGTTTGTATTCATTTATTATTATTGCATTTGTTTAATATTGAGCATGTAAATAAAATGTCGTTGATCACTTGTGATAATATAAGTTGGATGCTTGCATTGAGAAGCGCAGTGACACAACTTATATTTTGATCATCAATAAAATTGTTCACAACTAATGTGTAAGGGTTGGCTTACAAGGAAGGTTGTAGTGTTGACTATTTAATCATTCAAGTTTGCGATTTGTCCTTATTGTAGAAATGGATTAATGGTGATACTAATACACTTGAGTGTAATGAACGGACCATGTCGAATTTAATTATATAGCATGACCGCAAAATAATTAAATTTCACTTGATCACCGATATTTTATCTAAATCTCTTGACAATATTGTGTATATCTTTTCGTTAGTTTGATGGTTCTTTGATTCACCAATGGGTGAGATCAATTTAGTTGATCAAATATCTTGGTGAATGGAAGCTTGAGAATGAGCCAAGTAGAGAATATGAATTGAGTGGGGCCTGTCCTAAAAATAGGTCGAGTGACAACTTAAGTATTTTCCGTTGAACGGTTATAATTTGAACTCGTGTTTAGCCGGCTAAACTTGATATCTGTGAATTAGTTCACATGACCGTGAAGAAAATGTAACTTAAAGTTAGTGAGAATAATTAGAAGGGCAAACGGTCATTTATGCTCATACCTAATTATTAGATCTTAGACAGGATGAATTATATATACTGACGTCGAGGAACGAATCGCTTTCAGAATCTTATATATTCCGAGACGTCTTTTGCCTTTAGTGGAAAAAGTAAGAGACTAATAATTAGATTGAGCGGTCAGGGTCACTAGCGTAATCTAATTATTGGAGCATGAAAATATATATCCGGACGGTCCTATGGTAGCTCTATAAAGTTTTAAACTTAATCATAGTTATCATGAATTTTTGAATTTGATTGTAATTTGATATAAGTTCGGGATTACATGTTTAATTAAATCAATCCTAAACTAATTGGACTTGTATGCAATCGGACTCTTGTCATTGTTTGCAATCGACGCTTGTTGTATTTATATCACATTGCATGTGATGTAAATTAATTCGAACAATTCGATCAATTAAGAAAAGAGGAGAGTAAAATTCTTAAGTCTTATTCGACTTGAATTTTATCTTCTTCATTTTCAAATCGCGAATCTAGAAATTAGTTCTTGATTCAATTAAAAGGTGCCCACACACCATTGTAATCTATACTTGGAGAATACCATAGAAGACTTGAACGTTGGGCACCAAGTTCGTGAATCAAAAGTAGGAAGTTCGGAATCAAATCAAGATCTAATATCGTTTATCGATTCGTATAATACTAATCTATTAATATTTAATTATAATAAACACGTGAGCCTAGTAAATATCCCGATTTTATTGAATTAAAGAAAATTTTTGTTTTCTAGCTAGTTCTTGTTCTAGTTTCCAACAGTCATTTTCATAACACAACCGAAGGTTTTGAAGACTCTTAAGGACTCGAGGTATGATTAGTTAAGATATAATTGTATGGGCTTAAAAATCCCAAGACAATTATATCTCGTTTATTTCATGAACAAAGCTAGATTTAATAGAAGTAAATTTGACATTTGGGTTTACATAAATGGCGCTAAAACATATAGAAGAATCTTCTTGCTCCTCTGCGTGGGTGACATGTTAATTGCATCCACAAATATGGAAGAAATTTAGAAAATAAAGAGACATTGAGCATGAATTTGAAAGGAAAAACATGGGGTGTTCAAAATATTATTGAGATGGATATTCGAATAAATAAGAAAGTAGGTTGGTTGTGTCCCAAAGCGGATACATCATCAAAACTTTGGAGAAGTTTGGGATGGCACAAGGTGAGCACCCAAATCCTATGGCTTCACATTTTAAGTTGTATCGATTTGTCGCCTATTACAAAAGATGAGAAGAAGAAAATGACAAAATCCTTTATGCCTACCTCGGTAGGTAGCATTATGTATTTTATGGTCCACAAGACCTAATTGGTAAAGGTCTCTTATGGTGAACCACCGGTGGGATTTGTGGATCCGATTATCGGGGGACTTGGATTGGAGGAAGTCTCGTGTTATATTTTCACACTTCGGATGCACAATAAGATGGGAAGTTTCATTGCGCATGTATTAGCCTTGTCAACCACGAGACTAAATACATTGCAAAGAAAAGGTGAAGATCTATTGTGATAATTAGAAATTGACATTAGGTTTCATTTTATATGGAATGGTATTAAAAATGAAAGGTATCGTTGAAAAATTTCATTGAAGATAACGTTTCGATATGATAACTAAACCGTTACATTTGCTAAGTTAAACAATGTCTAGACTTAAATATGGTAGATCTGATATAGCTTAAACGAGTAGTGGAAAAACTTCAAAGTTGTGAGGACCATAAATTTCTAAGAAAGGATGATTATTGTCATCTTTGTAATTGGTAGAGTGGACTCAATTGAAGCTTTGAATATTCATCTATGTAAATTAATGTAATTCTTCATTCTTAGTGAAATCTTGTGGTGCCTTGGGACTTGTCTTCCTTTTATAGAGGTTGAACCTCTTCAATTCTTTTCATCTTTCTCGTTTCTTTAAGTCTTGTTACATGATTGCTTAGAACCTGTTCTTTATTGTTCGCCTTGGATGAATTCTATGAGATATAGTGCTGGTTTTCACTTCATGAGCATGTAGCCGAATTAAGAGTGGTGGATATCATATGGCAGCCCTCACACTCACCCATTCGTGATGCTTCTACCCTATTGGCTAGTGCATTCTACATAGGGATGGCAATTGGATCGAGCCCCCGTGGATCCGGCTCGGCCCATAAAAGCTCAAACTGGGAGCAAAAAAACAAGGGTCGAGCTTGAAATGACCGGTTGGTCCGTAGACGCCCATGGATTAGTCCTTGGACAAGGCCCGCACTGGTCCACGGACCCCACAGCCTGGGGCCACTTGGGCCCCAACTTTACAAAGCGAGACCAATTTCAACGGTCACAAAAGTGACTGTAGCCTGGTCACTTTTGGACCGTTTGGTCCCTCCTTTTTTTTCCAACATTATTTTCTCCTATAAATACCTCCTAAACTTTCATATTTTACAAATTCACAACTCTCTCAACCCACAATTCAAAAAATTATATTGTCAATAATTAACTCTTTTATTATGCAATTTATAGTAGAATTTCTACATTTCTAATTTTCGACATTTCTACGTTTATAGTTTTCTACAATTCTATATTCTACTTCTACTTTTCTATTTTTTACATGGATCAATACAACACAAAAGGAAGTTCCACCACCAAATTCATGATGATTTTAGTGGATTAAATGATATTCCAATTCCTTAATTTGGTGATGATTATGAGATTGAGAGCGATCCCATTTTGATTTAGAGGATATCGATGAAAAATTAGAAACGACCAACACTACTACAACAACGGGTCGACTACTAAACGAAGAGTCAACACAAAAGGCCGGTGTTGGAATCATTTCAAATTAATGGAGATCGTGCAACTGCGATGGACAACCAATCTTCAAGACAATGTCAAATTAGTGCAAACCGGTGTATTCACAAGACTCTGTGCCAGAAGACATGACTCGGTTGGTGGCTGATGAGTTCCAACTAGCATAGTGGAAAAGCCCATACTTCACCAAATTGTAAAGATATCTTCAACCAAGGTATGTGTCATTTGCTAGAAACACACTTTGTCTGATACTATTGCTTTTATATAAAAAACATAATATATGATTTAACTAAATATTCGTGTTGTATCATTCACTTGGACTTATGGTCCGGTATAAATCGAAAGGATATATTCGCCACTTTATATTATATTGATAAACTATAGATTATGCATAAAAGAAAAATTATTTTTAAAGTAATTGACTACTTTCATAATGGGAAAAACATTTTACTTATTTAATGAATATTATTAGAGAATTTAACGTGAATCTAGAATTGCAGTTCACATTTGATAATCTCGCTTAATAACATAGTAATAGATAAATTAGTTTGAGAATTAATTATTGATTTTTGTGGAATTTTATTTCATGTTCGATGTGTATGTCACATTTTTAATTTAATTGCCCAAGATGGTTTAAAGTATATAGGCCCACAATTAAAAAAAAATAGGTGTGCCCTAAATTATATTATTGCTTCACCTTTTAAAACAAGTATTTAATGAATTATGTGTAGAAAATTCCTTCCAACAAGATGTTTGTGTACGGCATAGGCAATAGGTGGAACTCTACTTATTTAATACTTCAAGCATGTGAATGTTATGAAAATTGTATAACCGCCATCTCTAGTTCTACATGGTCTTTATTGTTTATGGTCTTCTTGCCTATGTTTTTATGAAGATGATCTTTGAATTGGTTTCCTTTAGATCTTAAGCGTGGTGAGTTTGTTCTTGACTTTTGCTTTGTCTTAGTTGTTGGGCCCGTGCTCCTTGAGTTATACGGTCTTGAAGCGCTTTTGGTTCGCCTGCTCTCATCCATTCAACGTAATCTAGTTGTTTTTATTTTATAGATTGGAGGTTAGGTTTTATTCCTCCTCTTATTTTGGTTTTATTTTTATTAATAAATAATCTATCCTATAGTCGGTTTGTGTTGGAAATAAGCTCGTAGAAATTAAGAATAACAACAAAAAATTTTAAAATTACAAATATAGGATTTTGGCTAGATTTAGATTCACATTATAAATATTCCATTTAATCACATAAATGTTTAGCAAAATTTACCTTGTCACGATCATTGTCATTCGATTACCGATCGAATCGAGCGTGTTCCTTCTCCGTTCTTGAATCTTCGTGCCTCCAACCCAAGTCTTCTTTGATATTCTCCAAAATTAGTGTAGTAAAAACTAAATCCTAGAACTAAATTTAGGATACTAAAATTGGACACTAAAATTGGAGAAAAACAAGAAACAAATTCTTCTTTCTTTCTTTCTATCTGCCCGGCAATTTGGGATTCCCGGCAACCGTTCCTATGTCTTTAAATAGACCTAGAAGTTTTTTCTTGTTCTAACTGCTAGGATTGAGTTGGCTTTTTGCATGTCTAGTCACCGAACTTTTGTTACAAGTGCTATTAAGTGTATGACCTTTAAAGATCTATCAAAGGACCCGTTGGACATATATAATTGTAGGTCCAATAATTAAACAGCTTAGGCCAACACTAGACTATTAAGTTTAATAATTAGCATCCACTCATTCCATTAAAGACGCCGATTGCACTCTCAAATTATTTAAAATCATAGAATTTTTTATTCTCTAAAATTATATCCTTTTGACTAACAATGTTGATGTCTTGCACCAATCGAACATCGAATAATTAGAACTAGGCTAAACCACCATTTCTCCCTTCTAATTATTTTCTTACTTAAGTTTGTATTTCTCCAATAGTTTCTTTGAGAACAAATCATTGGTGTAATTTAGGCATTACTAAATACTAAACTTATTATTCGTGTTGGGAACCGTTACCTAGTAAAAGATAAATGGATCTATTTAAGTATTTTCTAATGAACACTTTAAAGCTCGCCATATTAATTTATTTAATTCATTAGCACATCAAAGACCTTCGAGTTCACGAATAGCAATTACTATTTCGTAACGGATTTAGGTAATCCATAATGCAAACGTGGAGTTCAATTCTTCTTACGATCATGCAATAGAATTAAAATCTTCACCATGGTCTTGTCCAATAACTTCCATGTACTAGTGTCACTAATCTCAAGATTCACTCGTCACGATCAAGACAAACCATACTCTAATTGGTAGAGTATTTGACCCTACGACCTTATCAAGATGAAATAGTTCTTGATCGAAATACAAACAATGTTTGTCGGCTTATGCAAGCCCTTAACTTATATTATCACGAGTGATCAAATGCACTTAATCTCATGCATAATTTAAACAATATAAGTACATTATTCATTTAAAGGAAAGATAAATACATATCTTCAATGCCATGTTGTTTGTTTATGTTCTTCATTTATGTTGGGTGTCTTTCAATTAAATCGATTCAATCACTCGTTTGGTTTTGGGTGATTTTAAGAGAATCGGCTTTCTTGTAGTAAAAGAATCAATGTGGAAAGAATCGGATAAATATTTGGTAAACTCTTCTTTTATAATTGATATATGTTTCAAAATCAGTTTAAGTGCTTGGTAAACAAAAGTAATTTATTATTTATCAATAAAATTATTAAAATGGACATTAATTATAATAATGTTATTTTATATTATTTTATCACGAATAGTATTGTAAAATTTATTTTTACTTCTATAATAACATGTAATATGTATCAAATATTTTTCAAGACAATGCATTTACCATAGTTAATTTAAAATAAAAATATATATCTATTAAATCACAAAATTTATAAAAATTAAAACTAAAAGCATAGTAACATTGTACAAAAATCAATTAAATTTAGATTTCAATTATTAGTGGAGATGAATTATAATTAGAATACTAATAAATATGTGACATAAAAGAATTACTTTAATTAATTAAGGTCAAAATTGATATTTTAATAATAGATAGATAGAAAAGCTAAAAGCAGAATCGAAAAGCTACCATTTTACTACTTTTCAAAATCACCACATGATAGTTCTTTTAATCACTTTTTAAAATTTACCAAGCTTAAACAACCCGATTGTTTGACAATCGTCTCAATCAATCCTAAAGGACCCTCAAACAACTAACGGTTGTGGCTCGTTGATGGAATTTAAATGAAGTGGCTTGATTGTTTGTAAATTAAAGTATATTGTGTCATTGTGGAAATCGAGAATCGTTACACATCAATATCTCTTTGGTAAAACATGTTCTCTCAAAGAGAATGGCAACAAACAAGTCTCAAAAACGAGATCGAGTCCCATTCGATCAACGGAGAACATTCCTAACCTTCGAATGTGATCCGCCACCAAAGAAGGAGGCAATGACAAAGACGAACAACGAGCAAGACATCATCGACGAAAATGAAAACATACAAATGAAGGTCGCCATTGAGTAGTTGGATAATCAATCTCCTGGGAACAAGCGTGGTGATTGGCGAAGCCCTTCGAGATCCGGTTCAATCGAAAGTCGTTGATCTGGGATGATCGCATACCGAGGGACGAAACCCCAAATCGGTCGAGGCCCTCGCATGAAAACCAACGAGCTTCTCCTATGAGAGAACCACCGGTGAGGAAGCGGAGACTACCCAACCAGGCGAGGACTTCAACCCGAGCCATGAAGAAAACCCGTCGTGACAAGAAAGAATAAGGAATGTGGATCCCCTAGATGGACGGACTCATAAGAGCCTCCCTAGTTCGTGATATCAACACCATAATTGAGGGCCCTATGTCGGGCCACAATGAACTCAATGTGAAACTATGCTAGAATAGCACAAGAGAAGCCGGAAAGGGCAAGTACACGGACACCAACCAATGCCCCACTTATCACATTCACGATGAGGATGAGGTTGGTGTCCACTAGCCACATTGCGCCTTGGTGATTCGCGGTTTCGGAAACGGGTTAGGAAGAATGTTGGTCGATGATGGCAATGTCGTAAATATCCTATTTGGTAGCGCCTTCAACCAAATGGATGTAGACCACGTCGATAGCCATCGAGAGCCATTATTTGGCACAGGAACAACCTCATCCGCGAGGCATGATCACCCTCGTAATTTCGAGAGCCTCCGTGCAAGTGGAAAAATTCATAGAATTCTTGGTGGTGGACACCGCCACTACCATGGGTTCTCAGCAACCTACGCCAAAGGTTTACAAGCGGTCACCGCCATCAATCACTTGGCAATGAAATTCTTAACAACAAGAGTTGCCAAAGTCCAACAATAAGCAGGGGGGCTGCATATGAACACGCATCGAGGTAGCAACACGCGACGCTTTGTAGTCATGACTATACGAATCGAGGCGATGGATATTGACCAAGTGCATGGTGAAGAGAACATGATCCTCGGCGAGCCTCATCCTCGGATCATAGGCTCGGTTCACTAGCCTCACGAGGAAGAATTGTAGACATTTCCTGAATCCAAACCCATCCCAATGCTAACCGGGACGAAACTAGAAGAAGGGATGAAAGAAAAACTCAAACGGTTCTTGCGGAGAATGTAGATGTTTTACGTGAAAGCATGCGACATGGTGGGATAAACCCAAGCCCAAAGTGAACACCAAGATCGCCCCAAGATACAATAAAGAAGACTTAGTACCAAGAAATATGGCACCTAACGCTAGTTAACAGATTCATCCGAAGTGGTCTACCCCGGGTATCCAACCCGTGTTGGTTAAGAAAAATAACCACAAATGGATGGTATTCAGACTCTCGATCTAAACCAGCTGCCTAAAAGACAACTTTCCTTTCAGACGATCGGTTGGTTGCGCAATCGCCGGTCACAAGCTTCTCGCTTCATGGACACCTATTCGATTACAACCAGTCTCCATGTTCACGAAGATGAAGAGCACACCTCGTTCATAACTGGCCGGGACTATTTGTTAAAGATGACACCATTCGGCTTGAAGAAGCGATTGACTTACAATGATTAGTGAACCGCATGTTTGTAGAAACGATCGGTAACACCATTAAAGTCTACATTGATGGCATACTCGAAAGAGTGTGGATCTTGAGGATCATATGAGACACTTGGAAAAGATGTTCAAATCCCGCAAATACCGGATGAAGGTCAACCCTCCGAAATGCGCTTTGGTGTCGCGTCGGAAAATTCTTGGGCTATATGGTAAATTAACGCACAATAGAAGCTAAGCTCAAGAAAATCATAGCACTCATTGACATGTGTTCCCCATCGTCACCTAAGGAGGTCCAGCCTCACGGGAAGGTTGGCCTTTAAATTGATTTATATCAAAGGACGGATCGTTGTTAACCCTTCGAAACCATCAAGGGAAAGAAGTTTGAGTGGACGGAGGGATGCGAGAGTGCCTTCTAAGAGCTCAAGGACTTCCTCGAAGAGCCCCATCATTGTCTAAACCAGCTGTGAAAAATTGTTGGTCTACCTAGTAGTATCGAGAAAGCGTAAGCTCGCGATTCGTAAGAAGATCCGTCGACCGGCCTATTATGTTAGGCTCTAAAAGAAGCAAACAAGATACCCAAACATGGAGAAACTCGCTTGTCCTTGATTGTTGTGTCAAGGAAACTTGCCATACGTTTGGTGCACAATCGGCGTCCTTACAAACCTCCCATTGAGGCAGTTCTTCAAAAGTCGAACACCTCCAAGATTGATGAAATGGTCTAGAACTCGCTAGTTTGAGATCTCCAATGCCAGGCGCTAGGACTTTATAGTTGAGTTCACCCACATCGGAAGGATTGCTCAAGACGACCCAATGAGGTAAATGGTTTATTTGATCATCGGATTATCGGAGTTCGCTAATAGCTCGATGGACATAACATCAATCTGACTCGCCTAGAGTTCAAAGCCTCAAATAATGCAGATGAGTACGAGG
Organism: Forsythia suspensa; assembly: GCA_023638005.1. Lineage (NCBI taxonomy): Eukaryota > Viridiplantae > Streptophyta > Magnoliopsida > Lamiales > Oleaceae > Forsythia > Forsythia suspensa. The sequence continues at coordinate 1,301,815 of CM042670.1, forward strand.
CATTTAGGGCAAGGCTAACACATGAGATGAAAGCTAGAAAATCCAGGATCTATAGAAACTTCATGTTGCTTAGTCAAGTTAATGGGACTTTCACTTCGTGAACAACGATGGTGGCCTATTTAAAGAAAGTCAAGGAATTTCTAATGCACTTTGAAAAATTTGGTCGCTCAAATCCCTAGGAAAAGATTGCGGTCTTCTCCAAGTTGGCAGTTGCAAAGACTGACATAATAAAGGCTACACTGAGTGACTCACGACCCTGATCGAGGAAGTCCCAACTCAAACCTCGATGTCGATTGAGCCTCCCATCGGATGAAGAAATCATCTCCTACCAATCCAAGTGATGGAACAGGGGATAAAGCTTGGTAGAAACGGCATGAGTGTGGTTCGCGCCAACTTTAACTCACGGGTAAACTACTTAACGCGTAAAATCACAAGTCGAAACAAGGCAATAAGGAGTGTAGTTCACGCCAACTCTTCAACTCATGGGTAAACTATTTAGCGTGAAATCACAAGTTGGCAACAAGAAGCGAGGGGTGGCTGCCAACTCTTCAACTCTGGTAAACTATTTGATGCGTGAAATCACAAGTGCAAACACGAAGGTGGTTTGCCAACTCCTCAACTAGGTAAACTATTTAACACGTGAAATCACAAGTCGGCAAAAAAGCGGAGAGAGTGTGGTTCGCAACTCCTCAACTCGGGTAAACTATTTAGCGGAAATCACAAGTCGCAACAAGGCAGAAGGAGTGTGATTCGCGGCCAACTCTTCAACTTGGATAAACTATTTACGTAAAAATCACAAGTTAGCGAAAGCCAGGAAAGGTGGTTCGCGGTCAACTCCTTAACTTCTGGGTAAACTACTTAACGCGCGATCAATTGATAAACAAACAAAGTAGGGAGTTGGTTCGTGGTCAACTCCTTGAATCCGGGTAAACTACTTACGATATGTACAAGTCGATAACAAAGCAACGAGGGTGGTTGGCCAACTCTTTAACTTGTTGAGTAAACTATTTACGTGTAAAATAAGACAAATAATGAGCAAGGGTGTGTGGTTCCGGACCAACTCCTTAACCTTTGGAAACTACTTAACACGCACATACAATTGAAAACAACCGGTGAGGAGTGTGGTTCGTGCCAACTCTTTGACTTGGTAAACTACTATGAGTGTATCAAGTTAGTTCAAAACGAGGGGGTTCGGCAACTCTTTAACTTTTGGGTAAACATTAACGTGAAATCACTTTTAGCCAAAGAACAATGATTTTGGTCACGCAGCCTCTCAACTCCTAGACAAACTACTTAATGATAAAGTTATTTGAACAAGAATATGGATTGTAAGTTGCGATATTCTTAACTTTCTTGGGAACAACCTGATCATCTAGATTTAGATGGTTACAACAGCTATAAACAATTAAGCAGCATCTTTGGGCCCAAAGAAAATCGTATATTTTAGATGGAGCTTTGGAACATTCAATCTTTTAAAGTAAATAGTGCCTTCATGGATAAGGAGTAACAAGTCAAGGAATATTATGAATAAATAAGAAATCAGATTCTTCCATTCATTGCCCTGCCAAGACTTAAAAGCATTACAAAGAAAAAAATATAAAGTTCTTTAGTCCACCCGATAGTGCCTCGGTCGACACAACTTCTACCCTGCCCTCTTTTCAAGAGCCCTAGTGTCTTTGGAATGTCCGATTGTGAAAGACATCGATGGTGCATCGTTGCTAATCTTAGGTAACGAAGTGTCAATATAAGGATGAGATGTCCCATCATTTGGACAACTGATCCTCTCCAAGTTGGTCCCTCCCCAAAGGCATTCTTAAACAACGCAGACAAAATACTCATGTGGTCGAAAAGTTCTCTTATATTCTTCACCACCCGAAGTTTGGACGGAGCCGACACCTCCAACTCCTTTAACCCTCCCTTTTTCTAAAGCATCGGCAAACAACCGTCCCTTCTCCGTCACCATGGCTTTCATGTCCCTTACCCAACAATGAGGACCACCTCCGCAACATGCTCGGGGTTACCTCTTTAAGGACCAACTTTGCGCTAAGGCGATGCATTCTTGTCTCCATCATTTTGGTCTTTAGGTTGACCCCCGCCTGGCTTCGGATGTCGGCCAAAGCATTACCTTAAACTTAATGCCTCGGCCTAAACCTATTTTGTGTTCTCTAAGCTCATGCCTTTAGATTTCTTGAAGTTTCGGGACTTGGCATCCGCCTTTTCAATTGTTAAAGCAAAATTAATTTTGCATAAAGCCATGGATAGATTCATCCGGCCTTGCACCGACTAAAGGTTCTCCAATGCCTCCTCCACAAGAAGGAAATATTTAAACACCGCCACACATAACACCGGTGTTGGCAAATCTGAATCCTGTCTAATTTCTTCCAGGCAATGGATATAGTTCACCCTCGATCTACCATGATGGAGGTTTCTTGTCGAAATCCCTTAATTCAACCCAAAGCCTCCGGCTTCCTCATTTTTTGGGCCTAAAGCACCTTCATGAGATCGTCGCTCATGCGGAAGATGGCTCTCTTTTTTCTCGGGCTCCCGCTATAATCCTCTTTCCTTATTCTTGGTATGGGATGGACAACCTAGCGGACGTCGTCAAGAAGTAGAAGAATAATTATGAGGGATTAAGAGGCACCACTTGCAAGAGGACAACATGGATTCACAGTGAGCCCGATGACGACTATTTGGGAGAGATGGAAACCTTATCCTGATCCTTCATGGCGAAGAAAGAATGTTGATAAACATACTTACGACAAACCCAAGGAGTTAGCAATGGACTAGTAAAAACCAAGTCGGAAGATGAGGCATCCAATGGAAAACGAAGGAACGAATCTTTGAAGGTTATTTAAAATTAAACTACTCTTAGATTTCAGATCGCCAAACCCTCAATGATGATTGCCCTTCTTAAGGATGGGAATTTCAAAAGGAAAAATAAGGAAGCGGCTCAAAAGGCAACAAGATGCGCACCTACACTTACCAATCCCTCGAAATGACGAAGGACTACATCATAGGACTCCAAAATTCCGAGTCCACCAAAGAAATTAATACCTCTACCACGTCATACTGTTTTCTACCTTGCCCGTCTTGGTGACATATGTACCATCCTTCCCACCGGGATGGTGAATTTTCAAAAACTCCTTGTTGACAACTCTACCTTCATAACTTCCATGATAAAGCCGCTAATCTACCCCTATCGTGTGAAATCACTTAAATGACAAAGAATGGATTGGGACAACAAGGTTACACATCTAGGCTAAGGCCCGAAGCCTCAGAGGCGCCCTCTTTTCGAGCAAGACGTAAAGATGAGTGGTCTCTAGAATATCAATGCCTAACCAGATTCCCATCCCAAATTTACTGGAATTCAAGGTTGAAATCAAAGAGCTTCTCATCCAACATGAGTAGCCGGAATTTTCAATGTAGGGAGTCCTAAGGAATTCACCTCACTAGAATTTATTTTCCACGGCGGCTAACTCTATTTTATTGCTTACCCTCAATTAGTCACTATAAACACAAACTCCAATATATCAAGGTGGGCCTCCCATCGCTATATCATCGTCCTTCGGTAACCCAAATAGTTCACCCATTATTTTAGGATCTACGTGAGCTGAAATGGTTACCAAAATCACCTTTTTTTTTATCTTGGCCTAAACAATAGAGAACTTAATGTTCAAAAGTCTATTGACACGTAATAGGATTAATAAAAATTTAAAAAAGGGAGGATAATTATAAAGAAATAAAAATCCTAAAGGAATTTACTTTAATAATTAAGGTCAAATTGGATATTTTCAAAAAAAGAAAAGAAAAGGAATCAAAATCTTCTTTGTCTTGAAAATGTTGGACAATCTTTAAGAAAAAATTAAAAGAAAAATTTAATTGCGACATTTAGAATTGGGCAAATCAACTCAACGACCTCAAAAAAGCTTGTGGCCGTTAAGGAAAAATGAGGGTTGAGAGAAATTTAATTTTGGTATGATTCCCAAACAAAAGCCACAATATGGCGCTCCAGGTCCCAATATTTTAAAATGTTTTGCCAAATCATTAACCTTGTAAAAATTGTTACAAACATCAACTCCAAAAATGATGTGGACCACAAATCAATTTTAGAAATTAAGTAAAACCTCATGATAATAAAAAGTCTCAGTCTGGGATTTAATATCGATGAACTCTTTCGTGATAACTTCAGATTTGGTCACAGAAAGAACTCCTCAAGGAAATTCGACACAATCACTCACCTGAATTACCTCAAGCCTTGTCCTCTTGGAAAAGGGTTATCGAAAACTCTAAGACCAGTATAAAAATTAACAAGCATTGGAAATGTTACCATCTAATTTTGAAAGCCATAGCCCGACTATGGGAAGATCCTTGGGTTAAAAATCATAACGTGCCAATTACAATAAAGGTTGGTCTGAATTATAAGTGGGATGTCGGTCTTGGAATTAGAATTCCCGGTTAAAGGGCCTAAATTTGATATTTCAAGTTGTTTTTATTGAAAGAACTAAAAAAAAAATCCAATTCTACAATAATTGTAACACATTTAAATCAATTAGATAAGGAAATGTAAAAATTAAAGTGAATCATTAAATTTATCTCAAAGGGGAAGAAATTGATAAAGCCAAGAGTTCCAAATAAATTAACTTAGGAATTAAAACAAGATTTCTTATAAGTGTAAAATTTCTACCTTAAAAACTTTAAATCTCAACGGTTTTTCTAACCCGAAATATGCTCCATTTTTTTAACAGTTATTATAGTGGATTCCAACAATAAACCGGCCTTTTTTGGTTGATCTTGTCAACGATTGCCTAAAATGTAGGTAAATTGTAATATTGAAGTATGTTGATTCAAGTAACAATTTTAAATTTAAATTATTTTGGAATAATTTATAATTAGAATACTTAATAGACATTAAAAGGGAATTATTTAATTAATTGGTAAATTATAATTTTCAATATAGATGATAAAAATTTAAAAAGTAAAATCTATTTGCTAATCCAATCAATTCAAGCACTTTCAAATGAAGTTACAATGGATTTGATTGAAATCTTGATATTAAATCCTGAAAAATTAATTTTAAACATTGATATAAACTAAATAGGGCTTGTTTCAAAAAGAGGAGACCGAACCACCTAAAGGAAAAGAGGATGTAACCAACAACAACATAATGTGGTTGTTGCGTGATAATGGGGTCATGGAGTCCGAGGATGAGTGTAATAGTGATGTGATGCCTAAGTTGGAAGATGATGGTGTAGAGTCTTGTATAGATGGTGAAGCTCTACTTGTGAAGCATGTTCTTCAAGCACAAATTAAAATAGAGGATTTAGAACAACAACTTGATTTACTTAACACAAGAAAAGAAAATGAGGGAGAAAAAGCGAGATCGTACTACGAAAAACTAATCAATCCCTCCTCGGTTTGGCTATTTCTTTCTTTGTAGGAATTGGATGGACGTATCTTCAAAGGAGATGTCTAGTAGGTTATCACATAATCAAAACATTACACATCAACTTCACTTTGTACATGGAGTTGTTCTTCCAAAACAACCAACCTATTGAAACAATCTAGAAGAGGACGAATGAGCTTCAAAGACATCAAATTAAAGCCAAAAAAGTTGCAGATTCATCTTTGAGCCTAGTGATTGGGTTTGGAGTGCATATGAGGACGGAAGGTGATCTTTATCCCTTTGATGCGGTAGTGATTCGAGGTCGAATCCTTTTGAGGAATGAGTGGATGCAATCCATGCAAGCCATAGACTTTTTGTTACATTTGACTCGAGCTAAAGATCATCTTGAAGGCATGTCGAGACTAATGGAAGGTTGGAGGACCAAAATAAGCATGAAACAAAGTTAGAGGTCAAAAAACGTGGATGGGCGAAATTTGCGCAATAGATCACAACAATTAACCATGCAATGGCTTGGTAATCCAAAAATGTGATCGCAATGCGTGGCTTTTTGAGGACGAATGTATGGATACAAACCATGCGATCGTAAGGGATGTTTCCATGGGATCGCAAGGTATTCTCCGAGAGAAGTTTGGCATATTTTAGTTTCATTTTTCGCCTAGGACTCTTATTTTTATTAGTCTTTAATTATTTCCGAATTAGATTAGGATTAATTTAATGTTTACTATTTAAACAATTGGTATTGTAAACATTGAACTTAGTTTTGATTTTAGAGATTGGTATTGTAAACATTCAAAACTTAGTTTACAATTGGTATTGTAAACATTCAGGACTTAGTTTTGATTTTTGAGAGATTAATTAAAAGTGAGGATTCACTTTTCTTCTGGATTCTTAATTGAACTAACTTAAAACTTATCAAAGATTTTGCAAACTTTGTGGCGTTCATAACTTTGGTTCTTTGGTTCAAGTGATCATTAGGTCAAGTTCTTGCGACTAGATTTTAGCTTTCTTGGGGTTCGGATCAATTCTTACGTGAATTCGCATCACCTTAATTTGAGGAAACTAGTATGGAAAGTGATAAAATATGTAAAATAAATGAAATGTTAGTAAATAATAAAAAATCAATCATTTTAAAAGGTAGATTGTATTTATCAAAGTGCAAAAAATTTCAATTTTTCTTTAAAAAGTTGGTAATGTACCTAATTATCTCTTACGGAGATTCAACCGACAAGATAGGGTTTGAATTTTGGGGTAGGGCTTTGTCTATTTAATTTGGAGTGGCCTGGGTAGAAGACCTTCAACGATTTGAAACTGTTTGGGCCTAAAAAACCTTAATTTTGAGAAACTTAGTCCCACCTCGTTGTTGTTTTTTTGAAAAAAATGAAAATCGTGTATTTTCAAAAGAATTGCAAAACACGCTCCTGGTCCTTAAAATCTCCCATATACAAGGTTTCGATTTCTTCTTCTCAATTTCGCAATTTTCTCCCAATCTTCAATCGAACCTTTGATTTAGTGTGAATTGTTTTAGAGATATTCATGCAAGATTCAAGTTACCTTACTTAATCCCATTCCAATATTACCCAAATAAATCCAAATCCCTTAATTTCAGTAGAGGATTCAAGCCCTAAACAAAGATTAGCAGCCAACATTCTTCTCCATTTCCACCGAATCGTTGATTAACACCCCAAAATGGCGTAACTCGTTCATCTTCGATGAAGCATTTTACAACAAAGCGAGGCTCGAAAATGCACCATAAAGATGATGAAATTCATCATCAAAATCGACAAAAATTCGAAAAGATGTAGGGATGATGGAGGCAAATCTTCAACAAAATCAAAGAAGAAACAAGCATTGGTATATGAACGATTGGGTAAGTTATTTCATTTGAATATATGCAAGGTACCCATGCATGTCCCACGAGACTCCACATCTGCTTTTCCAAATATACGTCCCCTCAATTAAAACTTTACACATCATCAAATAAATTAACTTAAGAGCAAATGTGAATGCATTAAATGTTGTCCATAATGATCACCGCATGATGATGTGTAAAATTTTTATTGGGGACAACTAAATGACATATATTTGAGACAACGGATCTTGACTCGTCTCATGAAATGCCCCTGGACACGATGGCTTCCATGCAGCCTTCTATCGAAACATTGGGCCCTCGTGTTACGTGGCGCGGATTAGAAGTTCTAAATGAGGGTATGTCCGGTGGCTTCAATAAATTCTACCAATTTGGTCCTCATACCTAAGAAAAGCCAAGTTGTCTCTCCGAACGACTTGACCCAATTAGCCTATGTAACATACTCTACGTAAATAGTTACCAAAACTATTGTAAATGACTGAAAGTGGTTCTTCCGGATCTCGTATCCGAAAACCATAGTGCTTTTGTTCCTAGGAGACTAATTTCGAGATAATGTATATGTGGCCTTTGAATCTCTACATATACTCGGCCAACAAATGCAACGGAGAAATGAGTTTATGTTAGTAAAATTAGACATGGGAGAAGATGGGGTTCCAAAGAAGTACCGAGATTAATCTAATCTAGCTAGTACATCATTCACAATGTTTGTTTTATATCCTGAATGGGACACTTCAAGGAATGGTTATTCAAGCTAGGGGCTCTGGCAGAGGTGTTTACTCTCCGTGTATTTATTTCTTCTATGTGCAAAAGTGTTTTCGGGACTATTACAACATGCCGAGACAGGGGAAGAATTGTAGGATTCGAGGCGTGCTAGGGAGAGTTTGATGATTAATCACTTATCTTTGCGAGATGATTGCTCACTAATTTTTTGTGTGTATTCAAACAACAGCCCGACTATGTCGCCATGTTGGAAATCCTCGCCACTTATGAAAAGGCCTCTAGTTAGAAAATAAATTTTGAAAAATCTGTAATTACCTTTAGCCCGAATGTGGGGGACGATGACCGTGCCAACATTTTGCACATGTCGAGACTTCAAGGTTTGCGGTCTCATGGTAAATACCTAGGCCTCCTAGCAGTGGTGGAATGCAATAAGAAGGTGTTTTCAATGCTAAAAGACACGGAAGTTGTCATCAAAGCAATCTTTGCGATCAATCACGACCTACATGATGAGCACTTTTCGATTTTGGTCAGCCTTTGTGAGGATTTGAGAGCATTGATAAGGAGGTTTTGGTAGTGGTGGGGGTGGAGACGAGGTTGGGAGGGATCTCTTGGGTCAAGTGGTCGAACTTTGTCGGCCAAAAGGATAGAGGATTGGATTTTATGAGTTGTCTTTGTTCAACCAGCTCTCCTAGTTAAATAGGTCCGCATCTCTATACTAGTGGCCCGAATTTTTAAAGGAAAATACCACAAGTAGTCGAGACTTCTTTCGTGCAGGGGATTCCAAGCGACGCCACATTCTTATGGCACCGTGTTTTGTAGGAGAGGAAAATTCTCCATAGGGTCTCCGTTGGTGAGTAGGGACAGCCTCGCCATCAAAATTTTCTTTGACCCTTGTGTTCCAAACCTCCTTTCATTTCGTGACGATTTCGATCCCTTCAACAAGTGGTCTCTCAAGTCAACAATCTGATCTAATCGAGTAACTCGATCCGACTAAGACTCTAAAAACGAGCACCACAGTATTTTAAGATTGGTTATCTTAAACGAGCTACCATCTTGGGGAGCATATTAGTAATAAATCCCACATCGGTTAATTATCAAAATATTAACCAATATATAAGGATTTGGACTACTCCTCTTAACAAGGTTGACCTTTAAAAATGGAACTCCATGTCTTAACACGACTAGCACGGTCACGTGGGATTGTAGGTAGACGATTGCAGATGGCAACTTTCTCCGCCTAGTCTATGTTGGAAAATAAGTAATTGGTGAATGAAATTTAAAGCTCACCTTTTCATTTCTCAACTCTCAACCCATTCATGTTTGTAACTCTTGTAACTTACCTTGAATTGGAATTAGAAGGTCACTTGAGGGCCTATATAAACAAGCCCAAAGTTCCTACAAGTTATTGAAAAGAAGAAAGCCTTCATACAAATACTTACGAGTGTGTGGGGTGTCTTATCAAAGTGGCGTGCCTACACCAAAGAAGGTGAAAATAGGACCAAAAGCATTGATTGCATATTTATCGGATATGCACATAATAGTAGTGCTTATCGATTTCTTGTGTTTGATTCAAAAATGTCTCGATATACACAAAAACACGATAATGGAATCAAGAATGCATCATTCTTTGAACATGTATTTCCATACAAGTCCAAAGAAGAAGTGAGCTCTTCTAAGCAGATATATAAGACTATGATTTAGAATAGTCGGGACCAAGAAGTAGAAGAGGAAGTTGAGATTGAAACAAGACGTAGCAAACAAGAAAGGACGAGAAAAATCTTATGGTCCCGATTTTTCGACTTATATGCTAAAAATTGAACCTCAAAGCTTCAAAGAAGTTGTAAACTTTTCGTAAGGACCTCAATGGAAAGAGGTAATTAAAAGTGAGATAGATTTATTCGCAAAACCATACATGGGAGCTAGTAGATCTTCCTCCGGGAAGCAAACCCCTAAGCTACAAATGGATTTTGCAAGAAGAAAATGAAAGATGGAACAATTGAAGAGTATAAGGCAATGCTTGTTATAAAGGATACGGAACGAGAAAGCCTTGATTACTTTGATACATATTCTCCGATGAATCGAGAATAACATCCATCAAGATGATACATGCAATTGCGACTTTGCGGAATCTCAAGTACATCAAATGGATGTGAAAACGCCTTTTCTAAATGGATATTTAGATGAAGAAATTTACATGGAACAACACGAGGATTTTCTCGCTCCGTGGCAAGAAAACAAAGTCTCAGAATTGGTAAAGTCATTGTATGGCTTGAAACAAGCTCTAAAACAATGGCATGAAAAGTTTGATCATGTCATGATGGAATGGATTTAAAATCAACGAGTGCGATAAATGCGTTTATATCAAAGACAATCGAAAAATGGCTATGTCATTTTATGTCTTTACGCTGATGACATGCTTATTGTTGGAAGTAACGATAAGATGATTAAATCTTGTTAAATTCAAGATTTGACATGAAGGATATGGGCTTAGCAGATATGATACTTCTAATTAAAATTTTAAGAACATCAAAGGAAATTATCCTAAGTCAATCACACTATGTGGACAAAATTATTGATAAATTTAACAAGGATGTTACAGCACGCCTAGAACACCGATGGATACCAACAAGATCTATCAAAGAATGTAGGCGAGAGTATCTCTCAAGTAGAATACTCTAGAATTATTAGAATTACGATATACTTAATGAGTTGTACAAGACCGAGATATAGCCTACACAGCTAGCAAACTTAGTAGATACACGAGTAATCCGAGAGCCGACCAACCGAAAAAGGAATAATAAGAATACTAAGGTATTTGAGATATACTCGTGATTATGGGCTGCAATATACTAGATATCAAGCGGTTATTGAAAGATTCAATGACGCTAATTGGATATCTAATATAAAAGACTCAAAGTCTACAAGGATTTGTGTTTACATTGGAAGATGCATCTATATCATAGAAATCTTCTAAACATATGGTTATAGCCGGATCCACTATGAAATCTGAGTTTATAGCTTTAGATAAGTGTGGTGAGGAGGTCGAATGGTTACGCCACTTTAGAGGATATTCCTAGATTGTCAAAGCTCTGTACAAGAATTTACATACATTGTGATAGTCAATCATAATTGGTAGGGCATAGAGTAACATGTATAATGGTAAGTCTAGACACATCGTCGTGAGACATAATACCATAAGACAATTACTCTCAACCAGAGTTATCTCTATTGACTATGTGAAGTCAAAAGATAATATTGCGGATCCACTAACTAAAGGTTTGAATAGAGAGTTAGTTGAAAGTCGTCGATAGGAATGGGACTTAAGCCTTTGGAAGAATAAGTTAATACAATGGAAACCTAACCTAGTTGATTGGAGATCCCAAGATCTATGTTCAAAGGACAACCTAATTGCAAATACTTAATTAGATCACTGTGGGAGTTCTCTCCTACCCATTTCTATGATGAAACAAATGATACCCCGAGAGGAAAGGATAAGCAATAGGCTTTTAATGATTCTTACGCTCAAGTAGAGCGAGCTACTCTTAATAAGAAATCACCTATGTGAGAAAGAAGTGGGGCCGCTTCTAAGAGAATTGTGTAAGGTGCAATTCTTAAAAACTCTTGCGAGAACCACCATCATTTGTTCATGGCTATAAATGAACATAACAATGAGAAACCGAACTATGTCGGGATAAATTACGTGTGAAGTATATTATTGTTTACACAAACGCGTATCAGTTCAAGGACATCGCGTCATCGATCGACTAGTAAAGTAAATATACTTTCATAAGGAAAGGTTCAAAGGATAACACTTACCAATCCTACGCAGGATTCGAGACGTTGAATTTTATCACCGTGTCTTAGTGTCTCTGTTAATTTCCATTCATGTGGGGATTGTTGGAAAATAAGTAATTGGTGAATGAAATTTAAAGCTCACCTTTTCATTTCTCAACTCTCAACCCATTCATGTTTGTAACTCTTATAACTTACATTGAATTGGAATTGGAATTGGAAGGTCACTTGAGGGCCTATATAAACAAGCCCAAAGTTCCTCAATTTATCACATAAAATTCAGCTTTTTCCTCTCTTTCTTTTAGTTCATCCAAGTTTTCTTTTCGAGGTGATAAAGTTCAGACAAGAGGGTCGGTTTGTTGATACAACCGGGGTTCTACCATTGTATCCTCGGGAGACAGACGCTCATAACTGGTGAGGGGACTTAATCTGCATTTTTAAGGAAACCGTACTTGTACCTCGGTTTGGTTACTTTTTCAATTTTATATTCGAAATGTACTAGTTATTTGTTATTGCTTTTTCTATAATATGTTATTTAATGTTTTCAATTGATGTATGGATTAACAATATAGTAACAAGTCTACAACCTATAGTCGGTGGCACCTAATAAAGTCATTTTAGGTGATATTATAATACTTCTTCATAAAAAGCAGTAGTGGTTCTTGTCATTATATCACCAAAATGGGAATATAGTGACCCCATTGGTCTGGCTTCTTTTGCTACGTTAGATAATTGTCTTTTCCGTTGGACAAATTGTGTTCCTTTGTTTATTTCGATTCGAGGATCAAAGCCGACTTGAGCTAATATAGTTTCTTTTCCTTTAAAAAGAAAAGAGGAGCACGTTTCTCAAAGTCTAGTATAAATCTAAAAAATATATTTTTTGTTAAAAATTGGAATATATCAGAGGAATTCATCTATATATTGGTAAAGTTAGGAAGATCGTGATTGATGTGAAAAGAAATGAATGAAAATATAGATGTCGCATGTATGAATAGCATAATATAATATGAAACCGCAAATTATTTTTTTCTTAAATTTAAAATATAATATGATATGGGCCTACTTTATTTCACATGTAACCTCTCTACAAGGTGCAACCCATCAAACGAGATAGGATTTTTTCTTCAACAACTCGGTGCATTTTATTATTTTATAGCTTTAATAATTTTTTAAAGTGTGCATATGGTGTGGAAATGGTGGGGGTAGATGTTGAGTTTTTTCATAATTTATGGCATGCATTGGCAAGTATGTTGATGTTGTAATAAGATGACATATGGCCGATAGTTTCACGTTACTTTGATTATATTAGGTACTACGAGAACACTCCTACGACATTTGAGGTTGTGGCATATGCTATGTCGTTAGCTATTTTCATTATTACTTTCCAAGTCTGAGAGACTATTGCTATTGTGCTTAAAAGTTGCTTTCTAAATCTAATTAAAGACTTACTTTTTAGAAAATTAAATTTTGTTAGTAAAACAAGTGAAAATTACAACACATCATCATGTAAGATTGAGTTGAGCTCTATCACGTCTGAACAAGTGATTTGGAATTTTTATTTATAAGTATTAGAGGTTCTTAAGGTTAAATCCTATAATGAATACTTCAATAGAATTCTAGTAGAATGTATCTTTGTTCAAAGAAATTATCTTATGGTGATTATATTAACACCACAATTTTCTTTTGGTGCATTCTTTTTACATTAAAGGTTTTATTATTTGCTTATTGTCGCACATATGTATTATCACACTTTTTGTTACATTTGTATCCTTAATCTTCTATTAATTAGTACATCCGGTTCCTACTAACAATTTTTCTCCAAAATAATCTCTTAGCGTGCTTTGAAATAATGAGCAAATATTATGTTGCACTTTTGTATTTGTATAAAAATATGAGGACTAAATAAGTCTTTTTAGGCCCTTCTAACTAACTTTTTGGACGAAAACTGTAATTAGAGACAAAATTTACTAAGTAATGAACTGTTGAGAATTAGAATGCAATGATAACAAAGGTTAGGAATCTTTAGTGCAATTAAAATATGGTATACCAAAAGAAAAATGTGGTGGCAATATCACTACCCATTATCTTATTATGATATGAGGATAATCCTTGTTGAACCCTTTGTAGGAGTATTGCGTGTTACGGTCTGTTCGGTCGCAACCCGCACATAAAATTAGCTATTTTTCCTTTATAAAATAGTCAATTTCAAATGACCTATTGACGCACGTTGAGGGTTGCCAATAATCATTTGCAATTTAGCTTAAATGAAATTAATTTGAAAGATACATGATTACTTGTTCAAAAATGTTTAGTTTATATTACAACTTTCTATTTGCATTTTTGCCTAATTTGAATTCCGTGAAATCTGCATATTCAAGAATCCCATATTTATTAATATGCAGTGTTAAATTTCAATACTACTGAATTTACTTTTGGAAGTGGTTGTGAATTCAGTTTAATTTTTTTTAAATTATGTCAAAATGTACTAGATCTTCCATGCCTTTTGATTGGAGGAAACAATTTGACAGAAGAATCTAGGAGATTTATCTCCTCTACATATTTTGAAGTTGGGTATATATATTAGTCAAGAATAATCTGAATATTTAGATATTCTAAATTGGTGAAATCATAGGGAAGAACATATCGAAGTCTCTTACTTTGTAAAGAAAACATAATAATTTAATAACAGAGACGTTAGGGACACCAAAAATATTAGAATGTCTATTGAGCATTAAGGATTGACAAGACGGACAATCAAGAATTGAGAAACTTGAGGTTGTGAGGGAGTTGTTTGATGACATAAGAAACAACTTTTACCACATTGAAATAGAGGGTTAAATATCTTAGTTGCCACAAATTTTTTTTAATAGTCATTGAATTTTAAAAGATTTTTTTTAAATTGTCACTGAACTTTGTCAAATGCTTCCCAGTTGCCGCTGAATTTTATAAGTTTTCGAGTTGTCACTGAACTTACTAAAATGTTATCTCATCTGTCACTCATCGTTTTAAAAGTTAACGGACTTGATGACATGACATACGGGATAGCATTTTGATAAATTCATCAAGCCCGTTATTTTTTAAAACAGCGTGTGACGAAGTGACGAATGTGATAACATTTTTATAAGTTCAAAGGCAACTGAGAAAACTTTTAAAGATCAATGGCAACTGAAAAATATTTGGGAAAGTTCGGTGGCAACTCAAAAAACTTTTAAAGTTTCATGGCAATTGGAAAATATTTGAAAAAGTTCAAGAGCTACTAGGATATTTAACCTTAAAATAGATGATCATGGTTGTGATAACCTAAGAACAACTCGATCAAGAGGGGAGTGAGTTGGTTTTACAAACTTTTTGAAAAATAATCGTAAAATATGAAGCTAAAGTAATATAGATTAGTCAATAAATAAATATAACCATAATGTAAACAAATAAAAGGGTAGAGAGAAAGAATGCAAGCGATGTGTTTATGAAGTTCGATCCAAACCAATGATCTATGTCTCCGTTATCAAGCTCTCTCGTCCGAGCTAGGCCTTTTCACTATATTGATTGACTTATAGCGTAATCAAAAACCCTTGCAACTCTTTCAAATGACTTACAAATAAGGAGCACCTATCGTTATACAATATTGAGCTTTTACTGGGACCTCAATATGGCCCAAAGAGAAATGAAGAAATTGATTTACAATAATTTTTCTCTCTTCATAAATAATAAAGACAAATTAAGTACCAAGAGAGACTAACACTTCAATAAGTAGCAATAGATGAGAAGCTCAAGTGTTATGAAGAAACTTTGATGAAGATGATGATTTAAAAGTTTGATTCAATCAATCAAAAATTTACAAAGAATAAGTTGAAGAATTAATATCAATGCAAGTTCAACAATTTTTTCTCAAGATAATTCTTTCTATTATGCTCTTGTAAGTGTCTTTGATGATTACAAATGAAAGGAAAATTATTAATAGCGATTTCGGATCTTTATGTCGAGTCGATGATGGGTCAATCGACCTACAAAAGTTCGGATGACCAAAAAGTAGCCATTTGAACAGTACGAAGTCAGAATCAGAACGGTCATATTTTTGGAAGTTGACACTACCGATCGACCTATACTTTAAACCGGTCAACGGGTTCTCAAATTCGATCAATCGAATTAAAGTTCGGTTGACCCGATTTTTTATCAGAAAAAGTTTTGAAAATTTTATTTTAACTTTGATCAAAACATTTTATGCAAGTGATATCAACATAATTTTGGGCACAAAATTGATTTTGAGCTTTTATCATTTAATACTAAAGATTAAAGTATTAATACCTTTACATTTGATTTAAAAATCTAATCTTCCGTCTTTCTTGAATTTTGAACTATTGTCTTGAATGATTGAATTTGATCCGGACCTTATTTGAGAATCGATTTGTAGTGTAGTCTTGATATCTATCTTTTGACGATAAATTGATTTGAATGCTTTGAAGATTATAAACACTTAAACCAAATAGTAAAACAAGATGATCAATTGTTTGTCATGATCAAAATATTAAGTATAAAGTTAACCATAGGTCAACAATTCTCCCCTTTTTCATTATGATAAACAAGATGATATGCAATAGAGAATAAACAATTGATAAAATAAGCAATAATAAGTATTAATAGCAAGAAATTTGTGAACACGTGAAATTCAATTCATTTCATCTCATATTAGCAATTCAAAAGATAGCTTCTTGAAATAGAGTGTTAATAACTCTTCCCCCTTTTGTCATAAACAAAAAGATAGTTTGAATTAGAGTAAGATATGATCAAAACATTTAACTCAATTATGTGAATAAATGATATTCCCCCTTAATCAAACAAAAGATGCCATATCATTCCTTAAGACCAAAAACAACCATAGTTTGAAAACAATCAAAACATACATTATTCCAAAAGATAAATGTTTTCAAACTACATAAATCAAACTAAAAATCTAGAGCTCCGAAGGAGGAGGTAGAGGAAAAGCAATGTCGAAGCGAGTGTGAAGAGCTTGTTACGAAGCAAGCACTTGTTGAAGCATCGAGGTCAAACCATCTACCGATTATTGTAATCCGTCAATGGTGGACGTGAGAGAGTCAATCGGCCATTGAGGAGATTGTAGTGATCTTTGGAGATGGTAACACCGAATGAGGAGGATGATGGAATATGTGAGCTAGGTAAATCACTAGGATGAGGCGGAGTAGGTGCATCTTCTTCATCTTGGCTATCGCCGCCCTTATCTTCATCACCATCAAACGCAGCAATGTCGAGGGCCCCGACCGCATCGAATCCATTTGTCTTTGTCACCCATTGCCCTTGCTCCTTTACAATTTTCATTATTTTAAGGGTGATAAGATTGATGGTGTTGGTGGGTTTTGACTAATATGAATTTCATAATTCATAGGAATTTTGAAGTGTTGAAAGATTTTGGTAAGGAGCATCCCATAAGGTAATCCCGTGATCCTACTAGCTGAATGAATGTTGTTCATGTGATTTAACATGATGAAGAAGAAGTCAAGTTTTGACCAACTTGAAAAGAATCAAGTAGAAAGAGGTCGAAGAGAGTAACCTCATCGAGGTGACCTTACGTAGGAATAACTATGTGGAATGATATTATGCAAAATTTTACAAGATAAAGAAAGTTGATTTGAGCTAAGTTTTGCGGCATTTTGAAAGGTTTTGCGGTGACTCTATATCCTCAAAATGGGGAGCAAACTTATGGCAATAGATACGATTTTCACAATCCTCAAGTTCAAGAATGGACCTAATAAGATTTCTAGTAATTTTATTCGTTTTCCCTTAAGAGTACAAGCGATGCCCGTTCCCGGAGTGTAAATCATGTTCTTGTAAAAACTTTTCAAACCTAGGCTTTTTCATCTATAGTGGCTATTGATACCCAACCCATGGAGACAAAGAATTCTTCAACATGAAATGAAAAGGCATCGAAGTAAGCGAGGCAAAATCGATACTCTTACCTATGAGGATAGGGCATTTATCAAATCGATTTTCTAGCAATGGGAGTTCTTCTTCGGATGCCGGAGATGGTAGCCTTTCTCTCGTTGGTCTTTTGCTAGCCTTTTTTACCTGAGGCATATTGGTGATTAGTAGATGAAGTTGGATTATAAATTTTTAGAGTTCGGATGACCGATTGAAGAAGTAATTTGATGATATGGAGGATGAAATTTAGGGATTTCATGAAATTTTGAATGTGAATGAGATAAGTTTTTTATTTTAAGTGGAAATCTTGAAGATTTGGGAGTGATTATGTAAATGTGAGAAGAATTTTAGAGATAAAGTTGAGGACATGAGAGATGGGTAATGAAGAAGATGAAGAATTTTGAACTTTAAATTCTGAAATTTGTTTGTATTGGTTGACCAAATTGTGCTATCTGTTTGAAGTAGAACTTTCTACTTAATCGGATGACCAAATGATCGATCGATTATGAATTAAAGGTCGGCCATTTAAATAACAAAGTTGTCCGTTAAATCCTTCAAGTTCGTCCGATGTAGTAATCGGTCGATCTACTGGCCAGGTTAGATGAAAATTTTGAAATTTTATAGATTGGTATTTGTTATAAGTTTTTATAAAGCTTCTATCACATAAATTTCAATTGAATAACATCATAAATAATAGAATATATTAAATTTAGCCACATACTTCACATTCATCATTTAAGCCCAAACTTCTTCGAATATATGAGAATCTTTCAAGTGCCAATGGTTTTGTGAGAATGTCGGCCAATTGTTTTTCTGTATTCACAAACTCTAAAACTATATCTCCCTTTTGTGCATGATCTCTTAGAAAATTATGTCTAATTTCAAAGTGCTTGGTTCGAGAATGCAAAACGAGATTCTAGACAAGCTTATAGCACTAGTGTTATCACACATGATATGTATATTTTCAAATGATAAGTGATAATCACTTAGGGTTTGTTTCATCAATAGAATTTGAGCACAATAATTAGTCAGTCGAAATATATTCGAAATTTTTGGTAGATAAATCAACGAAATTTTGTTTCTTACAAAACCATGATATTAGTGCAAAGCCTAGAAAGTGACAAGTTACGGTCAATTATACGACTGGCCCAATCGGCATCCAAATAGCTAAGTAAATCAATGTGAGTGCTCTTAGGATACCAAAGACCTAATGATCTAGTCCCACTAAGATATCTAAAAATACGTTTGACGACACTAAGATGAGAGAGTTTTTAGGATTAGATTGATATCTTACACATAAATCACACACTAAATATAATATCGGGTCTACTTGTGATTAAATAGAGAAGGGATCACATCATACCTCGATATTTGGTTATCTCTACGGATATACCTTTATCATCTTTATCCAATTCGATTGATGAACTCATTGGAGTATTCATTGGTTTTAATTCTTCCATTTTAAACTTCTTGAGCATATCCATAATGTACTTTGTTTGACTAATAAATATTCTATCATTAGTTTCTTTGATTTGGAGACCAAGAAAGAACTTGAGTTCACCCATCATGCTCATCTCAAATTCCTTGCTCATACACTTTGAAAATACTTCACAAAGAGAAATGTTAGTGGCACCAAGCATGATATCATCAACATAAATTTGTACAACAATCATATCTTCCTTTTTGGTTTTTATAAAAAGTGTAGTATTTGCTTTTTCTCATTGAAAAACTATGTGATAGAAGGAATTTGTTCAATCTTTCGTACCGAGTTCTAGGAGCTTATTTTAACCTATAAAGAGCTTTTCTAAGTTTGAAAACATTGTCTAGATACTTATGATTTTTTAAACTGGAAAGTTGCTCAACAAATACTTCTTCTTGAATGACACCATGAAAAAAAATGCAAAAATGCACTCTAGCAACCGGTGCAAAAGTTTCTTCAAAGTCTATACATTCTTCTTGATTGTAACCTTGGGCCACTAATCTAGCCTTGTTACTCACAATTATGTCATTTTCATCTCGTTTATTTCAAAAACTCCATTTTTTACCAATAATATTTTGAAAATTTGGTCTAGCAACTAAATCCCAAACATGATTTCTTTCAAATTAATTTAGTTCATCTTGCATAGATAGAATCCAAAATTCATCAAACTCCGTTTCTTTGAAGTTCATTGGTTCAATTTTTGAAAGAAAAGCACAATTGTTAAGAAAGTTTCTAGTAGAATTTCTAGTACTTACACCTTTAGATGGATCACCAATGATGAGATCTTTTGGATAAGAGGAGACAAAACTCCATTCTTTGAGTAGAGATGAATTATTTTGTTATTAGAGAGATTCTATCTCATTTTGTTGTATGGTTGTTTCTTCCTCATGTTGATTTTCAATATTGTTGAGATTTTTCTTGTCATGATTTTGAATACTTAATTGTTCAAAAGGAATATCCAAATCTACGTCATCCTCAATGTTTTTCTCTTGTTCAAGAGAGTTAGTTTCATCAAATACAACATGCATGAATTCTTCAACTACCAATGTTGTTTTTGTTAAAAATTCTATAAGTCTTGCTAATAGATGAATATCGAAGAAAAATTCCATTATCGGATTTTGAATCAAAATTTTCAAATTTTATTTTGTGTTTAGGATAAAATATTTACAACCAAAAACTTTGAAATATCGTATATTGAGAACTCTATTTTTCTAAAATTCTTATGAAGTTTTAGTTTTCTTTTGACCAACCAAAACTCTATTTAAAATATAGCTATAAGTGTTAATGGCTTCAACCCAAAAGTATTTTGGTAAATCATTTTCATTTAACATAGTCCGAGCTATTTTTTGTAATGTGCAATTCTTTTTTCTACTACACCATTTTGTTGAGTAGTTCTAGGAGCCGAAAAATTATGTTCATATCCATTAATTTGCAAAACTCATCAAATACAATGTTTTCAAATTCTCTACCGTGATGACTCCTAATTAAGGTAATGTTGTTCCTTTTTCGTTTTAAATCTTTCTACAAAAATGTTTAAATGCATTTAAGACTTCATCTTTTAGATTTAAAATATGACCTAAGTAAATCTTGAAAATCATCAACATTAACGAAGGCATAATGTTTACCACTTAGATTTGCGGTTTTAGAGAGTCCAAATAGATCCATGTGAAGTAGTTGTACATGTCTTGTAGTAGAAGAGTGTTGTTTGAGTTTAAAAAAAACTTTTACTTGTTTTCTAAATTGGCAAGCATCACAAAATTTTTTCTTTCTCAAATTTCAATTTTGGCATTCCTTTTACAAAACAATATTTAGAAATTTTTGAAAGTAAGTCCATGCTAACTTGCCCTAATCTTCTATGCCATAGCCAAGTCTCATCTTTTATACTTGATATGCATTTTATCACTTTTTCAAGTTCAAATTCAATATTTAAGATATATACACATCCTTACTTCGGCTTCCTATGAACAATACCTCTTTAGATATAACATCCTCAATGAGACATTTGGAAGAATCAAATTTAATGAGATAACATTTATTACATAATTGACTAAGACTAAGCAAGTTATGTTTAAGGTTATCAACTAATAGAATATTTTTAATGGAACGAGATAAATGATTACTAATATTTCCAATGCCAATAATTTTTCATTTGACATTATCTCCAAATGTGACATGACCGCCATCCTTTCTTTTGAGACTTGATAGTAAAGTTTGATCACCGGTCATGTGCTTTGAGTAACCATTATCCAAGAACTAATTGCTCTTCATTTTCTTTGGAACCTACAAAAATTATTTCAATGTTTGATCTTTCCACATAACTTTGGGTCCTTGATAGTTAGGGTTAGTGGCCTTTTTTACCCACTTATGTTTGCTTTCAAAGTGTAGTCTCTTTTCTATTAGATAATTAAATGCTACATGACCAAATTTCTTACAAAAGCTACATGTCACATTTTGATAAGAAGAATTGGATGATTTCACAAAGATATTCTCAAGAGATTTTTGTTTCAAGAATGCTTTGTATCCAATACCTCTTTTATCGAAAACACATTTTTGTTCACCAAACATTAATTTAAATTTTTTCTTCCCTTGGGTAAATTTGTGAACTATGTTTGTCAAGTCTACAATCTTTTCATTTAAAGAAAAAATTTCTTTGATTAAGAGATTGTGATTATCTTTTTCTTTTTCAAAATATTTTTGTGTTACTAAAAGTTTCTTTACTACATTTTTCAATAAAGAATGCTTATTATTGAGACTATAGTATTTTATAACAAATTTTCAAAATTCTTCAAGAATTTCATCATAATAGGTAGATAATTCATTGAATGAATCATTGTTATTTAAACTTACCTCATTTTAATGGCCATGAAGCACATGTTTGCAACTTTCTCTTGATTCTCATCTTTTTCGTCACTATCATCACATGTTGCTTGGAGTGCTTTCTACTTAATGAATTTCTTTTGTTTGGACACTAGGTTCTTTTTGTGATCGGGTTTGTCACAATCATTCCAAACAATCTTCTTATTCTTCTCATCACCTTTTTCTTCTTTCTTTTGGAATCGGTGATTGCTACGAAACATCTCCATTTCTTGACAAGAAGAAGTAGATCATCAAGTTCATCATCACTCATATTCATACTTGAGGAGCCTTCATCATTTGTTGATTTTAAAACAATTTGTCACTTTGGAGGCTCCTTCATTTTCTCTTCTTTGCTTTTTCTTGTTTTCTCCTTTGTCTCGACATGGTTTAGCTCATATGTCATCAATGTTCCATAGAGCTCCTCCAATGAATATGTGTTGACATCTTTTGTATTTTCTATCAACATCCTCAATGAGCTCCAATCCTCAAAGAAAGACCTAAGCATTTTACTTACAAGTTCACCGTTAGTAAATTTTCGATCACAGCCTTTAAGACCGTTAACAATATCGATAAAGCGAGTAATCATATCAACAATAGGTTCATTTTGTTTCATAAAGAAATTTTCAAAATCTTTTATCAAAAGATTTATATTAGTTTCTTTCACTTTGTTAGTGCCTATGTGAGTGATTTCTAAAGCATGTCAAATATCGTAAGCGGAATCACATGTACTAATACGATTAAATTCATTTTTATCTAAAGCACAATAAAATAGATTTTTGGCTATAACATTTAAAGATAATTTTCGTTTATCTTCTTGATCATACTCTTGATCTCTAGGTTTTGAAATGATTTTATCCGATTTATCATCAATCTTAATAATTTTTGTAGGCACATAAGGACCAAATTCAATAACTTCCCAAATATTATAATCTATTGATTGAATGTATATCATCATTCGAGCTTTCCAATAGTTATAATGAGTGCCATTAAAGAAAGGAGGACGATTTGTAGAATGCCCTCAAAATTTTGAAGATTATGGTTAGCCATTACTCAAGATTGTAAAATCTTAATTTAAAAATGAGCACCTTGCTTTGATACCAATTGATAATCCAAGAACAACTAATTAAGAGGGGTGAATTGGTTTTACAAACTTTTTGAAAAAAATCTTAAAATATGAAGCTAAAGTAATGTAGATTATGCAAAAAATAAATATAACCAAAATGTAAACAAATAAAAGGCTAGAGAGAAAGTAGAATGCAAACGATATGCTTATGGAGGTTCGATCTAAATCAATGATCTACGTCCCTCGTTACCAAGATCTCCATCCCGAGCTAGGCCTTTTCACTATATTGATTGACTTATGGTACAATCGAAAACCCCTACAACTCTTTCGGTGACTTACAAGTAAGGAGCGCCGATCTTTTGTACAATGTTGAGCTTTACGGGACCTCAATATGACCTAAAGAGAAATGAAGAAATTGATTTACAATAATTTTTCTCTTAATAAATGATAAGGACAAATTAAGTACCAAGAGAGACTAACACTTCAATAAGTAGCAATAGTTGAAAAGTTCAAGTGTTAGGAAGAAACTTTGATGAAGATGATGATTTAAAAAGATGATGATTTTAAGTTTGATCAAAACATTTTATGCAAGTGATATCAACATAATTTTGGGCACAAAATTGTTTTTGAGCTTTTATCATTTAATACTACAGATTAAAGTATTAATACATTTTCATTTGATCTAAAAATCTAATATTTGATCTTTCTTGAATTTTGAACTCTTGTCTTGAATGATTGACTTTGATCTTGCCTTCTTTGAGAGTCCAATTTGTTGTGTAGTCTTGATCTCGATCTTTTGACGATAAATTGATTTGAATGCTTTGAAGATTATAAACACTTTAAACCAATTGTTAGTAAAACAAGATGATCAATTGTTTGTTATGATCAAAACATTAAGGATAAAGTTAACCATATGTTAACAGGTTGGATTCCTGATGGGTTGTACCGAGACTGACACAGCTGGCAAATATGATGGCACGTGCGCCTACCATGGGCTTGGATTGAAAAATCATTAAATGGTGAGTACAAATTAACAAGCCAGAGATGACAGCTAGAATTGAATTTATTTATCTCATTTCGTTTCATTATTTGGACGTCAATTTAATTAAAATTCCATTTGACGCCAATTTGATTAAATCTTGCTTGAATAATTAAATATAAAAATATGAAAAGTTTGGATGCATTAAAGTGAGTGCCTAGTTAATTTCTCTTAGATCAAAAAAGAATTTTAAAAATATGACCCAAGTAAACTTTGGGGCCCCTTCTCCACCCCTAGTGTAACTATTTCATGTAAATTCAAGTCGCATGTCATGAATTATATGTTGTGCATGTAAATAATTTAGACATCTTTGTAGATACTTTATAAATCACTTATAGCCTTGAAGTAAATTCAAGGCTATAAATTCACTTATAGCCTAGTGTAACTATTTCATGTAAATTCAAGTCGCATGTCATGTATTATATCTTGTGCATGTAAATAATTTAGACATCTTTGTAGATACTTCATAAATCAATTATAGCCTTGAAGTCATTAATATTACTCAATAATCAAAAAGAATTATGGATATGTAGAACGAATAAATAAAGGGCATTTGGTGCAAATGGTCCCAATTTTTATTTTTGGCACAGACGTCCCTAATTTATGTGTTTTGATGCATAATTGGACTTTATTTGATAAAAATGCTTATTTGCCCTTAATTTTAATAAGAAAAAATTGTATTTAGGTTGCTAACCTTTGCAAAAAGTACAAATAGGTCCGATACTTTTATTTTTATAAAAAATTAAAAGAAAATAACTAGTTTTTTAATTAAGACTTTATTGACCAAATTGATAATATTAGTAAATTGTTTTGTATATTTTACTTAACTATTATAAAATAAGTCAAAAATATAAGCTCATAATTATTAACAAGTATGTTAAATAACATTATTGATTTGATTATTAAGTAATTATATTATTAAAAATTTAAACTTTTATTTTATTGTTAAAGCAAAAAAAGAAAAATAACTTTGTCACAAATTTGATGCTCAAATACTTTTATTTAATTAAACTATTCGTTTATTAACTAAAAATATTAGAGCTCCAGCTGTATTATTCATATTTTGATTTATTGTTTTATTATCTTTCGAAAATAAAGAATACATAATGTATAAATTGATTTTTATTAGTTTTTTTATGCTAAATAAAAAAATAATAAGATTAGTTAAATGTCATAAAATTATATACGTCATTTTTTATTTATTTATCTTAATTTTTATTCAAAATTTTCAAATCACATAGCAATTACATATACTTAAAAATACAATAACTTTGTATTTTTCTCTTATAAAAAATTTAATTGACACGACTATAATTATATATTTTGTATGCTAAATTAAATATTATTTAATAAATGTACTGGACCCATTTACACCTTTTGAAAATATTAGGAAGGGAATTGGCACAAATGGTCCCTAACCTTTGCCCTTAGTGCAAAATTAGTCCCCAATATTTTTGTTGGCACAAAAGTCTCCAATCTATGTGTTTTAGTGTGCAATTAGTCTTTATTAGATGAAAAGACAAATATACCCTTAGTTTTAATTAGAAAAAATTACAATTGGATTCTTACACTTTGTAAAAGTTGGAAATGGGCCGGATATTTATTAAATAATATTTAATTTAGCATATTAAATATATCATCTGCAGATGATGTCAATTAAATTTTTCATAATAGGAAAATGTAAAATTATTGCACTTTTAGTATATGTAATTGCTATGTGATTTGAAAACTTGAATAAAAATTAGGTTAAATAAATAATAAAATGGTGTTTACAATTTTATGACATTGAATCAATCTTATTATGTTTTTTTTAACATAAAAATACTAATAAAAATTAATTAACACATTATGTGTTCTTTCTTTTTTTTTGAACGACAATAAAACGATAAATTAAAATATGAAGAATACAATTGGAGCTCTAATATTTGTAGTTAATAAACGAATATGTCAATTAAGTAAAAGTATTTGAGTATCAAGTTTGTGACAAAGTTATTTTTCTTTTTATGTTGTAACGATAAAATAAAAGTTTAAATTTTAAATAATATAATTACTTAGTAGTAAATAAATAATTTTATTTAACATGTTTGTTAATAATTATGAGCTTAAATTTTAGTTATTTTATAATAGTTCTTAAAATATACAAAACAATTTAGTATATTATCAATTTGTTTAATACAGTGTTAGTTCAAAAAAAAAAAAAAGAACTCATTAGTTTCTTTTAATTTTTTTTATTAAAAATAAAAGTATCGGACCTATTTTTACTTTTTACAAAGGTTAAGAATCCAATTACAATTTTTTGTAATTAAAACTAAGGGAATATATGTCCTTTTCATCAAATTATAAAGACCAATTATACATCAAAATACATAGGTAAGGGAGTTCTATGCCAAAAAAACAAACGTTAGAAACCATTTCTACATTGAAAACAAAGGTTAAGTATCATTTGCGCCAATTTCCCTATTAAGAATCCAACATTAATTTTCTCTAATTAAAACTAAGAACATATTTATCTTTTTATATCAAATAAAGACGAAATGCACACCAAAACGCATATGTTAGATACGTCTGTAGCAAAAAACAAACGTTAGATACTATTTTTACAATGAAAACAAAGGTTATGAACCATTTGCACCAAATTTCCTAAATAAAAATATAATTTTATATCATCGAAAAAACTTGCCTTAATAAAACTTATCTAAGCATTATTTCTAACAAAATCATTAAGAAGTCAAACATGAACAAGAAAAACATTTATACTAACGAAAATTTCAGAGTTAGTAATGGGTTGCCGTGTAGAAGGGTAAAATTTTATACAAATTATCTATTTGAGTTCCAAATGCTTCGCCACTTTACCTTTTTGTTCCTAACATTTTTTTTTCTTAACATTGAACTCCTTGATCTTCTAATTTTAGGTCAATATTCCTTCATAGTTACAATTTATAATATCCAAATAAACATTAAATTGATGTAAATGACAAATTTATATTAAATAGACAAATTATAAGCTTTGAAATTTCTCATAAAGTTGAGTTTTCTCTAAAAACGCTAAAGCTTATCACTTTCTCGTTAATTGTTCTCATTAGCGGACTTGTTTTCTAGTCAAGCATTGCACATTTCTTTGTAGGGTTTAAACATGTAGTGAAAAAATCAACACAAATCTCCAACATGAGGTCTATATTTAGAGTGTTGATATCTCTCATTTAATTAGCATACAAACTTGTCCCACTCAAGGTTTCAAATTCATGGATAAACTTTATATATTTGCATTTTTGCCCAACTAAAATTCCGTGAAATCTGCATATTCAAGAATCCCAAATTGAAATTTCATCTTTGACTATTTGAAATTTTTTATTATATAAAATTAGTATTTAAAAATTTTTGTTGTAAAGTACTGGATGTTCCATGTTTTTTGTTGGAGTATGTAGCTCATATCGAATGGAGCACATGTATATTTTGATTGAAAAATCTCTAAATGCTTAGCTCAAAATAATAAGCCAAAGATGACAGCTAGAATTGGATTTAATTATTCGATTTCGTTATCTTTTTTAGAAGTTGATTTAATTGAAATTCTATTTGACATCAATTTTACATGTCTTGCTCGAATAATCAATTATCAAATATGAGAAACTTTGATGCTTTGTAGTGAGCACCTAAATTAATTTCTTTTAGAAACTATTCATATAAACAATTTTATGTAAATTCATGTCGCATGTCATGAATTATATCTTTGTGCATGTAAACAATTTAGCCATATTGTTGGATACTTCATAAATCACTTACAAACTTTGACTTCTTTAATATTTATACTCAATTATCAAAAACGATTTTGGATACATACAACAAATAAATAAAAATCACATTATTTTATATCATCGAAAAAACTTGCCCTAATACAACTTATCTAGAGCCACTATAAGAAAAATGAGAATTAACAACTATTTTTTTTAACGACCAAATAAATATGGTCGTTACAAATATTTATCAACGACCAAAATAAATATTTAGTCGTAAATAGTGTGTCACAAACTATTATATTTTGGGCTAATTAGAGATGAGCTTTAACTACCATGACATTAGTTGTAAATTTTTACGTTCAACGACCAATGTAAAGTCGGTCGTTGTATGTGTGGCGCCAAAACATTGAAACTCGCCAAAACAACTAACGACTAAACAAATATATTCGATGATCGGATAATTAGTTGTATTTAGAATAAATTAACGACCATCTTATTTCAGTCGTTAAAATTAATAAAAAAATTACAACCAATATTAGAGGGTCGTTAAATGAATATTTTTCAACCATATTATATGGTCGTTAAAAATACTATTCACGAACAAAAAACTTGGTCATTAAAAACCGTTTTCAACAACTAAACGATATGCTTGGTTGTCGACAATGAATCGTATACAATCAAATTTTGAGTTAGCTAGAAATATGTTGTAACGACCAAAGTATTAGTTGTTAATCCTATATTTCTTGCAATGGCCAAAATGAGAATTAACAACTAATATTTTGACGACCAAATAAATATGATCATTACAAAATGTTTATCAATGACCAAAATAAATCTTTAGTCGTAAATAGTGCGTCACAAACAATTGTATATTGAGTAAGTTGGAGATGAGCTTTAACAATCACGACATTAGTTGTAAACGTTTTATGTTCTACGACGAAGTTAAAGCTGGTCGTTGTATATGTAGCACCAAAACAATATATGTGACAACCGAAAAATTAGTTATTCTTAGAATAAATGAACGACCATCTTATTTTAGTGGTTAAAAGTGATAAAAAATTACAACTAATATTTTTTGTATTTAAAAAGAATATTTGGCAAACATATTAGATGGTCGTTAAAAAATACTATTCACAACCAACAAACTTGGTCATTAAAAATCGTTTTCAACAACTAAATGATATGCTTGGTTGTTGACAATAAATCATATACAATTGAATTTTGAGTTAGTTAATAGTGTGTATTTACATTGAAGCATAACATGGGTTCACCACTAACTTGAAACAAATGTAGAGATCATTAATTTTTTTTATTCTTTCTTTTATACAATATAAGTGAGTGTTTTTATATATTTTCTCTTTTTCTTTGGCAATTAAGTGCGTGTTATATGTATTTTATATATTTTCAGATGTGTAAATCTATATATGGTCGTCTATGTGTTTATATATAAACACACGGAAACACACATATATAAGTACAAAATCTTTGTACAATACCAAAATATTGCAATCCAAATTGAGCGAGTAATCATCAATCTATATGATAATTTCACAAATCTCCAATACCACAAAATCTTTCCATATTATATTTGGAAAACCCAAGTTCACAAATCCCATTATTTTCCTTTGCTCTAAAAAAAAAAAATCAACCTCATATTTTTCTCCTACTCTTCAATTGTTTGAGATGACCATTGGAGCTTGTTCTCTGTTCAAGTCATGTAAGAATATTTATATTAAATAATTACTTTCTTTTTCTCATATTTTTGTTTGAATTACTCTTCAATTAATTCTTTTTCTCCTATTCTTGTATTGAATGATTACAAAAATAAATAAAATTCTCCACATTTTTGTGCGAGATATTTTTAAACTGTAGATATGCTTAAATCAGATTCCTAAAGAGTTTCTTTTGCGACCTATTCAACATGATGCATCTCCGTGTAATGGTTCAAATAGTGATAATTAATGAGTTTTAACTTTTTTTTGGTGACGGTGGTAATAAATATATATGTTTTTTTTTTTTATCGAGACAATAGTATGTAACTCTACATTTCTTGTTTTTATATTGAGAACACCAATGGTTGAACTGGGTGTAATCTTTGTTTAAGTCATAACATTTGATATTGACATATAGTTGTAGTTGATATTGTGATATTTTAATTAATTGAAAGTCCATAGAAATTTTAGTTTTTGTTAATGTTATTTATTTCATTCACTTCTTATAATTATTTATGGTTGTGGGTAAGATTTGCTTGTAATATGATTTGAATGTGTGAAAGTTATGAAGCCATGAATATTATTTTTGCCAAGCATATTTCTCGTTATTTTAATATTCGGTTATTAATATAGACTTTTTACAACCACTTCTTTTGTTGTTAAAAAGAAAGACAACTAAATTCTTATTGCTTCATTGTTTATTTATCGACCAAAATAATTAATATAACGACAAACCAAACAAATTGTTGAAACAAAAATTGGTTTTCAATATTAAATATTAACGACCATTTCTTTTGTTGTTGAAAAGAAAGGACTTTTATTGTAATTTAACAACAAAATAATTAATACAACGACAAATTAAATAGTTGTTGAAATAAAAATTGGTTGTCACTATTAAATATTAACGACCATTTATTTCATTGTTGAAATGAAATGTAACTAAAATTTGGTTGCTTTTATTGTATTTCAACGACAAAAATATTTGATACAACAACTGAACAAATGGTTAGTAAATAAAAATCAGTTTTCACTATTAAATATTAACGACCATTTACTTTGTTATTGAAATGAAATGTAACTAAAATTTGGTTACTTTTATTATATTTTAACGACAAAAATATTTGATACAACAACCAAATAAGTGGTTTGGGATAAAAAGAATCGGTTGTCAATACAAATGTTTTACGACCAGTTATTTAGTTGCTGAAACATTACATTTAACGACCAAATGTTTTGTAGTCGTTGAATACATTCGCCAACATTCCTTTGCCAACCAACGAACGACCAACTGGTTTTGGTCGTTGAATCTAATCAACAATCAAAAATGTATATTTTACGACTATTTTTATGGTGGTTGAATGTGATATTTCTTGTAGTGAGCATTAATGGTATCAAAATCATCAAGAAGTCAAACATGCACAAGGTAACATTTATACTAACATTTTTGTAGTTAGTAGTGGGTGGGTTGGCGGGTATAAAGGTCAAAAAATAAAAAATAAAATAAGAGATACAAAATTTACTGAATTTTAGATAAATTATACGCTCATTTCCAAATGCTTGACCACTTTATCTTTTTGTTCCTACATTTTTTCTTAACATTTAACTCCTTGATCTTCTAATTTTAGGTGAATATTTTTTTCATAGTTAGAATTTCTAATGTCAAAATTAAAGGGCATTTTCACCAAACTTTTTGTTCCAAATCGATACCAAACTTTCGATTTATTTCAACTTAGTCATTCAATCTAAATCGACGTGGTGACATGGACTAATTAGTTAATACAAATAGACCTATTGTCATTTCCTAACCTCTATAAGCTTTGGCATTTCTCGTGAAGATGATTTTTCTCCAGAAAAGCCAAAGCTTATCATTTTCTCGTTAATTGTTCTCATTAGCGGACTTGTTTCCTCATCAAGCATTGCACCTTTCTTTGTAGGGTCTAAACATGTGGTGAAAAAATCAACACATATCTCCACCATGAGGTCTCGATATGTAGAGGGTTGATATCTCTCGTTAGCATACAAACTTGTATTACTCAAATTTTCAAAGTCATGAATAAACTTTTCTTCTTCATTACTGTGGCATGATTACTTGTTCCAAATGATTAATTTATATTACAACTTTATATATATTTGCATTTCTGCCTAACAAAAATTCCGTGAAATATGCATATTCAAGAATCTCAAATGTATTAATATTTCATCTTTGACTATCTGAAAATTTTAATTATATAAAATTAATATTTTAAAATTTTTGTTGTAATGTATTGGATGTTCCATGCCTTTTGTTGGAGTATGTAGCTCATATCGAATGGAGTATATGTATATTCGGAAAGGTGCCTTTGCCATAGTCGATTGAGTGGCTTGTAGAAGCACCGAATGTAATGAAGTAGAACCACATAAACTTGTGTGTTTTCTTCTTGTTCTATTTTTCATTCCATACAATCCATCAATATTGCAGCACATAATACTACACCTTTTGATTGGAGGAAATAATTTAAGTGAAGAATCTTGGAGATTTATGTGTTCGCTAACAAATTGCCAATATTTGGAACATCTTGGATATTTATATCTTCACATTCTGCATTAGGTAAATTATTTATGACTTAAAACTTTATTTTTCATCCTTCAAAATTCGTCCACTAGCAAAATGAAGATTTTGCCCTTCGTGTCTAAAACGTCTCGATCTCACTGAAAAACTTTTTAAATACTTTTCGAAGACTTATAGACTCCTAATCACACTTATTATGACTTTCTTGAGTCTATTGGACTTAAACAGGGAATTTTTACATTTTTTATTTTAGTCCTCGAACTTTCATAAACTTTCAATTTAGTCCTTTTACCTTCAATTGAGCACAAAAATATATAATATAACATCTTGGGTATTTAAACTATACTAAAAACATAATAAACATAAAAGTTTCAAGACATTACATGAAAATATCTTTTGGTCATTTTGTTTTAATATGTTATTACCTTGAGCAAGTTCAAGGTGCAAAGAAATCGTCTTTCCATGTATCAATATTTGTCTCATCAAACTTTGTGGCAGAGGTAGGATGTTTTCGTCAAGGGACCCAAATTAGCCTAGTTTCTTCGCAATGCATCTTTTAGATTGAAAAACTGTTAAACATCAAATTCAAAATGAGCAGCCAAAGACGGCTATGAAAAATTGATTTAATAACCCTATTTTTTATTTTTTAATTCTTATTTTGACATCACCTTTTTCAACTTATTTTCAGACTATGTTCTTCACTCATTATATTAGATTATTGGTATCGTTTTGAAGTATTAATGGCAAACTTTGAATGTATCTTACAAATTGAAAATTCGTTAAACAAAGAGCTCAAAATAATAAGTCAAAAATGGCTGCTAGAAATTTATTTAGTAATGTGAACTTTTATCTTTTAATTCCCATCTTGGCATCATGTTTGGACTATTTTCAGTCTATGTTCTTCTCTCATCGGGATAGGTTCTTGGTACTGTGTTGAAGTATTTGTGGAAATTTCACGACTCGTCTTTGAGTTTGCGAAACTATTGAATGGAAAGTTGAAAAGAACAAGCCAAAGATAGCTGCTAGAAATCGAATAAATAGTTCGATATTTTATATTTTAATTCATATTTTGGCGTCACATTTTCAACTTATTTTCGGGCTATGTTCTTCACTCATTGGGGGTAAGTTTTGTTACCGTTTCAAAATATTCATGGAAAAATTCGCCACGTATCTTTTTGATTGAAAAATATCTAAATGCTTAACTCAAAATAATAACCCAAAGATGACAGCTAGAATTGGATTTAATTATTCGATTTCATTATCTTTTTTAGACGTTGATTTAATTGAAATTATATTTGACATCATGTCTTGCTCATATAATCAATTATCAAATATGATAAACTTTGATGCTTTGTAGTGAGCATCTAATTAATTTCTTTTAGAAACTATTTCATATAAACAATTTTATGTAAATTCGTGTCGCATGTCATGAATTATATCTTGTGCATGTAAACGATGTAGCCATATTGTTGGAAACTTCATAAATCACTTATAGCCTTGACGCCTTTAATATTTATACTCAATTATCAAAAACGATTTTTGATACGCACAACAAATAAATAAAAAATCACATTATTTTTTATATCATCGAAAAAACTTGCATTAATACAACTTATCTAGAGCATTAATTGTAGCAAAATCATCAAGAAGTCAAACATGCACAAGGAAACATATATATATATATATATATATATATATATATATATATATATATATATATATATATATATCGAATTTTAGATATATATATATATATATATATATATATATATATATATATATATATATATATATATATATACTGAATTTTAGATAAATTATATGCTCATTTTCCAAATGATTCACCATTTTACCTTTTTGTTCCTGACATTTTTTTCTTAACAATTAGATCCTCCATCTTCTAATTTTAGTTGAATATTTTTTCATAGTTAGAATTTCTAATGTCCAAATTAAAGGGAATTATCACTTCAGGTCACCAAACGCTTTTTGTTCCAAATCAGTTACCAAACTTTCAATTTGTTTCAACTTAGTCATTCCATCTAATCCGACGTGGTGACATGGACTAATTAATTAATACAAAAAGACCTATTGTCATTTCCTAACTTCTATAAGCTTTGGCATTTTTGTGACGATGAGTTTTAGAAATGTTAAAGCTTATCACTTTCTCGTTAATTGTTCTCATTAGCGGACTTGTTTCCTCGTTAAGCATTGCACCTTTCTTTGTAGGGTCTAATCATGTGGTGAAAAAATCAACACATATCTCCAACATGTGGTCTCTATATTTAGAGGGTTGATATCTCTCGCTTAGCATACAAACTTGTACCACTCAAATTTTCAAAGTCATGAACAAACTTTTCTTCTTCATTATTGTTGCAGCTTTTATCAAGAAACCGCCTTGCTCATAACTTAAGCACGATCAAGAAGCACTTGTTGCCTTCAAAACAAGAATCATTTCAGATCCCAACAACATCTTGGCCAATAAATGGTTGATTAATACTTGATTTGCAACTGGATTGGTGTTTCTTGCGAGAAAATGGCAAAGAGTCACTGACCTTGGATTTTTCCATTTTAAACCCTTGATTGGCACCGTTGCTCCACATCTTGAAATTTAACATTTCTCGATTATTTAAACATTAGCTCAAATAACTTCACAGGATTATACCCTTGGGTTTTGTTGTGCGATTTCAATCCCGCAAGTGGACGGATCGTTACAAGTAATAAAGTGATGTGAAAGATGTCAAACCCCGAGGACTAAATATTAATTTAACCTATTAACTTATAAATTAAATTTTAACAATATGAAAAACACAGATTTGATTTGATTTGTGATTCTAAAACTATTTTAATTAAATCTAAACTATCAAACAATTAAAGTAAATTTATGAGAATGAATTCAAATTATACCAACACTAGGATTTGCGAATCCACCTACACGTTCTTTAATCAATTATCCGTTTAATCGCTTTAGCTTATAATTACTTGGATTGAAAATTGGTATTCCTAAAATAATCAAAAGCCTCTCTTGATGGTCAATTAATTATATATGATATGCAAACCTAATTATCTCTAATCAAGTTTCGAACATAAACATATGCATTAAAATCTCAAGAACACCTAACCAGATTTCATAAAGCATAATAGTAATCTCTATCTATTATTGGACCATATGTCATTCAATAACACGTGCTTAATCTATATTAAATCTCTCAACCTCAATATAGATCACAATATATTCTAATGGCGCGAGACATTAAAATAATAAAAATAATGAATAAAGAATAATCAACCCAAAATCAATTAATTACTAAAACGGAAAAACTTCTAATTAATTAAACGCATGAGGTTTCATTGTTCATCCTAGAAATAAGTAAATTAGCTGGACATAATTTCGTTAATTAACGAAAGAATTGTATCAATCATGTTCCAACGAAAGAAAAGAAGAAAGAATAAATAAAACACGTGACTGGGTCAAGAATCTTCAATCCCGTGCCTTGATCTTCAATTCTCCTCTTGTATCTTCTTTCCAAAATTCCTCCCCTTTGTTACGGCTATCATCCGGGTTTATAATGTTTTCAAACCTTCCAAGACGTGAATTAGGTAGTTGAATTAATCGGACTTGGTAAAGTTATAATCCCATCGTGAGCGCCAAACCGGCTGCAGCAGATAGCCTTGCGATCGCATGAGCTTAAGCCGTGTGATCGCATGGTTTTACCCATTTACGCTCGATGTTGAATTTGGCTCGATGACGATCGCGAGCTTGTAATAACCATGCGATCGCATGGTTGTTTCTTGTGATTTTTCGCATTTTTCTTTGGTATTTGCATGCTAAACCCTTCAAGTCTCTTTATCTTTGCAATTAAGTCCCATATCCTTCCGTTTGAGCTCTTTTTTCGTCTTTTTCGCCGATTGATACTTGAATTTGATTATTTCCTAAAATAATAAGAAAACACTATGCAATTAAACTGAAAACAAACAAGAGTACTCATAATCGTCCCTTTTTGTGAGCTCAGATAAGTACGAAATTGTACTTATCAAATACCCCCAAATTTGAACTTTTATTCGTCCTCGAATAAACTAACTCAAAACAATCATGCACATACTAATAAAAATAATAAAAATAGTCATAATAAAAATAGTTTGCCGTTCTTTTGTTATAACTTATAATTCATGACAAGTATCCAAGTATTACTATTGCAAATGTGATTCTACTTAAACCATACCTGAAACGCGTGTGAGAGCAATTAATCTAATCCACTTAATTTCTATAGTGGTGATAGCTCAACCATTTGGTCACTTTTACTTTCCCTCTCGTCAGGTACACTTTCTCCCAAAATGATATTTTCTTTCAATTCCCGAGATTTTGGATCTAAGGTTATTGTTCACTTATTCTTTTCTTGCTCCGCATCGATTGAGAAAACAAGTAATCGTGACAACCTATGTATATGAAAATTCTCCAATTTATGAGCACTCTTGACCGTAAAGTTTCTACTAAGTAAGTTAAACCCATTAATTATATAATCTCCATGTTTACTTTGCAAAGGATTTTTCACCGGCTTTAGCAGATTTTTTTTTTTAAATTAAATCTTATGTGCAGAACTCAGTCCTTTAAGCTTTCTAAATGACCCATGTAACAAGCTTTAGGTCGATGATTTCCAAGTCTTTTGAACTTTAGAGCATCGGATTTTGAGAAATCCCTACGGGCCTTGTCACTCAAGTCAAAAAGGCTACGAAAAAAGTTATAAGATATTAATAGTGTGTGAAACTCACTCCATTAAGCTTTCTAAATGACCCATGTAACGAGCTTTAGGTCAATAACTTTATCATTCGAGTCAAAAAGGCTACGAAAGGAGTTATATAATAATAACAGCCTTGTTCTTTGCGTGCAATAAGTTCATGCTAGGGGATTAGATTCCTAACATTCGGTAATTACTTAGTTTCCTCTAACTGGTCTAAAGTACTCCACACAATTTTGCAACATACATGGAATCAATCATAACCCAGATAGCCACTATCATAGTTTAACTACCACACTTACTCACTCTATTGGTTATTTAGTTGAGATACAAATGATTCTTAGGTTCAAAAAGGGGTATCCTATTGTTTTCAACTTAAGTGCACCAACATAGCTAAAAATCATCTTAATTGGCCGACATAACACGACATCAGACATGGTCAAATAGCCTCACATGTAAACAAAAGTAATAATCTATTCACAAGTCATGGATTAAAGAAAAATTTAAAGAAATTTTCATTATTAGCTAGCAAGGCTATTCATATCACACAAACATGCAAACAAAAACGAATCTACTTCAAATTTTTTTTATTTAAAAAAAAAACAAATTAACAATTAATATCAAGTATCATCATCAGATCAAATATTTTTTCACTACCCCCAAACTTGAAAGATACATTGTCCCCAATGTAAAAAAATTCAAAAAGAGTATAAAAAGATCAGAGACTACCCAGAGGTAGATCATATGGTGCTGAAAGAAAAAGTGTGGTAGGATCAACTGGTGGACAATTCTGTATAGGTTGGTCGGCAAATCTCTACTTGAATGTTATCGCTGCAGTGTTAAAACCTAAAAAAGAAAAACGAAAAAGAAATTATTAATAAGAAATTTTTTTTTTACGATTTTTTTTCGGTTGTCCTTGCGATCGCATGGACATAAGGTCCCCGCGATCGTACATACATGAAAAATCGGGCAAAAGTATTATGCCAGGCCATGCGATCATGAGAGGGTTATACCATGCGATCTAACCCTCTCGCGATCGCATGGTACAAAAATGTTGAACTCGAATTTTTTTTTTTTTAAGAATAATCAACGGAATGACGATGATCGAGCCTCATTACCTAAGAATTGAAAGCCTACGTGAAAAACCCTAAAAGATTAAAACGTGCAAAATGTTAATTGAAATCCTAAAACTAAAATATACGAAAATTTAAATAAAAGGGTACAAAGTTGGGTTGCCTCCCATTAAGTGCTTTTTAAAGTCATTAGCTTGACTTTGTCATGGTGATCGCTCAAGACACTTTGAACAGATCTTTGGAAGACTTAATTTGCCTGGCTCGATTTTCTTTGTACCAATTTTTGTTTACCTTCCGAGTTTGATTTTCCCTTATCATATTGATAGGACTCTAATTTGCCACCCTACTCGAACTCAACTATGAAGATTTGACTTCCTCATCGCCTTTGATAATAGAAGATAGATGAAACTTCTCTTTCTCCACATACTCTTCTTCTCTAATTGGTTCATCCCGATGTTGGTGTGTGACTTCATCATCTAAATTCTCGGCCTTCTTGTTAATGACATCAATGCGAAAACAAGAATCAAGAGCTCGAGAATTTAGTTGCTTTAAACACCTCAAATGTGATCTTCATCGTTCAACCTCGACTTTAGATGTCCCTTTGCACATCAATCAATGCCCGACCAGTAGCTAAGAAAGGTCGACCCAAAATAAGTGGTACATTCCAATCTTTCGGACATATCCGAATAATGAAATCGCAAAGGAATATGAATTTGTCCACTTTTACTAATATGTCTTCAACGATCTTTCTTGGATGTTTGATGGACCTATCTACAAGCTGCAATGATACTGGTGTTGGCTTTACTTCTCCCAAACTGAGTTGTTTAAAAATAGAATAAGGCATGAAATTTACACTAGCACCCAAATCACATAGAGATTTGTCAAACAATAAACTACCAATAGTGCAAAGAATAGTAAAACTCCCTAGATCTAATTTCAGCGGTAGCTTGTTTTACAATATAGCACTGCATTCCTCAGTAAGCATGACTGTTTCGTGCTTTTCTAACTTCCTTTTGTTTGTAAGAATTTCCTTCATAAATTTTGCATAGCTTGGCATTTGAGCTAAAGCGTCAGCAAAAGGTATGTTGATATGGAGTTTCTTGAATACATTGAGGAATTTTTTGAATTGCTGGTCTAGCTTATATTTTTGCAGTCTTTGAGGAAATGTAATTGGAGGGACGTATGCTGGTGGAGAAATATAATATGGTGGAGAGTCCCATTTTTCTTGTGCAATTTTTGGTTCTGATTTGTTTTCTCTCTCTTTGCTGGACACGGTTTCCTTTTTTGCACCTGGTCTCTTTACATGAATTTCTGGCAATTCAACTCTGTTTCTTGTGGTAATTGCATTTACTTGCTCTTTTGGATTGACATCAGTATTGCTTGGCCATGTGCCTGGTTGTCTCTTTGTCAATAGTTTAGCCAACTGCCCAATCTGATTTTCTAAATTTTTAATCGCAACATCTTGCCTTTTCTGCACCTTCTTGAGTCCCATCTCCATCCGTTCTGACAATTTAGCAACTGTTTCTTTGAATCATCACTCTTTCCTAGGGTCTTTCCTAATTTGGCGGATTTTGAATATTTTGAGTATTGCCATATGAGAAATTTGGATGATTTCTCCATCCAGGATTGTAGGTCTATGAGTACGGATTATTCTGCTGTCGCTGAAAATTTTGAGCATATGCAACTTGTTTAGGGGATGACATATCAACTTTGGTCAAAGGACATTCTGAAGATTGATGGTTTGCCTCGCAAGTTACACAGATTGGTGGTAACATCTGAACCATATTGGCTGAGTGTGAATATTTCATTGCTTCCATCTGCTTTGCCAACGCATCGATTTTCGCCAGTACAAGTGAATTAGTGTCTACTTCGTGTAATCCTATTGCTTTCTTCAGCAATCCTCTTTCTGGCCACATAATAAACTGTTCACTCATGGTTTCATAAAGATCATAAAGGTTACCGGCAGATCTATTTTGGTTAGAGCCACCTGCTGCAGAATCTACTGAAGAACGACTGGTTGGAGCTAGTCCGAGTAGAAATAACGATTCGAGTCGCTAAGGAAAACCATGACTTGGACACTTTTGGAGCAATTGTTTGAATCTTTCCCATGCCTCGTGAAAATTTTCCAACTCGATTGTTGAAAATTGGATATTTCATACTTGATCTATTTACTCGGATGGAGGGAAATATTTCAATGTGAATTTCTGGATCAGATCTGTCCAAGTAGTAATGCTCCCAGGCGATAGAGAATCTAGCCATTCGCTAGCTTTATCATTCAATGTGTGTGGAAAGAGCCTCATCTTCAGTGCTTCTTCATTAACACCGTGGTATTTGAAATTTCTACAGTATTCGTCGAAGCGAGAAATATGGTAATGAGGATTTTCATCTGTCATCCCATAAAACGACAGATTGTTCGAGAACAAATTCATCACATCTGGCCTCAACTAAAAGTTATCGTGTCCATAAGGTGGATAGACTATGCTGGACCGATTCTCAACAATCGGTGGCATCATATACTCACCCATAAGAATATCTCATTTACTAACTACAACTAGTCTAGCTATCGGTGCTTGATTATGTATCATAGCTGCAGGTAGTTGATCATGTACTTGGTGGTCTGCCATTGTGTCTTTTTACTGTCTTTTCTCGTCTCGTTTTTCACGTTGTCGTCGGTGAAAGCTCCGTTCAATTTCTTGATCTAAATCAAATAGATCAAGATCTTTTGTACGGGGCATGCACACTTAACACCTGAAATTTTAGAAAATATATACAATCAAGCAGTATCACGAAGAACTAAAAATAAAAATAAAACCAAAAATAAAATAAATAACAATAAAATAAAAAATTGTTAAAACTAAACTATCAATTAATGTAATAATTAATAAAACTAGTCCTCGACAACGGCGCCAAAAACTTGTTGTATGATTTTAATCCCGTAAGTGGACGGATCGATACAAGTAATAAAGTGATGTGAAAGATGTCGAACCCACGAGGACTAGATATTAATTTAACATATTAACTTATAAATTAAATTTTAACAATATGAAAACACAGATTTGATTTGATTTGTGATTCTAAAACTATTTTAATTAAATCTAAATTATCAAACAATTAAAGTAAATTTATGAGAATGAATTCAAATTATACCAACACTAGGATTTGCGAATCCACCTACACGTTCTTTAATCAATTATCCGTTTAATCGCTTTAGCTTATAATTACCTTGGATTGAAAATCGGTGTTCCTAAAATAATCAAAAACCTCTCTCGATGGTCAATCAATTCTATACGATATGCGAACCCAATTATCTCTAATCAAGTTTGAACATAAACATATGCATTAAAATCTCAAAAAAACCTAACTTGATTTCATAGAGTATAATAGTAATCTCTATCTATTCATGGACACTATGTCATTCAATAACACGTGCTTAATCTATATTGAATCTCTCGACCTCAATATAGATCACAATATATTCTAATGGTGATCTCGCATTAAAATAATAGAAATAATGAATAAAGAATAATCAACTCAAAAGCAATTAATTACTAAAACGAAAAAACTTTTAATTAATTAAACGCATGAGATTTCATCGTTCATCCTAGAAATAAGTAAATTAGCCGGACATAATTTTGTTAATTAACGAAAGAATTGTATCAATCATGTTCCGGCGAAAGAAAAAGAAGAAAGAATAAATAGAACCCGTGACTATGGCTGAAGAATCTTCAATCCCGTGCCTTGATCTTCAATTCTCCTTTTGTATCTTCTTCCCAAAATTCCTCCCCCTTTGTTCTGGCTATTATCTGGCTTTTATAATGTTCTCCAAACCTTCCAAGACGTGAATTAAGTAGTTGAATTAATCTGGACTTTGTAGAGTTATAATCCCATCGAAAATCGCCAAACTGGGCCGCACAGATAGTCTTTGCGATCGTATGGGCTTATGCCTTGTGATCGCATGGTTTTACCCATTTACGCTCGTGTTAAATTTGGCTCGCGTGCGATCGCAGCTTGTAATAACCATGCGATCGCATGGTTGTTTCTTGTGATTTTCTGCGTTTTCTCTTTGGTATTTTCATGCTAAGCCCTTCAAGTCTCTTTATCTTTGCAATTAAGTCCCATATCCTTCCGTTTGAGCTCTTTTTCGTCTTTTCGTCAGATTGATACTTGAATTTGATTATTTCCTAAAATAATAAGAAAACACTATGCAATTAATCGAAAACAAACAAGAGTACTTATAAACATCCCTTTTGTGATCTCGAGATAAGTACAAAATTGTACTTATCAAGCTTTCTCATTTGCGATGCTTGAAAGAGATACATATGGGATCTAATAACTTCATCTGGAGTGGTACCATCATGGCTCGGAACCATGCGAACTTGACACATTTTTTTACGTATAATAATAGTTTCTTTGGCAACATCACAACATCGTTCTTTGCAAAACAATTAAAAGTTACGCAGACACTACAACTAGCTAGCGAGAAATTTTCTAATTGGAAATATTCCACAAGAGATTCGCAATCTTTCAAGCCTCGAATACTTGTACTTATGGTCTAACAGCTTACGGGTTCCATACCATTTGGTATCTTCAACACGTCATCTTTGAGAGAACTTGATCTCATAAATAATAGCTGTTAGGTTGGCTCGAACGATATTTGTGATGGTATCCTTGAACCGATTGGACTCTATCTCGCATACAATCAACTATCCGGACAAATTCCATCAAATATATACAATTGCAGATACTTAGAAGTCCTGTC
The DNA here is from genome assembly GCA_023638005.1 of Forsythia suspensa. Lineage (NCBI taxonomy): Eukaryota > Viridiplantae > Streptophyta > Magnoliopsida > Lamiales > Oleaceae > Forsythia > Forsythia suspensa. The sequence continues at coordinate 1,344,526 of CM042670.1, forward strand.
ATTATCCGTCAACCATTTCAATGGAAGCATTCCGAGTGCAATTGGCGGTCCCGAACATTCTTCGAGAATTGTATCTTGGTTATAACAACTTAATTGGTACGATTTCTTTTTATATAATTGTTCTAGGATCTTGTATTCTAGTTTTGAAAAACTTTTGATAAAAGTTGATAAAATATGTGGTTAAAAGTTAAAGTTTCACCGATAGAAATATCAACCGATAAAAAGCTAATTTTTAGCTCAATCAAGCGAGCACTTAGCATTCATTTCTCACCGACAAGTTCTATTTAAACTTTAAATATACCAAACAATTAAAAAGCATAAAAATTAAAAACCCAATCAACTTAGATCCCGTTGGTAGAGTTTATACACTAGTTTATTTGACTAAAAACTTTGCCTTGATAGCCTGACATTTTTGACAATTCTTGGTCAAATAAACTAGTTTATAAACCACTTTTCACCGTTGGGGCCCCATTATAATGAAATTTCTCTTTTATTACCAAGTTATTGTTTGTTTAATACAAGTCTCTAAACTTCCAATTTTGTTTCACTTAATGCACGTCATCAATCTGCTTTTTTTTTTAAGCGGCACTACCACTACCACCGGCATTGTTACAGCCTCCCGCCCTGCACATTGAAAAGATTTGCACCATGTAGCTAGCTCAAAAAAAAAATTTAACTTCAAGTTTGTTGTTTTAGAATCTACATATAACAAATCTCCTTATTCCATCCATAATTCCTCCCCTTAAGGCATGCTTGGTATAGTATATTGTACGTCTTTGGATAGTATTAAAGAAGAATGAGGTTAAATTTTGTTTAATACTTTGTAGCAAATATGAGTTTGTTGTGTATATGTAAATGACCACCTTTCACCTTATTGGACATTTTATCCAATTATCATAGAATTTGAGTGTATTTTTGTTCTAATTTGGTTTATGTTTGATTTTGTGAAGTATTAATTTGTTATTATCAATACAGGATTATTATTGCATGATATTATAGTGGAACCTATGGACTTTGTTGCAACGTAGTCCTCAACGTTTTTTCACAGCATCATCTTCAACCTTCCAATTTTGTGGTGTCTTTGATCCTTAGTGGGCAGATTTCGTCATTTTGACAATTATGAAGTCATTTTATTGAATAGATGATTGTACCTTTATTTTTAGTTCAAATAAATAAAACAGAAAAAAGAAACAAAAAGAAAAGAAAAGGGTGTCCATCTCCCATCCACCCACTCCATCCCATCTGGGGGTTAGGTGGGGGCACCAGTTGAATGTTTGTACGGGAAATCATCACCACTTCAATTGTATACCATTTAGAATAATATAATAAAGAGAATAGAAGAAAATGAAGATATAATAGAAATTAGAAATGTAGAGAATTAGTAGAAGTAGAAAATTATAACTTAAAATTATAAAGTAATATCTAGATAATGAGATACTAGATACTAATTAGAACACTAATATTGAGAGAATGTAATTTGAGAATTGTTAATGGATTGAGACTTTGAGTATATAATTGAATGAGAGATAAGAGATTGAAGTCTGAAAAAATGAGTTTAGAATAGGGGTATTTGAAAAAATGAGTTTAGAATAGGGGTATTTATAAGAACTAGTGTGAGCACGTGCGATGCACGTGATGTCTCGTTAATTAATAACATAATAGTGTTGATTATATCTTCATTTTACGAATTGACTTGGTATTGGTAATCTAAGTGGAAAAAAAATTAAATATTGTAATTGAAACCTAAATATAAGCATGCTTATAACTTAAAACCTAGTTTACTAAAATTCATTACTATATATGACTCAAACATATAATAAAATTGAATTCAATTTACTTCATAAAAGCTATTATTTTTAAGTACCATTTTCTCCGAATTTGCATTCCTTCTTAAAGCCCGAGTTCATTCATTTGACTCGCCAACTGCCCCGATTAATATTTTTTTTAAACTAAAAAAATAATAAAAAAATGAAATACAAATTTTTTAAATATTTGTACTAAACAAAACAAAAAAATTCTAAGATTGAAATTGTGATGTAGTGGTTAAAATTGGTAGTTTATATGTTTCAACTCGGATTTGATTCTTCTTAAGTCCATTTTTAGTGAAAATTATAATTTCTACTCTATTTTATGATTTTTCAAAAAAAAAAAATTGAAAGGTCAGGGCGGCGGATTTTTTTGCCATCCCTATCGGTAAGTGTATCAATTCAAACATCATGGTGTTTTAGTGGCCGGATAAAAAGTTCATAAAAATCTTTTTTGTTGCTTTAGATGAAGCTCTGGAGATAAATTTCATGTTCGAATTAACTCTTAAAACAACATAATTTCTAAAAGTAAATAAATCACGTTGCAATTGTTAATTAAACATGCTAATGGAAGATGTATGTATTTGATACAAGTTAGAGATTATCGCAAAAATGGGCTACAAAAATGTAAAAAAATTAAACAAGTCAATAAACATATTAATTACATTTAAAATTGTTCCACAACTATCCGTGTGTAAAAAGTAGCATCTTAAATACAAATTTCTAAAGCACTAAATAGAGTTTGCATTGTTAATGTGCAAACAAGTCTTTTTCAGAATTAATACTCTAGAGTTGAACTAATATTTTAAAAGAAAAATGACAATAAAATTATATACATCATTTTGTTATTTATTTAGAGACCATTTGCACCAATTTTGCTAAAAATTAAGTTAAAATGTGAAGAATACAATTGGAGTTCTAATATTTGTAGTTAATAAATGAATAGTTCAATTAAATAAAAATATTTGAACATCAAGTTTGTAATAAAATTATTCTTCATTTTATGTTGTAACAATAAACTAAAAATTTTAAATTTAAATAATATAATTACTTAATAATAATAAAATAATTTTATTTAACATATTTATTAATAATTATGAGCTTAAATTGTATTTATTTTATAATAGTTCGTAAAATATATAAAACAATTTAGTACAATATCAATTTGGTCAATAAAATGTCAATTAAAAAAAAGAATGTATTAGTATTTTTTAATTTTTTATAAAAAAAATAAACTTATTGAACTCATTTGCACCTTTTGTAAAGATTAGAAATTCAATTACAATTTTCTCTAATTAGAACTAAGGGTATATTTATCTGTTTTATCAAATAAGGACCAATTCCGTATCAAAACACATAGGTTAGAGGTCTTATGTGTAAAAAAAGCGTTAGGGATGATTTACGCACTAAGGATAAAGGTGAGGGACCATTTGTGCAAATTTATCTTTTGATTGACCATTTTGAATAGTAAACCAAACATCCACACTTTTAATATAGGTTGTCAATTAAAAAAAAAGAATGCATTAGTATTTTTTAATTTTTTATAAAAAAAAATAAAATTATCGAACTCATTTGCACCCTTTGTAAAGATTAGAATTCCAATTACAATTTTCTCTAATTAGAACTAAGGGCATATTTATCTTTTTTATCAAATAAGGACCAATTTCGTACCGAAACACATAGGTTAGAGGTCTTATGTGTAAAAAATAAACGTTAGGAATGATTTATGCACTAAAGATAAAGGTGAGGGACCATTTGTGCAAATTTATCTTTTGGTTGACCATTTTGAATAGTGAACCAAACATCCACACTTTTAATATAGGTAGAAATAATGAAAATAAAAAACTAAAAAAAAAAAATTTAAAATGTGCCTTCTTTGTGACCGTTGGCGAGCCACTAGTCGAGCCGGCTCGTGGCTCGTCAATTTGGCTCGTGCTCAAACGAGCTGTGCTCGTCCGAGCAATTTCACCCCCCTCCCTTTTTTTTTTGGAGCTCGAGCTGGGCCGAACTTTTACGAGCCGACGATCTTTTTTGCCACCCCTAAGGATGTTGAACTTTTTCACAATTTATGACACGCAATGGCAAGCATGTTGATGTTGTAAGAAGATGACGTATGGCCGGTAGTTTTACTTTACTTTGATTATATTAGGTACTACGAGAACACTCCAAGGGTGTTTTAATTTGTGGCATAGCTTATCGTGTTAGCTATTTTCTTTATTACTTTTACGAGTCATAGAGACTATTACTATGAGTAATGATATAGCAAATACAATGGGCATTAATTATGATATCAATTGTCCACGTGGCATCACTACATTGGTCACTTTTTAAAAAATTAAAAAAAATGTCAATAACTTTTAAAAAGTTGCCAATCGATAATGTCATGTGGATAATGTGCACCATAATTAGTGATCATTCTTGGTGTTATATTACTACTCCTATTACTATTGTTTTTAAAATTACTTTTTAAATGTAATTAAAGATTTACATTTTAAAATTAAATTTTGTTAGTAAAAAAATAAGCGTGAAAATTACAACACATCATATAAGATTGAGTTGAGCTCTATCATATCCGAACAAGTGCTTTGGAATTTTTATTTATAATTAAATCGAGATAATGAATCCGCAATAGAATTCTAGTAGAATGTGTATCTTTGTTCAAAGAAATTATCTTATGGTGGTTATATTATTAAGGGACATGAAAATGCCCACCGGGACACTTGGGACTTTATACTCATCCAATGAGGACAAGTGTCCCGGTGGGTATTATAACAATGCCCACCGTAGGCATTAAAACAAAACCAATATTATTAATACCACAATTCTCTTTTGGTGCATCACATTTTACACTAAAAGTTCTTACCCTTTGCTTATTGGTGCACTTATATACTCACCCATTTTTGTCGCATTCTTATGCTTAATTTTTCATTAAATAGCACATGTAATTAGATCTTGATGGTTTCTATCCAAAATAATCTATTAGCATTCTTTGAAATGAGGAGCAAATATTATGTTGCACTTTTGTATTTGTTTATTTTTTTGTTTATATAAAAATTTGAGTGGCAAATAAATCTTTTTACGCCTTCCTAACTGACTTTTTGGACGAAAACTGTAATCATGGACCAAATGTACTAATTAATGAAATCTTGAGAATTGGAATGCAATGAAAACAAAGGTTAGGAACCTTTAGTGCAATTAAAATGTGGTACACTAAAAGAACTACTCATTATCTTATCAAGATATGAAGATAATCCTTGTTGAAGTATATGTACGACTGTACCCTTCGTAGAGTCATGTGTATTATGGTGTGTTTGATCGCAACCCACACATAAAATTACTGTGTTTCCCTTTATAAATTTGTCAATTTCGTATGACCTATTGACGCATGTTGGGGTTGCCAATAATCATTTGCAATTTAGCTTCAACGTAATTAATATGAAAGATACATGTTTACTTGTTCCAAATGATTATTTTATATTACCACTTTATATTTGCATTTCTGCCTAATTTGAATTCTGCGAAATCTGCATATTCAAGAATCCCATATTTATTAATCTGCACTGTTAAATTTCAATACTACTGAATTTACCTTTGGAAGTGACTGTGAATTCAGTTTAAATTTAAATGGGAAGATTTTTTTTTCTCTTTATTAGTAAAAAAAGAAATGCTACCTTACAACACCATAATTTGGGTTTATTAAATAGAGTGGACCATTAAGCAACTACAAGATAAGTCGCTCCAAAATGACCCACTAAATTTTGGGTCGAGCTCTAATTAGATTCGTTAAGTGGTGTCGTTTTTTCTATTAATTTCAATCATCACTAATGGCTATGAAATTAATCTTAAATTATCATTGCCGTTTGAGGTTGTTTGGCAACAAATACCCAACACTTGACTTAGATAAAATCTCGTCAAACATAATTATAAGAAGTTCTTTAAACAAACTTTCCATGGTTGGACGCACCATCGGCTTCCACCATCCAACCAAGTTCTTTCAATATGAAAATTTATAGAAAATTGAAGGAATAAGTATTTCAAAAAATATTGCACAGTTCAAATAATGTAGTATAAACGTGAAACGACATTTAATACTACATTGACGTCAAGCATCCATAAAAAAGTGGATGTAAAGCTCAACTCAACTCATATTCTTAGTACCATGTCGAAGTATTCGGGGAAAATTTTGCAACTCGTCTTTCGGATTATGTAAACTGTTGAGCGACAAGTTGAAAATAACAAGCCAAGGATGGTGCTAGAAATCGATTAAATACTTGATTTTTATATTTTAATTCCTTTAGTGTCATCTTTTTGACTTATTTTCGAGGTTATATTCTTCATTCATTGGGGTAAATTCTTGGTATCGTTTCATAATATCATGGAAATATTCGCCACGTATCTTTTGAAAACCTCTAAATGTTGAGCTCAAAATAATAAGCCAAACTGATAGCTAGAATTGGATTTCATTATCCAATTTCCTTATCTTTTTTAGACGTCAATTTAATTAAAATTTTATTTGACATTAATTTGAATCGTCTTTCTCGAATAATCAATTATAAAATATGAGAAATTTTGATGCGTTATAGCGAGAACCTAATTAATATCTTTTAGAAACTATTTCATGTAAATTCGGGTCACATGTCATGAATTGTATCTTGTGCATGTAAACAATGTAGCCATCGAGTTGGATACTTCACAAATCACTTATAGCCTTGAAGCCTTCAATATTTACTCAATAATCAAAAACAATTTTGGATACGTAGAAAAAAAAAAAAAAAAAGAATAACATTGTAAAAACTTACCTTAATACAACTTATCTTGAGCATTATTTCTAACAAAATCATCAAGAAGTCAAATGGACAAGAAACATTTATACTAACATTTTTGTAGTTAGTAGTGGGTTGGTTGCGTTTTACTTTTTTTACTTGAATTTTGGATAAAATTATATGCTAAATTCCAAATGCTTCACCACTTCACCTTTTTGTTCCCAACATTTTTTCTTGACATTGAACTCATCAATCTTCTAATTTTAGGTGAATATTCCTTCATATATAGTTAGAATTTCTAATGTCCAACTTAAAGGGCCGTTTTGCTTCAGTCACCAAACTTTTTGTTCAAAATCAGTCCCCAAACATTCAATTTGCTTCAACATAGTCACTCCATTGGTCAAATATACTAACGTAATATGTGACGTGGCAAGTCGATATTGACTAATTAATTATTACAAATAGACCAATTGTCATTTCCTAACCTCTATAAGCTTTGGCATTTCTCGTGAAGTTGAGTTTTCTCTAGAAACGCCAAAACTTATCACTTTCTCGTTAATTGTTCTCATTAGTGGACTTGTTTCCTCACCAAGCATTGCACCTTTCTTTGTAGGGTCTAAAATGTGGTGAAAAAATCAACACATATCTCCGACACGATGTCTCTATATTTAAAGGGTTGATATCTCAGCATACAAACTTGTACCACTCAAAGTTTCAAAGTCGTGGATAAACTTTGTTTCTTCTTTACTGTGGCTTGATTACTTGATCCAATTGATTAGTTTATATTACAACTTTATATATATTTTCATTTCATCTAACTAAAATTCGTGAAATCTGCATATTCAAGAATCCCAAATGTATTAATATTTCATCTTTGACTATCTCGAAAATTTTAGTTACATAAAATTAATATTTTAAAATTTGTGTTGTATTGCACTAGATGTTCCATGCCTTTTGTTGGAGTATGTAGCTCATATCGAATGGAGCACATGTATATTCAGAAAGTAGGCTCATGCCGGATGTAGCGGAGCGGAGTGGAGTGGAGTGAGGGATGTGTAGCGCACCGAACAGAATGGAGCGGAACCACATAAACATGTGTGTCTTCTTCTTGTTCTATTTTTCATTCCATACAATCTATCAATATTGCTGCACGTAACAGTACTACACCTTTTGATTGGAGGAAATAATTTGACAAAAGAATCTTGGAGATTTATCTGTTCGCTAACAAATTGCCAATATTTGGAACATCTTGGAGATTTATCTCTTCGCATTCCGCGTTAGGTACATTATTTATGACTTAAAACTTTATTTCCCATCCTTCAAAATACATCCACTAGCAAAATGAAGATTTTGCCCTTCGTGTCTAAAACATCTTTAACTCACTGAAAAACTTTTCAAAAACTTTTCTAAGGCTTATAGACTCCTAATCACACTTATTATGACTTTCGTGAATATATTGGACTTAAACTGGGAACTTTTTACATATTTTCATTTTAGTCCTCAAACTTTCATAAATTTTCAATTTAGTCCTTTTACCTTCAATTGAGCACAAAAATATATAATGTAACATCTCGGGTATTTATACTAAATTAAAAATATAATAAACTTAAAAGTTTCAGGGTATTACATGAAAAATACTTTGGTCATCTTGTTTTAATATGTTATTACCTTGAGCAACTTGAGGGTGCAAAAAAATCGTCTTTCCATGTATCAATATTTTTCTCATCAAACTCATTGGCAGAGCTAGGAATTTTTCATCGAGGGACCCAAATTAGCCTAGTTTCTTCGCAATGCATCTTTTAGATTGAAAAACTTAAACAGCGAATTTAAACATCTTTTTGATTTAATAACCCTATTTATTATTATTTTTATTCTTATTTTGATGTCACCTATTTCAGCTTATTTTCATGTTATGTTCTTCACTCATTAAGTTAGGTTATTAGTACCGTTTTGAAGTATTAATGGAAAACTTCTCAATGTATCTTACAAATTGAAAATCGTTAATCGAATAGTTCAAAATAATAAGCCAAAAATGACTGCTACCAATGGATTTAGTAATATGAAATTTTATCTTTTAATTCCCATCTTGGCATCACGTTTAGCCTATTTTTAGTCTATGTTCTTCACTCATCGGGGTAGTTTCTTGGCACCGTGTTGAAATATTCGTGGAAATTCTAACAAAATCATCAAGAAGTCAAACATGCACAAGAAAACATTTATACTAACATTTTTGTAGTTAGTAGTGGGTTGGCGTGTAGAAAGGTTAAAAATAAATAATACAAAAAAATTACTGAATTTTAGATAAATTATACGCTCATTTCCAAATGCTTCACCACTTTACCTTTTTGTTCGGATATTTTTTTCTTAACAATTAACTCATCGATCTTCTAATTTGAGGTGAATATTTTTTCATAGTTAGAATTTCTAATGTCCAGTTAAAGGGCATTTTCGCTTGATCACCAAACTTTTTGTTCCAAACTAGTTACCAAACTTTCAATTTGTTTCAACTTAGTCATTCCATCTAATACTGACGTGGTGACATGGACTAATTAATTAATCCAAATAGACCTATTGTCATTTCCTAACCTCTATAAGCTTTGGCATTTCTCGTCAAGATGAGTTTTCTCTAGAAACGCCAAAGTTTATCACTTTCTCGTTAATTGTTCTTATTAGCGGACTTGTTTCCTCGTCAAGCATTGCCCCTTTCTTCGTAGGGTCTAAACATGTGGTGCAAAAATCAACACATATCTCTAACATGAGGTCTCTATATTTAGAGGGTTGATATCTCTCATTTAGCATACAAACTTGTACCACTCAAATTTTCAAAGGCATGGATAAACTTTTCTTCTTCATAACTATGACAGTTTTATCAATAAACTGCCTTGCTCATAATTTAACCACAGATCATGAAGCAATTCTTGCCTTCAAAACAAGAATCATTTCAGATCCCAACAACATCTTGGCCAATAAATGGTTGACTAATACGTCGATTTGCAAGCGGATTGGTGTTTCTTGCGAGAGAAAATGGCAAAGAGTCACTGACCTTGGATTTTTCCAATTTCGGCCCGGTGGCACCATTGCTCCACATCTTGGAAATTTAACATTTCTCGGCTATTTAAACATTAGCTCAAATAACTTCACGGGGATTATACCCCTTGAGCTTTCTCATTTGCGACGCTTGAAAGAGATACATATGGGATCTAATAACTTCACCGGAGTGGTACCATCATGGCTCGGAACCATGCGAACTCAAAGACATTTTTACGTATAAAAATAGTTTCTCGGCAACATCCCAACATCGTTGTTGCAAAACAATTCAAAGTTACTGAGACACTACAACTAGCGAGAAATTTTCTAATTGGAAATATTCCACAAGAGATTCGCAATCTTTCCATACGGAATACTTGTACGTATGGTCTAACAAGCTTACGTGTTCCATACCATTTGGTATCTTCAACATGTCTTCTTTGAGAGAACTTGATCTCACGAGATAATAACTGTCAGGTTGGCTCCCAAACGATATTTGTGATGGTATCACGACCGACCGAACTCTATCTCTCATACAATCAACTTTACGGACAAATTCCATCGAATATATACAATTGCAGATACCTAGGACGCCCTGTCATTATCCTTCAATCATTTCAATGGAAGCATTCCGAGTGCAATTGGCAGTCTGATCAAGCTCCGGTACTTGCGTCTAGGTTCTAACAACTTCATTGGTATGATTTCTTTTTTATAAAATTGTTCCGGGATCTCCCATCATCCTCTATTTTTCTATTAACTTCCCAATTTATTTTTCGCCTCTATTTCATAACTCGTTAAAAACAGGAAAAGTTGAGGCTCCGACTTTTGTGCTCTGAGCTTTTTCATGACACATCATAATTTGATTGGATACATCAGCCTTTTTCATTAATGTCAACAAGGGAGGAGACAATGTGCTTCAACTAAAATATCAATTGACGTTTTAATGACTTTTTAGAACAAAAATTGTTTGGTGAGTGAAACTCCGCTATATGTTTGGTATAAAACCAAACTTTGTTGTAAACCTAAATGACGAGCATATATCTTCACGATGAATTTTTGTTTCTTGCTTTTGACTACTAATTTTTGAGGAGGAATTCCACGGAAATAGGCAATCTTTCAAATCTAGAGACATTGAGCATACCAAGTTCATCTCAATCTGGGCCAATACCATCTTTCATTTTCAACTTGTCTACTCTGAAAGTGATCAACTTTCGCAATAATAGCCTGTCTGGAAGCCTCCCAGTTGACATTTATCTTAATCTTCCCAAGCTTGTGGAGCTATATCTTAATTCCAATCAGCCACTGTGTGGCCTTCCTGCAACATTTGGAAACCTCACTAGACTACAGTATCTATATCTACAACGCAACAACTTGAAAGGTACATATAACAACTTCTACATCATAACAACTTTCATAAAACATTTTTGGTTCTAAAATTTGGTTCAACTTGCTTTATGATATCACATTACATGAGATAAGATGTAATGATGGGTTTGATGATATGAAATGATGAGCTTAAATGCAATAGCAAATAACATGTCAATGACTTGTCTCATATTCGAAACTATAAAGTTGAGAGAACAATAAGGCATTTATAAATTAAATTCTCACGAAACTTCATCTTTACTTTCTCTATTAGTCTTTTTGTATGCTAGAAATTATATAAACTTAATATAAACTTCATTTAATTTTGTTTCTTTTGGTATTATTAATTGATTGAGTTATGTGATACATGTTTCCCAATTAATGAATACATGTACAAATCTATTCATGTACTAGTTGATTCATGTATACATGAATCAACTAGCATTGGAGATGCTTTAAGTACGTACTTAAAGCATCTCCAATGCATTCTATGGATTTTTATCTACGTGACACGAATGTTAAAAGACTTATAATCTATGTGGCATTAATGTCTAATGAATAGATATCCAAGTTCACATTTGATCTCCAATACTTTCTACGGGTTGTATCTAGGTGTATTTTATTTTATTAAAATAAAATGCATACTAAATTTAAGTCTATATAGGGAAATTAAATTTTGTTGCATCTTTTAATTCTAGACGAATCTCTAGACAATTTCTATTTTTTCTGCCACATGTGCTAGACGGAGTTCCTATCAACTTGCATTGGGAATTTTTTTAAACGCCTTTTCACTACAAGAAATGAGGTCAATAGCGGAGACATATGTTGTCGCTAAATCATCAAAAGTCGTCCCTTTAAATTTTTAGAGACGACAAAGTCGTCGCTCAATGTCGCCGCAATAGGTTAGTATCTCTAGATATTTAGCGACGACAACTTCGTCGCAACATTGTCGTGGTCTATATCTCGAAAACAGATAAAAATGGACGACAAAGTCGTCCCCAACGTCGTCATTTGTTATATCACGAAATAATAGCAACGTGAAATACGTCGCTAATCTTGTCGCCATACGTCCTTCTCATATAGCGACGACATTGTCGTCGCTAAAACTAATTGTTTTCTTTTACTACAAATGACGACAATATCGCCGCTATAAACTGTTTGAATTTGTTTTTAATTTTTTTTGTTTCCAAATAATGTATAAAAAATTCTAAAATCTACGGACAATCCAAACCCTCGTCCTCGTCCTCGTCCTCGTCCTCGTCCTCGTCCCCGTTCTCTTCCTCTGCAGGCACAATTGGTATTCTACTTTTCAGAATCTCAATTTCACGCTGCATTTGGCGTAGCTGATCCTCGTACATGGCAAACCGAGGATCGTTATTCTGGGAGTCTCCAGAGAACTGATGGGAAGTTCCTTGTGGGGCAAACGATGCAGCAGTCGAATCTAGTGAGGGAGAGGTGCCCTTCGGAACCCGGCCAACCCCACGGACGTGACCTCGTTGTTCTCCGAGAACCTCCTTTGCAATAGCACGCTCGTCTAACGACGCGCCACTGGAGGCGACCTGTGTATGTTGAGTCTCTCTCAACTCAACAAGTTTATCCTGTTTAGTGAAAAAATAATAGTAAATAATAATATCATGTCAGATAAAATTATATTTACATAATTTAAAATTCCTCACATAGTCACCAGCCGCCTGCTGATTCACTCAATTGCCATCCCGGAAGGTGTGAAACGTCCAGAACGATTCAATAATTCCTGGCCACTGCTGGGTCTCGAGGTCCCGCTACGACAATTTAAACGTGAAATGTAGTTAGTAGACATTTTTACGTAATTTAGTGAAGATTTGTATAATGATATTGAAAATTTATATGTTGTACCTCATCGTAACGCAGCGTGGCAAAGAAGCTCTTTGACCCCTAGACGCTCGGGTATTTAGCCTTATCCCGATTGGCCTTATTTTTGGAGGACTGTTCCTGAAGGTATAACATATAATTGATTAGCAAAAAATGCAATAGTTAAAAAGTATATAAAATATCGTAAAAAATAAATAAACAATACGCATTACACGAAAAGTAGGACCGGTGAAGAAGTCAATGCACTTGCTGGGTCCTCGTGACATCTCGCCGTATGGTCGGCTCGGTCCATGCGGTTTTAAGTGATTATGCGCCTTGAGTTTGTAATCACGATAACGATTGGCCGCTAGATGATCTACTGATGCACGCTCTTGCCCGGTACTCGTCGGGCGACCGATCGCCCTGCAGATCGAAGTAGCTCTGCAAAAGTGAAAAAAATTACGTTAATGTAGAAGTCTTGGAACAATTATTTATTAAGTGTACTAATAACAAAACTACTTTAAGTTCATACCTCGATAATGCTACGTAATCATGCCCGCTGCTCCTCTGGAACCTTTGTCCATGAAGGGTAGCACGGGGGCACGGTGAATCTCACTTGGTTTCCAACCAAGCGCGTGAAGTACTTCGCGTTATTCCCGATCGGCTGCATTGTGCGCTCGACATTGTCAAACACGATAGGAAGTGACATCTTCCCGTTAGCCTGCCAAACCATCTCAAGGTTGATGCCTCAAGAGATACCCTGTCGCTTTGGTGGGGGCGCTGAAAATGAAAAAATTGAAAATTGTATTTATCATACGATTTTCAACGATATGTATAAAATAATAAATAATTACAATTTGAACGAAAAGTGTTACCAGACTCGCAGACCGAAGCGAGCCAGTGAGATGGTTGCTGTGGAGGATCTCCTGCACCATCACCTCCGTGCGACATCACATCAGCCATACTAACACATGAAATAATTGCGAACATCAATAAGTGCGGAATAGGTCCCTACATTTAGTGAAATTGATCATAATAAACTTTTTTCTTTATTTCAAATAGGTCCCCGATGTTCGAAGGTTTTCAAAGTTTCTAATAAGTTTGAAGTTGATGATGAATTGGTCTTTCCACTTCTACTTTATTGTAAATAGGGTCATCAACTGTGACTATATTTCAAAGTTGTCCCTAAACTTTTATTTTTATTTCAAATAGGTCCCTGAACTTTGACATTTTACGTAGTATCTAATAAGTTTGAAGATGTTGATGAATTGGTCCTTAAACCTTTAATTTATATCTAATATGTCCCTCAACTTTGAATTTTTTCTTCATTTCTAATAAATTTCAATTTGTTGATTAATTGGTCCCTCAACTTATTCCTATGTCAAATAGGTCCTTACAATTTGAATGTTATCGTAATTTCTAATACGTTTTAATTTTGTTATAAGTAGGTCCCTAATGGAATTGTTCATTTCAAATATGTCCCTATACTTTGACTTTATTGTAAATAGATCCATACAAATTTTATTTTATTTCAAATATGTCTCTGAACTTTGAATTTGGTCATAGTTTCAAATAAGTTTGAAGTTGTTGAAGAATTGGTCCTTAAACTTTGAATTTATGTGAAAATTTGAATTTATTATATTTCATTAATGAATTGGTCCCTAAACTTTGAATTTTATTTCAAATAAGTCTGTAAATTTTGAATTTATGTGAAAATTTGAATTTATTATATTTTATTTCAAATTAGTCTCTAAACTTATTTTATTGCAAATAAGGCCCTAAACTTTGAATTTATGTGAAAATTTGAATTTATTATATTTTATTTTAAATTGGTCTCTAAACTTATTTTATTGCAAATAAGTCCCTAAACTTTGAATTTATGTGAAATTTTGAATTTATTATATTTTATTTCAAATTGGTCCCTAAACTTATTTTATTGCAAATAAGTCCCTAAACTTTGAATTTATGTGAAAATTTGAATTGATTATATTTTATTTCAAATTGGTCCATAAACTTATTTTATTGTAAATAAGTCCCTAAACTTTGAATTTATGTCAAAATTTGAATTTATTATATTTTATTTCAAATTGGTCTCTAAACTTATTTTATTGCAAATAAGGCCCTAAACTTTGAATTTATGTGAAAATTTGAATTTATTATATTTTATTTTAAATTGGTCTCTAAACTTATTTTATTGCAAATAAGTCCCTAAACTTTGAATTTATGTGAAATTTTGAATTTATTATATTTTATTTCAAATTGGTCCCTAAACTTATTTTATTGCAAATAAGTCCCTAAACTTTGAATTTATGTGAAAATTTGAATTGATTATATTTTATTTCAAATTGGTCCATAAACTTATTTTATTGCAAATAAGTCCCTAAACTTTGAATTTATATGAAAATTTGAATTTATATTTTATTTCAAATTGGTCCCTAAACTTATTTTATTGCAAATAAGACTCTAAACTTTGAATTTATGTGAAAATTTGAATTTATTATATTCTATTTCAAATTGGTCTCTAAACTTATTTTATTGCAAATAAGTCTCTAAACTTTGAATTTATGTGAAATTTTGAATTTATTATATTTTATTTCAAATTGGTCTCTAAACTTATTTTATTGCACATAAGTCCCTAAACTTTAAATTAGTGTGAAAATTTGAATTTATTATATTTTATTTCAAATTGGTCCCTAAACTTATTTTATTGCAAATAAGTCCCTAAACTTTAAATTAGTGTGAAAATTTGAATTTATTATATTTTATTTCAAATTGGTCCCTAAACTTATTTTATTGCAAATAAGTTCCTAAACTTTGAATTTATGTAAAAATTTGAATTTATTATTTTATTTCAAATTGGTCCCTAAACTTATTTTATTACAAATAAGTCCCTAAACTTTGAATTTATGTGAAAATTTGAATTTATTATATTTTATTTTAAATTGGTCCCTAAACTTATTTTATTGCAAATAAGTCCCTAAACTTTGAAAAGCAAAATCATCCCTACAACTTCATAAAGCAAAATCAATCCCTAAAACTTCATAAAGCAAAATCAGTCCAAAAATCATCCCTAAAACTTCATAATTTCAGTCCCAAAAATTTAGTCCCTAAACTACTTGCATTCAGTCCTTAAACTTCATAAATTCAATCCCTAAACTACTGGCAATCAATCTCTAAACTACTGGCAATCAGTCCTTAAAAATTCAATCCAATCGTTCTTCATAAAATCATAAAAAAATTCCACAAATTCAAATCCTAAATAGGTCAAGGTAATATATGATTGCAAAATTGTTAATGACAATTTCAACATTGAATGAACCCAAAATATATCTCGATAATTAAAAAATTCAAAGTCGAATGAACTTAAAAGTGGAAAAAAAAAACCGTGACATTTAAGCTACAATTTCGGTGTTCAAGGCCAACCTTAATCGAGATGGATCTTGGAGAAGAAGGTCGAGAGTGACCCTCAACCGAGTGGATGGAGTGCTAGCTTCAACCTTTCGGCCGATAAAGGTGGATGACAAACCGACAAAAAAATAGAGAGGAAATGAGAAATGGGAAAGAAAAAGGTCTGACGCGTGAATTTTAAGGGTCAAATCTATAGCGACGACATATGTCGTCGCTATTACTTTTTAGCGGCAACATGCACTTAATTTTTTCAGAGCACGTGCCTAAATAATGGCACCCAATTTTCACTCTATAGCGACGACATGTCGTCGCTATAAATGTCGTCTCTATATGTTATTTGCAGTTAGGTCCTTCAACTTTAAATATTTTCATTTGGGTCCTCATATTTTTCATTTTATTTCAATTTTATCCAATATTATTTGCAACATAAGTCCTTCAAGTTTTACGAGGTTAGATATATAGGTCTCGGTGAGCATGTTTTTGTACAATTGCAATCCTTTTTGTCCTACATTCGTCCACAAATGTTGAAACTCCATCCAAACTCGCGTTTTAACCAATAGCAATGATAGTATGAACGAAAAATATTTAAGCCGAAAGCAAGAACAACAACAAGAACATGCTTTTTATAAATTTATTTCATAAAATTTAGTGACGCACTATAACATTTCAATCGATTCACTATCATGATACGACTGATCCTCATCATCGTCACTATCGTCCTCATTGATTTCACTCGATGTTTCGTCATCCTCGTATTATGTATTTGTATCGTCTTCCACATCATCGTCATTTATAAACAAAGTTTCTCCTACAGTATCAGATGAGGCTTTCCTGATAACCGATGCTTCTATCTCATCAACTTCATCATCATCCCGGTGCAAGAATACATGCTCTATGTTGCCAAGATCAAGATCTAGAGATAAATCAGAAGAGTAATTATTGTGGAGCAGATCAATCTCTGTGATGTTAGCTCCCACTGTGTCCCACGTGCTCCTGCGATGGACAATTTGTATTACTCGCCAGTTCAAACCACGAGATGGATCTTCAATGTAGAACACTTGTTGTGCTTGGCTCGCAAGTACCAACCGATCATCCTTGAACGCCTGCACCGATGTCAATACTAATAATGTTATTCTCAATTACCATCATCTCCCATCACACCTAAACCACTTGCATCGGAACGAGATAAACTAAAAGTTTCATCCATCATCGTAGCTCTAGTATATCTTGCAGCCGTCCACAAGAAACCTCACCCCAGGTCCCCCGGGGCGGACACACCACGTTTCGAAGTTTTTCTTTGAATATCACGATCATATGTCAAGAACTGAACTCCTTTGACAACACAAGTCGTGTAGACATAGCCTGCTGGTAACATCCACTGGCCAACGCAAATAACACATTAAAAACTTGATGGTTGTGGCTTTGGCGCATTGCATATAGCTGCAGGACAAGAATTATTCTCAGTTATTAAAAGAAATTATGTTGAAATCTTGCAATTTTATTCGGTCGATGTTCGTTTACCTCTCTGAGAACCAACCGTGAAAGTCTCTTCTGTGCACTAGTTCGATGTTTGGACAGCCATTGCTCAGTAGTTCCTGCCTATGTTCCCTGAACAAAGTATGGAAGATCAACGTTCATTAGTTCGTTTCAAATGATAAAGTTTATTCGAGATAAAGGAATAATAATCAAGAATTAACACTGTCTTACTGTAAGAATGGCTCAACTTCATAACAGTTGTCCAGGACGTAAAAAATCGCTTGATTTCGAACTTGAGTAGGAAACGTCGTTGGTGACTGCTTTCCAAATGGGCGACACTGCGACTGAAAAATAGAAAGTTGTGTCTGTGGAACACTAACATCCTCGTTTCTGTCTGGTCGGTCGAACCTTGTCCCTATGTCCTTGAAGTACCTCGAACAAAAAGTTAATGCCTCGTCCACAACATACCCTTCAGCTATTGATCCCTCGGGTCGAGCTCAATTTCTGACATAGCCCTTCAATTTCTTCAGGTATCGCTCGAATGGATATATCCATCTCATGTGCACCGGACCTCCAAGGATTACCTCTTATGGTAAATGCATTACGAGGTGAATCATGATGTCGAAGAAGGCTGGCGAAAATATCTGTTCCAACTTACAGAGAATGAGTACCGGATGATCGTGGGAAGCTATCATGTCGCTAACCTTTAGTGTTCTTGCACAAAACTTTCAAGAAGCGTGCGCAGTTTAATAATTGCCTTGGAAATTGTTTTATTCAAGAATGCCCGACATCCGATCGGCAATAACCGTTGCATGATAATATGGCAATCATGTGACTTCAACTCGATAATATCGGTACATCATTAGGAGCAATATTCTTAGAAGATTAGAAGTGAAGCCATCCGGAAACTCAACCGATCGGATAAATTTACAAAACTTCTTACGATTTGAAGGCGACATGGTGTAACATGCGGTGAGCTTCATCCCATATTCTGATTACGATACAAGTACAATTTCCTTTTGATCCCTAACTGCATCAGATCGCACCTCGCATTGACTGTGTCTTTTGATTTGAATGGATCGTCCATAATTGTGTCGAGCAAGCTATCACAAATACTATTCTCTACATGCATGACATCGATGTTATGTTTGAGCTCTGTAGAAGTCCAATACGAAAACTCATAGAAAATGCTCTTTTTCTCCAATTTAGCTCGTCATTACTTCTTCGAATTGTAGCACCACCGTACTTAGGGTGCTTTCCTGGACTTCTATATCTGACACGGCTTAACTGTGCTAAAATGTCAGTAGGCATTAACCGACGCGGAGGTGGTCGCCTCTCTGTCCTTCCATCGAAGTCTAAATTACTCGAAAATGATGTCTGGATGGCAGGAACCGACGGTGACCCACATAAGCTGTCTTACCTATCACACGGATTGAATGAGTATCCTCGTTGCACGTAGGACATGCCTTGTACCTCTAACCACTCCAACCCGACAAACTACTTCTCGTTGGAAAATCATTAACAGACCACAACAACACTACACGCAGTCTGAATACTTACTCGTTGTTGGTTCCACCGTCATTCGTGTCAATCCCATCGACCCACAACTCATTCAACACATCCACTAATGGTTGTAAAAATACATCAATGTCCTTACCCGGTGCTTTATGACCGTGTATCAATAGAGTAAGCATGAGGTATTCGGGCTTCATGCATAAACATGGTGGCAAGTTGTGGCTCACATAACCATCGGCCACATGTTGTAATGACAGCACTCATGTCACCGAATGGATTGAATCCGTCTGCGGCCAAACCTAACGACATTCCCGATCTCACTTGCGACAAAGTGGATATTTCATGTCAAAATCTCGCCATACCTTTCCATCAACGGGATGTCAGATTTCATCATCGCCCCTAGACCTTCTTATACTATGCCACCTCATGAGTTTTGCAAAGTATCCTTCGTCGCGAACATATGTTTTAGTCTCGGGGCCAAGGGAAAATATTGCAACACCTTATGCCAGAACATTCACTTTTCCGGAAGTGTGCACCCAACGACTTTCTTAGCAAATCGGGCAAGTTTGTCTATCGGTATGTTCACCCCAAACAAAGGTACGATCGTTCTTGCGGCATGAATAGATTTGTAACCCAAACCAAGCTTCGTCATCAGCTTCTTAGCTTCGTAGTGAGAGTCAACCAGGTTCATATTTGGGAATGCTAACTTCAGCAATTTCAAAAGATCATCGTTCATACTTGTTTGTCCATTTGTTCATAACCTTAATATGCATCAACTTGACTAAAAAATTTAGAGATGAAAATGATGAAACTCCCGGGTACAGTTCTGAATAGAGAGCCTAAAACAATTCGTCATAGTAACCATCGTTGCTTGTACTTGCATGCTCATCACCAGCTACGTCGTCCATGACATCTATCATCTCATCCTCCACACCAACTCGCTCATTCTGTCTATACACATTCATAGTATGAACATCGGTCTCGCCATGATATATCCAGGTGACATAACTCTCTGCAAAACCATTACAAAATATGTGAGCCTCGACAATTTCCAATGGATGTGTGAGACCGTTTAAACATTTTTTGCACGGACATTTAATCCTTTCCCTGTCATTAACGTATGGCCTCGCCATGTTTATAAATACTTACAAACCGTTCTGAAAATTTGCAAATTTTGTGCGATTTCTAATTGTTGTCCAACTTTTATCAATATCCATACTTGAAAAATACTATATTCTTACAAATACATTAAGGATAATAAATAGAGATGAAGAAATGAAATGTAAAGAAAATGATTATGAAGGAAAACAATAGAATTGCAATTCACCGGGAGATGCAGAGAAGGAGAAGATTTTTTTTTTGTTTAGCCTGCAATACAGAAATACAGAGATGGGGAGAAGAAAAAGAAGACTCTATAGCGGCAACATTTGTCGTCGCTATATGTAACGGTCGTCGCTACAGGATCCTTCCCATTTTACGAGGAAATTAATAACTCAAGTGCCTACCAAACTAATCAATACGTATATAGCAACAACATGTGTCATCGCTACAGAAAACAATTGGGCACCAATTTTCTCGCTTTAATTGATCTAGGTCTATAGCGACGACATATGTCGTCACTATAGATCTCTCATCGCATTTTACGAGAAAAATCATGATTCACGTGACTGACAACATCATCCGCAATTCAATTACGACGACATATGTTGTCGCTATTTTTGCATCAAAATGCCGCCATTTATTCCCGCCGTTTCCGAAACTAATTGGCAACGACATTGAAAGACGTCGTTATAGATTCTATTTAATAGCGACGACTAATAATCTATAGCGACGACATATGTCGTCGCTATAAGTTTTGCATATGTGGTGAAGACATTTCTTTGTTGTCTCTACTGTATAGAATCAATAGAGACGACTTGGTGTCGTCGCAATTGGTGTCGCCGCTATAGACACTTTTTGTTGTAGTGTTTATTTAGCTTTTGTGGCACAATTTTTTCGTAATCCATGGTTTCATTGGAGATGCTCTTAGCATATACGTGAATCATTCAAGGAAAAATATGCAATTAACAGTTGGTACATATATTAGATTAGATACAAAATTTTAAAGTCTATAAAAGGCTAATGATCTTAGTCTTCTTCAATAAGTCAATTTATGAAATTAATAAAGTTGAGTTTTCTCTTGAAATTATCCTCTCATCTCTTAAAAGTTGTTTTTCATCTCTGATTTCGAACAAAAGTGGTATTAGAGCAAGGCTATACAAGTGTGAGAAGAAGATATGGAAAACAATAATTCTCTTTCCATTCTTCGAGTCACTATCGCCGACTATAGCACTTGGTGTATTTGTATGAGGGTATATCTTGGAAGTCAATATTTATGGGACCTCGTAGAAAGGTGTTGTATATGAATCTCAAAATGAAAAAGGCATGTCTCAAGCCCAAAGAGACATTCGACAAGAAACTAAGATGAAGGATCAAAATGCTTTTAGCATGATTCATCAAGCACTTGATGATACGATTTTTCAAAGATTTTCAAATGCTAACACTTCTGAAAACACGTACAAAGGTGCGAACAAAGTCAAAAAGTTTCATCTCCAATCTTTGAGAGGTGAATAAAAGGTGCGCTCTTTGAAGGAATTTGAATTAATTTCAAATTATTCTTCACGAGTATTTGTGCTCATCAATTAGATGAGAGATATGGAGAGGAAGTAAATGATCTTGAAGTGATCGAAAAAATTCTTCGATATTTACATGGAAATTCAATTTTATTGTGGTGGCAATTGAAGAATCGAAGGATTTGGAGAAAATGACTATTGAAGAGCACCTTACAAGCTCACGAGGAGAGGTTGTTGAGGAAGAAACAAAAACCGGTGGAACAGGTCTTTCTTTGAAAGACGAGGAGGAAAAGTGCAATAGGAGCCAAAGACATCAAGGGCATGGAAGAGGTTGAGGAAGATGAGATAGAAATTCCCAACATTCATCCAATAATGAAGAGAATTGTCAACAAACATTTAATGCAAGAGGACGAGGAAGATAGAATTCTCAAAGAGGAGGAGAAAGAAGAATAATGGATGGACAGGCGATAAATCTCAAATAGAATGTTACAATTGTTTGGCCATTTTGCATGGGAGTGTAGGAGTAAAAATGTAGATGAGACGTCCAACTATGTTGAACACAAAGACAATGGAGAATGAACTTTACTCTAGGAATACAAGGTACAAAAAGTAGGCAACAATTTGTGGTACTTACAGACCGGTGCTAGTAACCACACATGTGGAGACAAATCTATTATCTTAGAGATTGAAGAACTAAATGTCCATGTCACTTCGGATATGCTTCAAAGGTAAATCATATGAAAAGGTAAATTCTTATTCAAATGAAGAATGGACAGCATATATTTCAAATGTTTATTATGTACCTTGTATGAAGACGAATATTTTGAGTTTGGGCCAACTTTTGGAGAAAGGATATAACATTCTAACGAGGAATCAATACATGACAATTCGAGATCAAAGTGGGAACTTGATTGCTAGAGTATCAATGAAAAATCGAATGTTTTTGTTCAACATTCAAAATGGAGAAGCTAAATGCTTGAAGAAATGTGCCATAGATTCAACATGGCTATGGCATTTGAGACTTGGTCATTTATATTCTGATAATTTGAATCTCATGGTGAAAGGGAACATGGTGAAGGGACTATCACATAATCATCACAAAAATAACTTTGTGAAAGATGTCTCTATGGAAAGCAATCTCAGAAGCTTTCCAAAAGGAACTAGTTTCCGAGCAACAAGGCCACTTGAATTGGTGCATACGGATCTCTTTTAAGCAAACAAACCTTCATCATTTGGTAGAAGTAAGAACTTCATGTTATTTATTGATGATTTTTTTGCAAAACATAGGTTTGTTTTCTTAGAGAAAAGTCATGTACAGTTGAGGCTTTTAAGAATTCAAGGCGATGACAAAAATTAAAGTGGCAATTAGATTATGCTCAGATCGTGGTGGTGAATATATTTGACATATTTGAGAAGTTTTGTGCATGGCATTCATCATTCGTTTACAGTTCCTATATCACCTAAAAAAATGGCGTAGCGAAGACAAGGAATAAGACTATCGTGAAAATGGCTCAAGCGTGTTGAAGACCAAGCGGATGCCAAAAGAATTATGGGTTGAAGCTATTGAGTGTGTTGTATGTTTGTTGAATCACTATCCAACTAAAATGGTGCAAATTATGACTCCACAAGAAGCTTGGAGTGGATTCAAGCCAAGTAGAGCATTGCTTACTCTCATGTTCCAATAGAAAGGAGAAGCAAATCGACTAACAAGAGTGAGAGTGATATCTTCTTTGGCTATGACTCAAAATCAAAAGGCTACAAGCTGATGAAGTGCATGAATACAAGAGATACATGCTGGCTTGGAGCCTGGAATGGTTTTTTACATTGTATATTTAATTATGTTGCTATTTGATTAAATTATGATATTTTTATTAATTTGACAAGAGATAAAGGACTTAGATGTAATATTGATTACGATCCCATTAGGTTTTGGTTGAAAACAGTAGAGACAATATGTTTGAAACTTGGTCGTAGAATTTTATTGATTAAATAATATTAAGATTTTCTCTCAATTTGTCATCAAAAATTCAGCACTCGTGGTAAATCAACAAATTATTGGCTTCTTAAATTCACAGCTATTCTGGGAATCAACGTGTTTTTAGGCGTTTTCTTCGTTTGAGTTAATTTCTCTCTTTTTGATGCATTAGTTTGGAATCAGATAGAGATGGCAAATGGATCAGGTGCCTGTTGGCCTGGTCCGTAAAACGACGGACCCGGTCCGACCCAGGCCAGTCGAACGACGGACTTGGTCTCGGACCGGGCTGTAAAATAGAACACGGGTCGAGCCTGGCTCAGCCCGTGAAGTCCATGGGCAGGCCCGTGGTCCATTTGGGACCAAATTACTGGGGACCAATCGTTAAAAGGTAACGGTCATATTTTTGACCGTTGCAATTTGGTCCCCAAATTTTTATTTTTTTTTCAAACGGCTATAATTTTTTTCCCTATAAATACCCCATAAATTATCTATATTCTTCACAAATCTCTTAACTTACAATCTTACATTCATACAACAATCCAAAAAATTATATTGTGCAATTTATTGTTGAATTTTAAGATTTCTAATCTTTTACATTCCTACAATTGTCCAGTATACATTCTAGTATTCTACATTCTACATTTCTTTTTTCTACTTCTACATTTCTATTATCTACAATTCTTCACAGATCAATACAATTTTCAAGGAAGTACCGAGTCTGTCGAAAACCAAATTCAAGATGATTTTAGTGATTTAAATAATGTTCCAATTCCAGAATTTGGTGATGATTTTGGAGTTGGGAACATTGATCCAAGTTTTGATTTAGGTGATATCAATGAAGAGTTAGAAATGACCAACACTACTCAATCGACTACTAAACGAAATCTTCGCAAAACAAAAGGCTCGGTATTGGGATCATTTCAAGTTAGTGCAGATCGGTGCATCTCTGCAGATGGGCAACCAATTTTCAAAGCGGTTTGTAAATATTGTAAACAACAATTCGCATAGCAAAATGGTGGTGGAACGAGCCATCTTAACCGATATTTTTCAAGTGTATGCAAAAGTACGAGGAGTTGATACCAACCAAGCTCAACTACTGATTCGGATCTCCGGGTGGGCCTACTAGTTCTTCTCCCAATCTTACAATTGGGTTTATTCACAAGATTCTATGCTGGGAAGGCATGTGTCAGTTGGTGGCGGTGGTGAGTTCCCACTTAGCATAGTGAAAAGCCCTCACTTCACACGGATTGTACAAAGGTATCTTCAACCAAGATATTTTCCATTTGCTAAAAACACTCTTCGTTCTGATACTATTGCTGCATATAATAAAAGAAAACAAAATATAAAAAATGATTTAAGTAAATATGCTGGTGTTGGATCATTCACTTCGGACTTACGGTCTGGTCTAAATCATAAAGGATATATTGCGGCTACTTTACATTGATAAACTATGGATTATGCATAAAAGAATAATTGCTTTTAAAATAATTGAATACCCTGATAATGGCATACAAATTTTTTATTATTTAATAGAAATTTATAGAGAATTTAATTGCGAATCTAGAAGTCGCAGTATCACATTTGACAATGCTACGCCTAACAATATTGTAATAGAAAAATGAATTGAAGAATTACATCCGGATTTCGGTGGAATTTTTTTTCATGTTAGATGTGTATGCCATATTTTTAATTTAATTGTCCAAGATGGTTTAAAGTATATAGGCCCACAATTAAAAAAAATTAGGAATGTCTTAAACTATATTACTGCTTCACCTGCTAGAAAACAAGTATTTGATGAATTAGGCGTAGAAAATTCTCTTCCAACTAAATGTATATGTACAGACATACGTAATAGGTAGAACTCTACTTATTTAATGCTTGAATCATGTGAAGGTTATGAACATTGTGTAACTGCTTATTATAATGGCCGATATTCACATGGTACACAATATGATTTGCAATCATATAATTGGTAAATTGCATTTCATGTTCGAAAATTTTTAGAAGTATTTTACGACACCACAAATGCATGTGGTGGTGTATACAACCCTACTAGTCTATTAGTTTTAAATCATTTTTATTTTATTGCAAATAATTTTAATAGATATAAGGCGTATGCATTTTTTTTTACGATATTGTTGAAATAATGGAAATGAAGTTTAGAAAATATTGAGAAGACACGCCTATGTTTTTCTCAAGAAGCGTCAATTATGGACCCTAGAGTAAATTTACAAGGTACTAAACATACTATTTTGAAATTTTTAATAATTTGAGTTACAATAATTCATTATGTGAAATGTACTAATTTTATGCGGAAAACCCGGTAGGAACATTAGAAGACCTCCTACACCAAACCCTTCTTCTTCTTCTTCAAATAACTCTAATCCTAATGATTATTGGAGTTTTCTTATTTATAAGAGAACTCAAACCCCTAGTTCTTCTTCTTCTTCTTCGCTTTTCCGTGCCACAAATGTAGAAACTAATATTAGAGATATACCGTTAGAGTTAGCTAGATATTTTGGTCACTACATGCTTAATCTGTTAGATGAAGATGAAATGAATAATTTTGATATACATAGGTGGTGAAGACAAAACGAGCACCAATACCCAATTGTTTCTATTATAGCACGTGATCTATTAATACCTTCAGTATCAACACGTGATCTATTAATACCTCCGGTATCAACTGTAGTATCGGAGTCTGCTTTTAGTACAGGTGGTAGGATTCTTAATGATTTGACGTCAAGACTTAAACCAGATATATTAGAGAGTTTAATGTATTTGAAAGATTGGGAGGATGCAGAACTTTGAATCCAAGATAAAGTAAGCCTGATATTGGCCGAAGAGATGGACGAACGAACTGAGTACATAAAATGTAAGTATATTTTGTATAAATTAATTTCATTTTTATTTATTTTAACTTGTAAGTTTTGATATTTAAATTTACAAAAAATTGTACATGTAACAACTTGTTCGTGTACAATTTTAACTCCGCCTACGCTAATAATAGCCGATCCCAAGCCCAGAAAAAGGATGAGGATTTGAATTTAAAATTTTATCTAACTTATTTCTTATTTTTTTAAACTTCACAAAAAAAAAAAGTATTTCACGTGGGTCCAAAAACCACGGGCCAGTTCGAACCACTTTTTTTTTTGGATGGGCCGAGCATTGCCATCTCTAGAATCGAGCTCACTTATGACTTGAGATTCTTGAAAATCCCAATTGTAGAAGTTGTGTTACGAGACGAGATGCACAATTGCATAGACAAGTGTTTTTGTTGATGCAGACTTTATGAGATGGAAAACTACACCAACAAATACAAGTGTTGACGTGGCAGATTAATTGCTACTACTACGGTTGCACGAGAGTGGCGGTTGTCGAGTCGGCAACGGAGGACAACTCCGATGGTAACAATACATTTTCTCTCCTTTCAATCATTATATGTGGATAGGTAATTGTTTAGCTAAGGAGTATGAATCGGCAAAAGCGTGTTTGATATGGTGGTTGATTTGGATGAAGATTATGATATTACACCAGTTTAAATTTAATGATGAATTTGAAGCTGAATATTTTTTGGATTTGGGTGACGACGTTTATGACAGTGCACTACTATTTAATGATGATCAGGCCGATGATGATATATCCTTTAGTGATGTTTTCGTTAGGGGAGATTGTAATCTTCATAGATACTTTGTTTTGCACTTTTATTCTATAAGGTAATGCTACAAGGTCAACAATGGTTCAATGATGAAGTAGATGATGTGGTTTAACATGCATTTAGAATGTCATCATATATTCGTAAATGCTAATTTCCTTAATTGTAATTAAAGTTTTTGAGCTGTATTAGGGTTACGGTTGCATGCTTCTCCTAGCCTCTTGTACAGTTAATAGAATATAAAGATATTCGTTAATTCTCTATTCTCTTCTTTCTCCATATTTTTCTTATTCCAACATGGTATCAGAGCCATCTACTATTCGAGTTCTGATGATTTAATATCGTAGACAATTTTTGCAATTTCTCCGAATGTGTCCATTGTTGGAGAATTAGTAGTCAATTTTGGGTAGAAACAACCCAACGAGCAAAACTCATGGCTATGCCTTGATCGAGGGCCTTTTCCAGCCAAAATCTATTGTTTAGGCCTCTGAAATCATGTTTTTCTCTTTTTTCCAGTTGAAATCTATCGTTTGAATCTCTATCTGCTCTAATTCGGTTAGAATCTATGGCTTCCACTAATGATGTTAATATTACTCGTCCTATCGATATTATTTTAGATGGCACCAACTACAATATTTGGGCCCAACAGATGTTGGTCTTTCTGATTGATCATAGATTGTGGCGTTTTGTGACTATAGAGAAAACAAAGCCAACTAAAACAGAGAAAGAGTCCGATGAGAAATTTAGTGATCGTCTTGAGGTATAGGAAGCTGCTCATTGTAAGATTTTATCCTGGTTCATCAATACATATGTTCGTTCTATTTAAAGTATTTTCTCAGAATTTTGGACTGCCAAACTTGCTTGGGATTTTTTAGAAAATCGATACAATTGCTCTAGTGATTCTATCCTCTAATTTCAGTTGGAATCCAAGTTGTATAAGTTGCATCAAGAGCCTGGTCAATCCATTTCTGAGTTTCACTTTCAAGTCAATAGTCTCTAAGATCATAGCTGATCCATCTTTTCCTGATAAGAAATCTTCCAAAATCTTCTCAGAGTACCATGATCGTTAGCAGTTCATCCACTTTATGATGCACATTCGAGATGACTTTGAGAATACTAGAGCCTCGTATTTTATCGTTCTCCACTGCCAACTCTTGATGTTACCTTTACTGAGCTCATCTTTGAGAAAACACAGTAAAAGACTCATCGAGTTTATTCTACTGATATGGTTATGGCTACTGTACCTAGTACAATTTCTACAATTGTAGCTACTACTTCTTCCAAGCCGCATCGTTTCAATGGTCAATGTCTCTATTGTAAAAAAGAAGGTCATCGAATTTCTGATTGTGCCAAGAAAAAGACTAAGGATGCAAGAGATGCACAGAAAGCTAAAGTACCTACCTTTACCCCAAGGTTGCTGCTGGAGCCTCGGGAGTCTTCTTCTACACTGCTCATCATCTCATCGAAGCCGATCTTAAGAAGACACGCCAAAAGAACTAGACGGATATTCTTCTACCCCAAAGGCTATTGTTGCAGCCTCAAGTCTTCCTCTACACTCGCTTTGTCATGTTTACTATAGGCGATCTTGAGGTAATTGTCCAGCAGATTTTATCCTATACACCTACTGCTTTGACTGTTGCCTCAAGTACATCTTCTTCTTGGTTTATTGACTAAACCTGTTGCAATCATATGACCCTTGATTCTTCTCTATTGTATGAGAAGAAATTTGTAAGCATCTTGTCCCCGCCATTTTTAATTGTTAAGTCATGTTGGATTCATCTCTATCTCTACTTTTTCAATTCTTGATACATATCTCGTTCCAAAATTATCCCTCGGTCTTCTTTCTGATGGACAACTTGTTGAGCTTGGTCTTGTTTTAACATTTTCTAACAAAGGGTGTGATGTGCAGGATTAGAAGACGAGTCAGCTAGTTGGGACAAAGCGTAAAGTTGGTCGTCTCTTTGAGCTTTCCTCCTTGCATGTTTCTAATTCATGTTCTGTCCAACCTTTTGTAGCTGCTGTTTATTCCAGTCTTTGGCATTTTTGTCCCGATCATACATCTCTATCTTGTGTTTGGTCTTCAACATCTAATGGTCATTTAGGAAAAGTTCATTTTAACTTTTTTGATTGTGTATCCTATCAATTGGGAAAACAGAAAGCTTTATCTTTTAATAATAGTGATTCTTTATACTCTTTTGCATCTTTTGATCTTTTACATTCTGATGTATAGGACCTCTCCATACTCCTAGCAATGGCGGGTCTCGTTATTTTGTTGTCTTTATCGATGAGTATACACGCTGTTGAGATTGATAACAATAACAATCATTACAATCTCGTTTGAATGTGAAAATAAAAGAAATAAGCTCTCATTTGTTGCTCCTTTTTTCTTGGTTAAACTTGTGGGCTCAGATTCTTGCCACAATGAACACTGCACTACAACATAAGAGAACGGCAATCGGATTTGTTCACCAACCTACCCACCGGAGATGACCAAGACTTTTAAACACTTAGTCCAACCTCACTATGAGAAAAGAATGAAAAAGACTACTCTCTTGTTTTATCCACTCTTGTTGTGACCTAGAAAACAAGAAAACATAGTATATATATAAAGTCCTAGTAAAATCTCATCCGTCCATTACATCTAACGGTCCATACAAAACAAACCATCTTGCCCAATGGACTTCTGCCAAGTGGATTTAGTGACCCACATTCTCACACACGCTATACATATCTTTATCTTTTAGATGATCGATCTGAGTTGCTGACTGTATTTAGCAATTTTAAGCAGATGAAAAAACATAGTTTGATTACACCATCAAAATATTTTTCTCTAATAATGCCTTGGAGTATATATGTCCGCCTCTTTTTTTTATCACCTTTAAAGAGGATGTTACTCTTTCTCATCGATCTTGTTCAGTATACTTCCCAACCAAAATGGTTATGCACAACGTAAGCACCTTCATGTGCTCGACACTATATCGTCTTCCCTCTTAGCCTCACTCTCTGAATCCTTTTTAGAGTAGCTACTCTTATTGCCGTTTATACAATCAATCGGGTCCTCCCTACCATTTCCAATCGGTCTCCTTATGAGCGTCTCTATGGAAGGCACCAAATTACTCTTTTTTGAAAGTTTTTGGTTGTGCTTGTTTTGTATTACTTCCACCTCATGAGCAGGGATGGATGGGTCACATGGCGAGACCCCGCGTCCGCCCGTGCTGAAATTTTGTGAAAAAAATGGTGCGTAAAATGTTTTGGGCCGCAACCCGGCCCAAGTTTGTTAGCCTGCAATTCTTTTTTTTTTTTTTTTTTTTTGAATATGTTAGCCTGTAATTTGAGTGGTGAATAATTTTATGTTGTGTTTGTGTTAAATGTTTTAGTTGGGATTGAATAATTTTATGTTGTGTTTGTATTAATAGAAGGATTTACAAATGTTAGAAGTTAATGATTCTTGATTAAGAATGTTTTAGTGTGTAAAGTGGCATGAACCATGAAGGCTTTTGCTTGTTGAACCAAACAACATATTTCTGGGGAGGGTGTGGTTGCGTGCATTTTGTTTTGAGGTACTTTTGAGTGAAAAGAATCTCTCTTACTCTATTCTCTTTTTCTCTTTTCTTGCTATACTTTCCATTAATTTTCAAGGTACAATTTTGAAAACAGAATTTAATCCAGGTTAACCATGCAATCGCATGGCTTTGTCTCATGCGATCGTATGGTATGACCAAAAAATATTCTGCTTAAAAGTTAGGCAAGTTGCGATCGCAGTGTAAAATACCCATGCGATCGCATGGTCAAAAATTGACCCGATTTTGTCATTTTTTATAATTTCTCATTCATTCGATATTGGTTTTGAGATGCCAAATATATCCTTCAATACATGCAGAGAAATTTGAATTCTCTTTCGGGGGCGTTGCCCCGAGCCCTCACGAGGGCGCTGCCTCGCGACCTAACCCGCGTGTCGAACCCCATTTTCTCGAAGTGGTGAAGTGGTAAACTATTTTGCCTAAACAGATTGGGTCGGGTCTGTATATTTTGGCCAAGTTGACATGAAGTCACTTAGTCAATTTCTCGAATTCTTTAAACCAATTTCCAACAAGACTCACAAACGAGCACTCCCAGTCTCACTATTATATGATTTTCTTATTGATTGATAAGTTACGTATTTATTAAAAATATTTTCACATTATTTTTTCACAAGCCGTTGACCGGTCAACGGTCAATATTTGAACGTTGACCGTCAACGTCCGCCCCAGCGTAACTTCAACCCTAGATCCGCCACTACTCATGAGCATACCAAACTTGAACAACGATATTGTCTTTGTTGTTTCTTTGGTTAATGCATTGAACACAAAGATTATCGATGTTATGACCCTACCGCCAAGCGCCGCATTGTCATGTTCAGTTTTTGGAGCACAAGCTCTTTGCTAGTATATATCACTTTCGCCACATCCTTCGTCTTCTACTTCGTCATTACTAACCCCATTATAGATTTTTCATTAGATTCTAATGCATGTGTTGAAAGCTCATTTAGTGACCACTCATCGCCAGTTCTTCCTGAGTTTAAACTATCGCTTGATCCTGTCATCACATCTAAGTCCTCATCCACTCCAGAAATTTGCTAGAGAGGTAAAATGTAGTCCTATTCTATGAGGCTTGGAGGTTTTTATGGAAGTTCTCAATTTGACAAGTTTAGAAAGTATAGTATATGATGTAATGAACATTATGAATTAGGAACTGAAGTAGCAAAACAAGGTGTTGGTTGAAGATATGACTTAAAAATCGAGGACGAATTTCTTCTTACCCGAACAGAATGGTGCAATGCAAGAATACGAGAGACACATGCGGGCTCGGAGCTTGGAATGTTTTGTAATACTTTATTTATTTAATTATATTAGTTGCTATTTTATTAAACTATTGACCTTTTTATTATTTTGAGAATTAATGAAGGACTTAATGCAATATTGATTATGATCCCATTAGGTTTTAGTTTAAAGCAGCAACCGGATTTTGTTTGCAGCTTGGTTGTAGACTTTTATTGAATGAAATATTATTGAGATTTTCTCTCAGTTTCTTGTCAAAATTCAGTATTCTTGGTGAATCTACGATTTCTTGACTTCATAAATTTGCGGGTCTTCTTAGAATCAACGTGTTTTTAGGTGTGTTCCACGTTTGAGTTAATTTTTTTCTTTTTGCTATATAACAAGCTCTACAACCTGATGAATGAAAAGGTCATCACTAGTTGGAACAATGTGATAGTTATAATTTCTTCCCTTTTGATGATAATGAGGAACAAGTTGGAGGGCCATAACGTTTCATGGATGAGAAAATCAAAGCTATCAAGAATAATGATACTTAGGAGTCACTTTTTGATAGTCAGAAGCTTATTGTAGTCAAATGGATTTACAAAGAAAAGAAGAATGCAAGTGGTGAAGTTGAACACAAGGCAATATTGGTAGCTAAATGCTATAGTCAAGAATATGGGGTTGATTATGATGAAGTATTTGCACCGGTGGCTTGTTTTGGAACAATTAGACTTATTATTTCCATGGAAGCACAAAATCATTGGAAGATTCACCAGATGGATGTCAAATCAGTGTTCTTGAATGGATTTCTACAAGAGGATGTATACATACTACAACCTGTCAGATATGTTCTAAACTGGTAGGCAGACAAGATTTTGAAGCTGAAAAGAGCTTTGTATGGTTTAAAGCAAGCTCCAAGTGCTGAAATTCGAGACTATATAAATTTCTTCAAGGCAATTGATTTATCAAATGTCTTACGAGCACATTCTCTATAGGAATGTGAATCTTAATGGTGATATCTTGATTGTTTGATTGTATGTGGATAATCTAATATTTATAAGAAACAATCTGAAGTTATTTGTCGAGTTCAAGAAAACTATGGCAAAAGAATTTGAGATGAATGGCTTACTATCGTGGCATTGAATTGAAGCAACAAGAAGATGGAATTTTCATTTCATATTCTGATTATTTCAATCTCGTTAGATATATCGATAGTGATTGGGTAGGAGATATGGATGATTGAAAAAACATAAGTGGCAATTTGCTCTTTATGGGAGGTACAATTTTTACATGGTCTTCAAAGAAGGAACCTATCTTTACGCTTTCAAGTTGTGAAGTGGAGTATGTTGCTGTTGCATCTTGTGTTGGTCAAGCAATTTGGCTTAGAAATTTGTTAAAGGAAGTTCATTTGCGACAATATGATTCGAATGAGATTTCCATTGACAACAAGTCAACATTATCATTGGCTAAGAATCCTATTTTTCATTATCGAAGCAAGCACATCGACATGAAGTATCATTTTGTTTAAGATTGTATTAACAAATAATATTTGAAGTCTCAAGATGAGGTGTAGATATTTTCAGCAAGCTGTTGAAGATTGATGCATTTTCAAGTTTCAAGTTTGCTTGGAGTTATCATAAATCAACTATAGGAGGTTAGAAATATAAACTTCATTTATATAGATAAGTTAATTGCGTTTATTGGTATTTTTTGGGTATCCGTCCCATGTCTTGGGGTAGATTAAAGGCCCAAGTCCAAAAAATTAGTCTAAATTAAAGAAGCCTAATGGTAATTAATTTGGGGGTAGCAAAGACTCCTATTCCAATTGTGATTAGAGTATAGTATCCTTGTATTGGTGAAAATTGGAGAAGAAAAGTCCCATTAGGACTTTATTTGATACATTAATTAACATTATATATTGAGGCATTGGCGAGGGAGGAAGAATCCATGTGTGAGTGCATGAAGGAGAGAATTCAACTCACCTAAAATAGAGAGAAGATTTGAGAGCAACACTATAGCAAATTGGTAGAATTTGGATAGCTTGCACATCGATGATCAAACATTGTTATCTCAGTGTTCCGTGGTCCAATCTTCATGAAATTTGGACATCAAGTTCAAAACTCACTGAAGATCTCGGAAGGAATTGTTATTTGAATAGTGACGAATTTGGTGAGATATTTTCTTTGTTGTTTTTTAATAGTATTGTCAAGAACTTGCTCTTGAGAGAGTTGTGCTTGGGCATAATGTTAGTATTTCTTTTGAGGGATTCCGTCTTTGATTGACAAGGATTGTTTGTGTGTCAAAACTTGTGTTCTTGATGTTGGTTATGCCTCTAGTATTGACTAGAGAGACTTTGTGGGTTTCCATCTTTGTTAGACAATGGTTTGGTGCAAATAATTGTTTAGTCCTTGATGATTTGGTGTGCCTCTAGTAGTTGTGGATATAGGAACGTTGCTGGGCCACTTTAAATATTGTGTCGTTAAATTTGTGCATTATTTAGTTTGGTTATTGCTCTATTTGATTACTTCATATTAGGTTTACATAAGAAATGAGAAGTCTTTATTCCGCTGCGTTGTTCCTAATATGTTGTGTTTGATATTTATTGATTATTGGCCGAATTTTCCCAAAAAGTGGTATCAGAGCTTCACTTGTCGTTGCTTCTGAATTCTTATGTTGAACAATAGAGGTTAATACAAGTAGAATAGTTACTTTGAATGGTTCAAATTATCATATTTGGAAAGATCTTTTTTTATATGAAGAACTATTATCAACCAGTATTTTCTAAGAAAAAACTTGCTAATATGACCATCGGTGAGTGGAACTTGCTTTATTGACAAGTGTGTGGTTACATTAGGCAATGAGTGAATGATAATGTGTTGAACCATGTAAGTGAAAAAACTCATGCACGCAGTTTGTGGAGTAAGCTCGAGCAACTGTATGATCGAAACAACGGAAATAATAAGTTGTTCTTGATGAAACAGATTTCTTTGAGGTATGAGTATGGAACTCCTTTGACAAACCATCTCAATGCATTCCAGGGTATCATTATTTAGTTGGTTGTAATGGGTATCAAATTTGAAGATGAGATACAAGGATTGTGGTAGCTTGGTATTTCGTCAGATTCTTGGAAAACGTTTAGAACGTCATTGTCTAACTTTCGGTCATGATCTTAATAGATTTAGCCAAAAGTAGTGTCTTGAATAAAGAGATGAGGAAAAAGACACATGGATACTCTTCACAGTCATATGATTTGGTTGTCGAGAATATGGAGAGGAGTAAGGTATGAGATCTGAAGAACACATATATGAGCAGAGACAAGTCTAACAAGTATGACAATGTTGAGTGTTATCATTATGGTAAAAAAAAAGAGGCACATCAAGAAGTTTCGCTGATAGTTAAAGCAAGACAACGAAAATGAGAAATGAAAAGAAAAGAAGAAAAACGAAAATGCCAATGTTGATCAAGCTTCTACTGTTTAAGATGATTTGTATATCGTCTACGATGATGATGTTGTCAATTTAGCTTGTCATGAGACTTATTGGGTTGTTGATAGTGGTGCTTTTTTTCATGCTATGTTCTAGAAAAAATTAATCACACCTTATACACTCGGTGACTAAAGAGATGTAAAGATGGGAAATGGTTCCTTGGAAATTTTTTTGGATATTGGAGATGTAAGTTTGGAAACCAAACATGGCACAAGATTGGTTTCTCAAAAATGTAAAACATGTTCCTGACATGTGATTGAATATGATTTCTACCGGTAGACTCGATGATGAGGGGTATTAGAACTGTTCCGTAATGGTGAGTGGAAACTTACAATAAGTGTTATGGTTGTGGTCGGAGGGAGAAAACATTCATCATTGTACTTGTTGAAAGCAAAGCTCTCCAAAGACATTGTTAATGTAGTGGAGAATGATAGTGCATTTGGATTTAATTACAATAGGCCAACCTACAAGAGTGTGAAGGTAAGTAACTATTAGTCAAGAAATTTGGATCTATAATGAAATGTATAGAGTTGCAAAAATGTGCTTGTTGCTTGGTAAAGAAGCGAAAGAAAGCAAAAAAAAAAAAAAAAAAAAAAAAGAATCAACACGAAAGCGTTACCATTCGAGAACATTATTCCTCTAAAAATGTCTATGAGAGACGGACAACCTTCCACCGCTATTCTCTCGATGATCATGGATTAGTTATTGACTGGGGAGAGTCAAAGATTTTTAGAGAAGTTGCGGAAGATGGACACAAAGTGGAATCGATTAGTGTATAGATGAGAAGATTTGTTGGGTATCCTTCCCATGTCTTGGGTAGTCAAATGCCCAAACCCAAAACATTGGTCCAAATTAAAGAGGTCTAATGGTAATTAATTTGGTGTAGCAAATACTCCTATTCCAATTGTGATTAGAATATGATATCGTTGTATGGGTGAAATTTGAGAAGGAAATTTCCATGAAGAAATGTCTTAATTAACATTATAAATTGCGACATTAAGGGGGTGGGAAAGGGGGGTAAATGTGTGAGTGCATGAAGGAGAGAACCCAACTCACCTAAAATAAAAATTTGAGAGCAACACTATAGCAAATTCGTAAATTCTAGACAGCCTGTATAGTGGTAATCAAACATTGATATCTCAGCGTTTCGAGGGCCAATCATCGTGAATTTTGGATAGAAAGTTCACAACTCATTGAAGATCTCAAGAGAAATTGTTATCCGAACATAGACGAATTCGGTGAGATATTTTCTTTGTTTTTTTTAGTAATATTTCTAAGAACTTGTTCTTGAGAGAGTTGTGCTTGGGTAGATATTGCTTGTATTGATTTTAAGGGATTCTGTCTTTGATAAACGAGGATCATTTATGTGCCAAAACTTGTGTTCTTGACGTTGATTATGCCTCTAGTATTGACTAGAGAGACTTCGCGGGCTTCCGTCTTTGTTAGATGACATTTTTGTGTCAAGAATTGTTTAGTTCTTGATTATTTAAGGGTAAATTGTAGCTAGTGTCCCCAACCTTTGACTTCATTTGCACTTATATCTTCAGTATTAAATCTTGGCATCCATCACCCCAACCTTTTATATAATTAGCCGTCAATGCCCTCACATGAGGGCATTGGCTGCTAATTATATAAGGACATGAGGGCATTGACTGCTAATTATATAAAAGGTTGGGGTGATGGATGCCAAGAATTAAATACTGAGGATAAAGTGCAAATGAAGTCAAATGTTGAGGACACTAGCTGCAATTTACCAATTATTTAATGTGCCTCTAGTGGTATCTAGAGAAGAACGTTATACCCATTATTGTTTATTATAGTGGAAGATTAATTGGAGTTGGGTTGTGGACGTAAGCACGTTGTCAAACCATGTTAATTATTGTCTCTTTAATTTCGCGCATAATTTAGTTTGGTTATTGTTCTATTTGATTAATTCCTATTAGGTTTTACACAAGAAATGTGAAATATTTATTCCGCTGCGTTATTCCTAATATATCGTATTTAATATTTATTGATAATTGGTCAAATTTTCCCAATAGTATTATTCATGTATATGTCACGCATGTATTCTAATTAATGAATACATGTAGAAATTTATTTGTGCACTACTTGATTCATGTACTTGGTATATACATGTATCATTTTGGAGAAAAGTATGCAATTAATATTTGGTACATGTATTAGATTAGATACACAATTTGTAAAGCCTATAACATACTAGTATCTTGGTCATTTTTGAAGTCAATTTATGAAATAAATTTGAGGGTTCTCTTGAAATCATCATCTCCTCTCTCAAAAGTTTTTTCATCTCCATGTTTCCAACATTGTATGTATTTACAATGAACATATACTTAATTCAATCTTGTAATTGACTTCGTTAGAGCAAAACATAGTCTATTTTTCATAACTTTTCTAGGATTCATTGCATTCTTGGAAGCCCTCACATGCAATGCAATGCTAATATATAAGCCATGATTAGACAGACACTTCTACATCAAAGAAACACTTGAAAACAAAAGATGATGGATTACGTTGTCACAGGTGAATTACCAGCTGAGCTTGGCAATCTTAATCTTGTGGAATTTTTGGTCAATAGAAATGGTTTATCTGGTTCCATCCCCTTTTCCATGTTCAATATATCAACTTTGGAGATTATGGTTATGGCTGGCAATTACTTTTCAAGCTATCTTCCTTCAACGATGGGATTATCACTTCCCGATCTTGAAGTGCTTTATTTGGGCGACAACAGACTCAGTGGAGTTATTCCAAGCTCTATCACCAATGCTTCTAAGCTCACCAACTTAGACATGGGCACCAACTTTTGACTGGTACTATACCCGACTTTGGTTATTTAAGACTTCTACAGATATTCTCGATTGAAGAAAATAATTTGACAGGAGACTCTTGGAGATTTTTCTCTTCACTAACAAATTGCAGATATTTGATGTTTCTGGCTGCATCTCAAATTAAGCTAAGTGGTGTCCTCCCAGCTTCCATTGGGAATTTATCAGCTACTCTTCAGGTATTCTATGCATTTGGATGCAACATTAAGGGTCCTATTCCTGCTGAAATTGGAAATTTCAGCAGATTGAAATATTTATTGTTAGGCAGAAATCAATTGACAGGATTAATCCCAAGTACAATTGGAAAATTGATAAGTCTTCAACGTATAGATATTTCAATAAACAAACTTGAGGATACATACCCGCAGAGCTTTGCCAGTTAAGCAATCTGGGGACATGTATCTAAGCGATAATATGCTCAATGGATCAATTCCTGATTGCTTGGGTGAACTTAAATCCCTAAGAAACGTCCACTTAGGTTTGAACAAATTGGAATCTACCGTACCATTGAAATTGTGGAACCTTAATGATCTCCTGCTACTAAACTTGTCCCATAACAGTTTAAGTGGTAATCTACCTTCTGAGATCGGAAATTTGAACGTCATTGTCGACATAGACTTCTCGTGGAATCAGTTCTCTGGTAATATCCCAAGCTCCATTGGCAAATTCCAATCGCTGGCTTCGCTATCTTTTGCACACAATAGATTTCAAGGATCAATTCCTCCGTCTCTGGGAAATATAATAAACTTGAAATCCTTGAATTTGTCTTTCAATAATTTTTCTGGATTGATTCCAAAGTCATTAGAGGAACTTAGGCATCTCGAACATTTGGATGTGTCTCACAACAGACTAGAGGGAGAGATTCCGACACGGGGGCACTTTGCAAACTTTACTGCTCAATCATTTATGGAAAATTATGCTCTTTGCAGCGAGACACGACAACAATTTCCACCTTGTGGAAAGGCTCATAAAAGATCAAGGTCAAAGAATGTGGTCTCCTCAATGAAATATATTCTTCCCCCAATCATATCTGTTATCCTGGCAGTGACCATAGTACTTTTGATTGTAAGAAGACGAAAATTGAATGAATATATACCACAGAGTGAAATTTCGTTGCATCTTGGTTGGAGAAGGATTTCTTACAGAGAACTTGAAGAAGCAACAAATGCTTTTGGTGAAAGCAACATACTTGGAAGTGGAAGTTTTGGTTCAGTATATGGAGGAATACTTTCTGATGGGTTAAATGTTGCAGTGAAAGTTTTCAATTTGCAGTCAGAACAAGTAAGAGCAATCAAGAGCTTTGCTACAGAAAGTCAAGTACTGAGCACCATTCGTCATAGGAATTTAATCAGAATCATTGGATGTTGCAGTAATACAGAGTTTAAAGCCCTCATACTGAGTACATGCCTAATGGGAGCCTGGAGAAATGGTTATATTCCCACAACTATTTCTTGGACATGCTGAAAAGATTAAATATAGCTATTGATGTTGCATTAGCTTTAGAATATCTGCATCATGGTCATACATTCTCCATCGTTCACTGTGATCTAAAGCCTAGCAATGTCCTACTCGACGAAGACATGGTTGCCCATGTTAGTGATTTTGGTATAGCCAAACTATTTGATGAAGGAGAATCAACAGCTCAAACAAGGACCTTAGCAACAATTGGATATATGGCACCAGGGGATGTTGAGAAGGATTTGTTTTACTTAGAAAATTGTTAAACTTACTTCCAGTTTTTAATTTTATACCTGATCTTACGTTTTCTTAATACCAATGTAGAATATGGAACAGAAGGAATAGTGGCGATGTCTACAGTTATGGCGTGATGCTGTTGGAGATGTATACAAGGAAGAAGCCGACAGACGAGATGTTTGGTGAAGAAATGAGCTTGAAAAGTTGGGTTAGTCACTCACTGGACGAGAATACAATAACTGAAGTTGTGGACACCAATTTGCATGGAAGAGAAGAAGAGAATTTCTCTAAAAAGGATCAATGTGTCTCATCCATTTTGGCTTTGGCGGTAGAATGTTTGACTGATTCTCCTACAGAAAGAATCAATATGAGGGAAGTTGTGGTTAGACTTCAGAAGATTAAAGCTATGTTTCTAGCAAGATAGAATAATTTTGTTCCTCGACCATACATGCACAATTCTCAAAAGATTAAAGCTATGTTTCAATTAGTTTGTTTTAATTTTTTTAGTTTTCTTTTTTTCTTTTTAATTTTCAGTTATGGTCTTCAGATTTTATTTTTAGAATTAATTTTAATTTTAATTTCAGCTTCAAATGTTCATGAAGGTGGGGGTGCAAATCTCCACTATAAAATTGCGAGAATTCTCATCTTCCAGACATATTTGAGATGAATTCTCTACACTCTTTGCTCTATACTTCCAATAGTTGTGGCAACTAGAAAAGACTCGTTCATTCACTCCATATAGGCATGCTTATAGAAGGAGACCGAATGTGAGGTTTTATTTTGGAGACGTGCAGTGCCAAAAATACTTGCATGAAGGGGAGCTACACAGCTTTAAGATAGCGTTTTTACGACTATCTTAGGCCGCCTCTTTCGACCTTACTCTCTTTAATTAAATTATTGAATTATTTTCTGCTATATAAATTCAGCTAATGTTTATTACACAAATCATTGTTTTTCCCCAATATTTTAAAGTCGTGTCCGTGAACGTGATTTGTGTAATAAAATTAGTTGTTTGTGTGCACAATTAAAAAAGTATTTTGATGCTGAAGTATTAAATTGCAAATTTGTTTATTGTTAACGTCCTGACTTGCATTGTTTACTGTTATTTTCCAAAACTTAATGCGTAGTCACTGCATTGTCTTTGAATCGTAGAAAAATAATTGCACAAAACATTAAAAAATAATAATAAAAATAAAAACTCTTAGCACATAAACTTAGTGCAGAAAGAGAATAATAGTTAATCATGTTAGGAAATTGTGCATTATATATTAAAAATTCATAATATTTGGCTTGGTTGCATTATTATTTGTGATATATATATTGACAAATTTATATATCTACATTTATTTCTCTGCCCTTGTACTTCCTAGTATAAAAATAACATCCCGTAAAGACTAGCTAGTGCTAATCCTGAAAATTTTGGTTGAAAATATTAACAAATATTTAATTACCTTATATTTACTTACCTTATTCATTCTTTACCTTGTTGGTAGAATTTTATTTGTAGTAATATACCATATATGTAATATTCATATTCTAGAAAGAATTCCTTTTCTATTCATTTTCTATTAGTATATATATATCTTGTAACCTCATTCATTATTCCATTCAATCATTATCAATTGAATCATTATAGAAAATTATTTTTCTACACATATTTTCTCTCATATTTTACATGGTATCGAGGCGACGATTACGAGCAACGATGTCTGACACAAAAACTATAGAAGCGACGATTGCTCAATCGAATCTCATAGCTCTACAACAATCCGATCATCCTGGCTTCATCCTCGTTTCTAAACCACTTGATGGAAACAATTATGGATAATGGAGTAGGGATATGAAAATTGCCCTAATTGCCAAGAATAAAATTGGCTTCGTTGATGGGAAGATCAAAGCACTGGGCAATGAGGCATTTTACAAATTCACTCGTAAGTTGGGCGCTTTTGACATACATGCTCCAACTTGAGGGAGAATATTAACAAATATTTAATTACTTATATTTACTTACCTTATTTATTCTTTACCTTGTTGGTAGAATTGTATATGTAGTAGGATACCATATATGTTATATTCCTATTCTAGGTAGAATTCATTTTCTATTAGTATATATATATATATATATATATATATATATATATATATATATATATATATATATATATATATATATATATCTTGTAACCTCATTCATTATGCCATTCAATCATTATTTAATTGAATCAATACAGAGAATTATTTCTCCACACATATTTTTTCTCCACACATATTTTCTCTCATATTTTACAAGAAAAATTTAAAGAACAAATGAAATATTGGTTGACACATTTGTTTAATTTCTGTCAATAAAGTGGATAATGAAGGTAGCTAGAGAGTCTACTTCATGGCTCAGTCAGAACAAGTTGAATTCCACTGCTATAATAGAATTCTTAGTGCTATTTCTAATAGACTTTATGATATTTTTCAAAATATTCAAAATATCACTAGTGCTAAAGAGCTTTGGAAAAACTTAGGGGCAGAATATGGAATTGATGATGTTGGCATGGATAGGCTTAATGCGTCAATTTTTAACAAATATATCATGGTACACGAAAAACCTATAAATGAACAAATTCATGAGTTTCAAGATTTAATAAGACACGTGGAAGAAAATTAGGGTCTAATTTTAGTGAAGACTATAAGGTGTCGTGCCTGATAGATAAACTTCCACCGTCTTTGTCGGACTTTGCTAAAGATCTTAGACATTAAGCACGGTTTTTTGACATTGAACCAAATAATTAATTCTGTGAAAGTAGAGGATCGGTGTAGGAAGGTTCCTAACCAAGTTGAGGAGTTGAAAGTAAGGCAAACTTGGTAGAAAACTCCAAAAAGCATGTCAATACTTCAAAATAGTTTAAGCCTCGAGGTAATAAATTTGAAAAGAACTATCATCAGCATATGGAAATTTCTATTAGAATTAGAGCACTAAATAAAGGGCAAAAAATAAAGAAC
The DNA here is from genome assembly GCA_023638005.1 of Forsythia suspensa. Classification (NCBI taxonomy): domain Eukaryota; kingdom Viridiplantae; phylum Streptophyta; class Magnoliopsida; order Lamiales; family Oleaceae; genus Forsythia; species Forsythia suspensa. Next base: position 1,387,770 of record CM042670.1, read on the forward strand.
ATTAGATTTTATACAGGTTCACCTTAATATAAAATTATGTCATATATCTTCATTTCGCAGATAATTCACTATAATAAATAGTTATTTTTATTTACAAAAGATATATAACAACCCGATCAAAGTTTTCTAGTGATAATAAAATTCTAAGAAAACTCAATGAAGGTTCCCTAGTTATAATGAAACTCTAGGGTAACCTAATTACAAAGAAAAAAAAAATCTTGAAAACACCCTTATTTAAGCAAATAGAAATACCGTGGACCTTTTGGGAGCGCCTACCCCCTTCCAACCCCTACATAGCGCAAAACATTAGGCTCTCCCACGTAGCGCAACAAATTAGACTCCACAACTTAACAATATCCTGCTTGTAGACTAATCCATCATCAACTTCTTCTTCTACATTGGTCGGTACACCTCTTCCAATCTTCAATGAAAAAGACCAACTAAAGTTGCACTTCAGTTTTTCAATTGTAACACTCTTTGTCAACATATGAGCAAGATTTTGACTACCCTTAATCTTCTCAAGCACTAAGATTCCATCCTCCAAAACCGATCCGATAAAGTGATAACGATCCTATGTATGCTTCAACCTCGCATGATAGATGTAATTCTTTGCTAAGTGCATAATACTTTGACTATCACAATGCAACACGACCTATGCTTGTGACCCAATTCTTCCAAAAATTGCGCAACCATATCATCTATTTGCTAGCTTCGTTTACGACAATATACTCTGCCTCAATAGTGGAAAGAGCAACTATCTTCTACAACTTTGACACCCAAATAATCGCTATACCACTCAATATGTATACATATCCAAAGTAGTATTTTTTCTGCCATCAATGTCCCTGGCCATGTCAGTATCTACAAAGCCATGTAATCCCAAGCCTGATTTTTTGAAACACAAGGCTTAATCTGTATTATTTCTGAAGTACATAAGAATTCCACTTTACTGCCTCCCAATGTTATTTTCGAATAGAGGCATAAAACGCGTTGACCATGTAGGCTCGCTTCTGCTGTGTAGAAGGTAACTGTTCATTGGATAGCTTGAAGTAACTAGCCAAATGAGTACTAATTGGTTTAGATTCATCCATCTTGAATCTTCTTAGTTCCTTCTTCACATATTCTTCTTGTAACATTTTCAAGACATCCCTATCCCTAGTAATTCTCATCTTAATGATTTGTTTTACAACATCAAAATCCTTCATTGCAAACTCCTTGGACGCCTCATATTTTAACTTGTCAATTTCTGGTTTGCAAACCCTACAATCAACATATAGGAGTAAGATAATAAACGAGTCACTAAGGTTCTTCATATTGGAACAATGATCCGCTTGAACCTCATGAAGCCATTACTACTGTTTGGTGCAAGTGTACGAGATCGTTGAGAAATAGTAAAAGTGAGTAAAAGAGTATAGTTCCCACAATGATTTAGATTTTAGCTTAATTTCGACCAATTCTAGCTAAATCGAATACACAGAATAAATGATGTAATGAAGTGATTATAACTACACCTATATGATGACTATGATTTAAACTACGAGCAAATATGATTTTTGGAGAAAATTCAAGTAAATGAGTTATACTAGGAATTTGACTCCACAATCCATTATAATCAAACCTATTTTGATATACGTTCCAAAATATTCCTATTTCAAATTGGAATATATAAAAATACATTTAATAGCAAAATTATCAAATTTGATTGCACCAAGCATATGAAATTATTCTTACTTTCTATAGAACTAAGTGTTTAAAACTATAATGAGCTAATATATTTTGAACCTCCACGGAAATGAAAATAAATTATCGACACGACTCACCTTAGTGGACCCAAGACGTCTTTGTGTAATCGATGATAGATGCCGGCTAGATGTTGGACCCACCATTAAGGCTACTTAAATTTTTTTATGGTGATTGACTTTTCTTTGACCAAAAATGTTTTATAAAAATTTTGGCAAAGTTCCCTTGAAAATTAGACTAAACTACACCTAAAAAATAATAAAATTTCTCAAACACCATGAGCCAAAATAAATTGGGGACCACCTACCCCTCCAAAATACATATAACCATTCTACAAAATAAAACTAAATTAAAAAATCCTTACTACTATAATACACAGTGCATAAATCGAAGTAAAATACAATGAGCCCATCTGACTTTTACATGTAATACAAAAAGACTCATATACAAATAAAATGAACATGTAATCCAAAACTAACAACTACTTGGCCTAAAGAATAAGTCATGAAAACTAATGGATCGTGTGGCTCTGACTCGGCTCAACAGGCTTTGCAAATTGCTCAAAACTCAACAACTACTTGATAAAAAGAATACGAGAAAACATGTGAGCTGATAGCTCAATGAGTGGAGAGTTCGCAAAATAAGCATATATTTCAATGTAAATATAATTAACGAAAATTTAATCTATACTTTTGCATAATTACCATTCTAAAATCCGAGAATACTTTTAAACTTTACCAACTAATTAGCATGAAATAATTTTCAACAAAACTGATTTCTCATGTTATATACTGAGTAATGCAGACTGCAAAATATAAGGAAACTTGATGATTTGATATTTTGGTAAATCTGCAAAGAAGTGCCATCTGATAATACTATATACAAACATGTGTTTCCTGCAAACTAGATAAGGTGTCGTATATTGAAAATTCACACCAGAAGTATCATGAATCATTGATAATCTATAATCTAAAATGTCATCACAGCGTGAGACTATTTGAGCACTTCACACACAACCCAAAGCCCCTCTGTGTATAAAAGTGGGTCCCAAAGACCCTTTGTATAAGAGTGGGTCATAAAGACCTCTGAACCCTAATACACGGCCCAAAGCTCTTGATAACAGCATTGGATACTTTCTAGTGGTTTTACAAACTTTATTTGAATAATGGTATTTCTCATGATAAAACGTAATAATAATTTGAACTGATTGAACTTGATATATTTATAAACTCTTTTATATTCTAAAAATCATGCTTGTCTAACTAATTATTCTAGAAATAAGATCAATGTGATAAACAATTGAGAACAATGATAAATATCATACCAATTTGGTCATAACAAATCATTAAAATCTAGCATTAATTTGAGTGAATATATGAAATGAACAAAATAAATGCACTGTAAAAAATTTAGAGTAAAATTACAAATTTATTTGGTTCAAAATTCGACGAAATGACAGTGAGAAAGCATCTTGTTGAGTGGTTGAGTGGGGCGATAATACAGTGGCGGCATCGCGGTGGCGATTAATGCGATTTGTTTTATTCAGGTAGCAACAATGATAGAATCTGGTAAATAGAAAGAGAAAGACAAAGATAAGTGGTGTGAGTAGTGTGAAATGGTAAAGTTGGAAAGAGAAGACATAAAAGTTGAAGAGAGAAGATGATAAAAATTTTGATTGTTTGTTAATGGCATTTTTGTCATTTTTTTTTTAAAAAAAAAAGGCGATTTGGTCGAACTTTGTCGAACTTTTTAATGGGTATATTTCAAAATTCAAATTCAAAAGTAGATATTTTTTCCAATTTCCTCAAAATAACAATTGTACGAGAAATAGATACAATTAAATAACTCTTTCAGACAAACAATGCAATTTTCGAAGTATTTGGACTCATGACTCATCTGTTTAAAATAAGAGAACTTTACAAAATATACAATTGTGTAAAGTATATTCGCAGTATAGAGCCTAACTTGCTATTAATTTTTCTTGAAGATGTTGTAAAGTTTTGAGCCCAATTATTCATTTGACCCATGACGATGGAACCCAAGTTGAAGCCCAAAATTTTTTCCCTAGCCCAAGTCCACAATATTGGCCCAACTATTGGATCCGGTTATGTGTTATGTGACTTTAAAATGCTTGAAATCAGAAGGGCGGTTTTTGATCTATCTCAACAATCGTTGGATCATCAAGATTCATATCGTCCATTGGATCGAAGTATAAATGGGCTCTTATATTCAGTTGAGGTTAGGGTTTGGTTTTTTCTTTTTCTTTGAGTGTGTTTTTTCTTTCTCTCTGATTTCTTCATCTCTTCATCTTCTTCTCTAAAATCTCTTTCCGATCCTTTGTGTTTCTTTGAGTGTGTTTCTGGAATTGGTTTCTAGAAACTTGGTGCTACATACAGTAACTTGGAACCATAGTTGTTGGTCGAGTTGTGATATTTGAGGATTAGGGTTCTTATGTGGAACTGGGATACTTTGTTTGTTGAATCTGAGTGGGTAGTCTATAAAACGTTTGGATTTGTAAACTTTGTGGATCTTTTATCATAGTGCAAGAGGTCTATAGTCAAAGGATATGAACTGCCTGTTTCGAAAGGAACGAAAAAATTTATGATGTTATCTTGCTATATTTACATTTTGATTGATAGTTCTTATGATGAATTTTTATATTTCTGGGCACAAAATTCGTAACAAGTGGTATCAGAGCCATATCTAAGTAGATTTTGTTTTTTCTTTGAATATTCTCCTTAAGAATTGAGTCAACACTCAAGACTGTAAGTGTTTTTCTTCCGAAATTTTGATAATATGTTTGGCTTTTCGTTTTTTTTTTTTTTGTTTCATATAAGTCTTATGTGATTTCATGTGGAGTAGATCAATAAATATATTATTCTTTCATGTTTTGGTTGAAACCGAAAATCTATTTTTCTGAAATAAGTATTTTATTGTACTAAAGAAGAATAATATGCGTTTTGAAAAACTTTTGTAAAGCCTTTCTTCAAAATTTTGCTAGGTTCTGTAAATAAAGAAATTCTTTGTGTTTTTTTTTTCTGCTGAATACTTGGCAACTGTCCTGATACTGTTCTCTGTAGTTCTTGCATCATACTTGAAGCTGTGGTCCTGCAAGATCCCTTGACCTGAACCTGATTCCCACAGATCATTTGCCTGTTGGAAATCTTGTGTCTAACACCTGGTGTGTGCATGTGTGTGCTATTCCTTTTTTAACTAAGTGTTAAAAATGACTGCAACCAGTTTTCATTTAGATCAGTTTATTGAAAAAGGTGATTTCCCTATTTGCAATAGAAAATGAGAGGCATTTTTGTTCAGCAAAAAGTTTCAAAATCTTTAGATACATCTTATGCTGATTTTGTTATTGATGATCAAAGAATTTAATCTAATGAACTTACTTATACTTCTATTATACTTCATTTGTCTGATGTTGTCTTCAGAAATATTGACAAACAAGAAGATGTTGAGGCCCTGTGGCATAAACTTGAAGAAACCTATTTGGAAAAATCACTCCCAGATAAACTGTTTTTGCTTGAAAGAGTTTTTAGTTTCAAAATTGATCCTTCAAAAAATTTTGATGAAAATCTTAACAGTTTTAATAAATTGATTCAAGATATTAAAATTGTGGTGAAAGAGGTATTGATGAATATAAAGCCATTATTATTTTGAATGTCATTCCTAATTCTTATAAGAAAGTGAAAAATCTCATTAAATATGGTAGAGGTATCCTGACTTTAGATATGGTCATGAGTGCATTAAGAAGTAAGGATTTGGAGCTTAAAAATAAAAAAGATAGCAGAAACTCAAAGAATGGCTTATGGTGAGAGGTAGTAGCCAAAATAGAGGTTTTAATAATCAAAATAGAGGTAACCATCATGGTCAGCAACCTAAGAAAAACGGAAGAAGTAAATCTAGAACAAAATCCAAGGCTAAGGGCAAAAAATACTACGGGTGTGGAAAAATGGGTCATGTTATCAAAGAATGTTACTTAACCAATAACAATTTCAAAAGAATAAACAAACTGAAGAAACAAATGTTGTTGCCTCAAATAATGAGGCAATGAGAGATGTTTATATAGCCACTTGTGAGGATAATGACTGTTCTTTTAGTGTTGCCTTAGATCCTGCAAAAATTGATGAATGGCTCCTTGATTCTGGGTGTATTTTTCACATGACACCCAGAAAAGAGCTATTCCACGCCTATACAAAGTTAACACAAGGGATGGTGGTTATGGGAAATAATGTCTTGCAAAATTGCTATAATTGTCGGTATTAGACTAAATTTTGAAACAGTGTATGCTTGTGATCTTGAAAATGTTAGACATGTTCCTGATTTAGCAAGAAATCTTATTTTTGTGGGATCCTTGTATGATGCCAATTTTAAAGGCTCATTTGGTGATGGTCATCTTAAAATAAATAAAGGCTCCCTTCTTGCTATAAGGGGAATCAAAAGGAATGGTCTTTATTTTTCTAAGGCTGAAGTTGTTCCTTCTTCATCTATTATGTCTAATATTGCTAATGTTGATAATACCATCATTTGGCACCATAGGGTTGCTCACATTAGTGACTAGGGCCTTTAATTACTGAAAAGGCGTGGTGTGTTTAAAAATGACCATGTTTACGAAATAAAATTTTGTGAAACTTGTATTTTAGGTAAACATCATATGGTTCATTTTCCAAGTAGCTCAAATAAAACATCCTCCATGTTATAATATGTGCATGTTGACCTTTGGGGTCCTTCAGGCACACAAACACATAGAGGAAACAAATACTTCTTGTCCATAAAATAAAAATCTGAAACTTTTGAAAAGTTTAAAAATGAAAAATTTTAATTGAAAATCAAACTAGAAAGAAATTGAAGTGTTTTAGAATAGACAATGGTCTAGAATTCTGCATTGAAAATTTTGATGCTTTTTGTAAACAAAATGGCATCAAAAGGTACAAAATTGTTTCTTACACCCCTCAGCAAAATGGTGTTGATGAGAGAATGAATAGAACCTTATTGGAAAGTGTTAGATGTATGCTTGCTACCTCTGGGTTGTCTAAATCATTCTTGAGAGAGGCAGTGGTTAATGCATGCTATCTAATCAATAGGTCATCTTCAGTTGCCTTAAATGGCAAGACCCTTGAAGAAGTATGGAATGGGAAACAATCTGTCTACTCAAATCTAAAGGTTTTTAGGTGCACTTCCTATTCCATATCAGGGGACATAAGCTAGACCCTAAGTCTCAAAAATGTGTGTTTTGGGTTATCCTGGTGATGTAAAGGGTTATAGGCTTTGGGTAAGAAGTCTACCTGGTTTTAAAGTAATAACAAGTAGGAATTTTATTTTTAAAGAAGATGAAATGCCATGTCTAAATCAGAATATAAGGGAAGATGATTAGGAAAAAGAGAAAAATTAGAGTGAAAGTGAGGGTGATTTGAATATTCCAAGTACTCAAATGGAGAATACTCCGTGGAGCCTTATGAAAATCATCCTCCAAATGAAGTGGAAGATGAAGATAGTGTTCATGGTTCTGTTTGTAATCCTAATTCTGATCCTAACAGCTATTAGTTAACTAGAGATAGGGCCATAAAATAAATAAGAATCCCTCCTAAATATTCTGATTTTGATCTTTTCTCTTTGGTTGAAAACATGTATGGTTATGAACCTCAAACTTTCAATGAAGCACTAAAAGGAAAAATTATAAAGCCTGGTGGATTGCTATGAATGAAGAAATGACATCTCTTCACAAGAATGAAACACGGGTCTTAGTTCCAAGGCCTAAAAGTTAGTCAATTGTTGAGTGTAAATGAATTTTTAAATTGAAAGATAGCAATGCTAAGTCTAAACCCTTAAAGTTCAAAGCTAGAATTGTTGCTAAAGGGTTTGCTAAGAAAGAAAGAGTTGACTATACTTAATTTTTTTTTTTCAGTAGTTAAATATACTACTATCAGAACTATGTTGGCTCTTGTTGCTCATTTTAATTGAGAAATGGAACAACTTGATGTCAAAATTGCCTTCTTGTATAGTGAACTAGAAGAAAAAAATTTATGGGTCAACGGGTTGGCTTTATTGATAAGAGTAAGCTCTGATTTTGTATGCCTGCTAAAAAAGTTCTTGTATGACCCAAAACAATCTCCCAGACAATAGAATAAAATGTTTAATATTTTTATGCTTTCATTACAATTCCAAAGTAAGTATGATTATTGTCTCTATTTTAAAACTGTTGCAAAGCATGTGTATTTGATAATATATGTTGATGATATGTTACTTATAAGTATAAGCTCTTATGTTGAGAAAATAAGAAACATTAAAATTGCTTTACATTCAGAATTTGAAATGAGAGATTTGGGTTGTGCCAAAAAAATTCTCGAAAAAGACATATCTAAATCTATCCTTAACTCCAAAAGAGAGTCCCTACATACTGAAACTATTTAAAAGTTTCATGTAAGCTAAGCCTCATTGATTAGCTAATAATTCTTTGTTAAGAAAAGGTCAAAGTCCTAATAATGAAAAGGAAGTTGAATATATGGAAAAGGTGCTTTATGCAAATATTATAGGATTTGTTATGTATACTATGGTATGTACAAGACCATACCTTGCTTATTATGTTAGTTCCTTAAGTAGATACATGTCAAACCTGTAAGCATCCTATATGCTTAAATAGCAATAAACACGATCAAATGCAGAATTTGGATGATCGAAATACCTCCGGCCATTGACGACGTAATAGCTTTTCTTAGCCGCTGCGTTTCTGCCTTTGGGAGCTTCTAATGCCTTGTTCCAGCCTTTCAGTGATGGTGCAAAGGAGCAGACGGAATGGCAATAGGGACCCCAAAGATTCTTTCTTTTATAGACTTGGTCCATTACCGAGTATTTCTCAATTGATTCCATAATGGTAAGAATCGGGACTAATTTCAGCAACTTCCAAATGGCCAAACTATAATTTTGGAATTCATAATCAATGCAAATCACTGAATAATATGGAATGATTTGGGCCATATACAGTTTCCTTTATTAATGGGTTTTTCCTTAATCTAAAAAAGGAAATTTCTACATTCTCCCACTTGGCCCAATATATTCCATTAATTTCCATTGTAAGAACAAATACATGAATCGTGGCGATAGGTCCTCTTAGAACGAGTATTATCTTCCACGTATCACAATGTATTTCGTATCTTAACTTTAGTCCATAAATATTAATGAACAAACCTCATGTTTATTCTAGGTCCAAACTTAAATGATATTTCTCCAACAATAATAAATAAATGCGCATAAAACAAATATGAGAAATTATCATAACTGAAATAGAGTTTCATTAAAAATAGCATCGTCACATACGATGAAATCAAACTAAAAGACCAAGTCCCATACGGTCTACAAGATCCTTGAACTTGAACGGTGGCATGCCTTTTGTCACGGGATCAGCAATCATCAATTCAGTATTTATGTGCTCAATGACCACTATTTCATTTTTAATACGTTCTCTTATGGCCAAATACTTAATGTCGATATGCTTGCTTCGACTACCACTTTTGTTGTTTTTAACCATAAAAACTGCAGCTGAATTGTAACAATATAATCGTAATGGCCTAGAAATAGAATCTACAATTCTAAGTCCAGAAATGAAACTCTACATCCATACCCCATGCGATGTAGCCTCAAAACATAAAACGAACTCAGCCTCCATAGTGGAAGTAGCAGTCAAAGTCTGCTTTGCACTTCTCCATGATACAGCTCTACCGGAAAACATGAAAACGTATCTAGATGTTGATTTTCGTGAATCAACACAGCCAACAAAATTTGAATCGTAGTAGCCAATTACCACCAAATTATCAGTTCGTCTATACATAAGCATGTAATCCTTCGTCCCTTGAAGGTATCTTAAAACTTTCTTTGCATCTCTCCAATGGTCCATACCTGGATTACTCTGATATCTCTCCAACATTCCAACAACAAATGAAATGTTAGGCCTTGTGTAGACCTGAGCATACATCAGGCTTCCAACAATTGAAGCATATGGGATGTTTCTCATTTGTTCATTTTCAAGGTCATTCCTTGGGCATTGATTCAAATGAAACTTATCACCCTTCACTATGGGAGCTATACTTGGTGAACAATCTTTCATTCTAAATCTCTCTAAAAATTTATTGATATAGGTTTCTTATGACAGACCCAAAATACCCTTATATCTGTCTCTAAAGATTTTTATGCCAATGACATAAGATGCATCACCCATATCCTTCATGTCAAAAAATTTAGAGAGATATTGTTTCACCTCATGTAGCATACCCTTATCATTGGTTGCAAGTAAAATATCATCCATATATAGAATAAGAAAACAAATTTTACTCCCATTGACCTTCTGGTATATACATTGATCCATAACGTTCTATACGAAACCAAATGAAGAGATAACATCATGAAATTTTAAATACCATTGACGGGAGGTTTGTATCAATCCATATATAGATTTCTTAAGCTTGCACACCAAATGCTCACCATTACTAGAGGAGAATCCTTCGGTTGTTTCATGTACACCTCTTCCTCTAGTTCTCCATTGAGGAAAGCAAGCCACATCCATCTCGTTGCAACTCAAAATCAAAATGTGCAACTATTGCTAAAATAATGCGAAGAGAATCTTTCTTTGATATAGGAGAAAAGGTCTCCTTGTGGTCGATTCCTTCCTTTTGAGTAAATCCTTTAGCTATGAGTCTTGCTTTATATCTTTCAATGTTGCCTAACGAGTCCTTCTTGGTCTTAAAGACCCATTTACACCTTATGGCCTTTGTTCCATTAGGCAACTCGACAAGGTCCCAGACTCCATTAGATTCCATAGAATTCATCTCATCTTTCATCGCATTATACCATAAATCGGATTCCTCACAACTAATGGCATGTGAAAATGTTTCGAGATCATTTTCACCCAATGTTATAGTCCAATTCTTGTAGATACACGACATAGTCATCCGAAATTGTCGATCTTCTTTCTCTTGTAGATCTTCTTAGCATTGGTTCAACATTTTCACGAAGGTTATGTTGTCCAACCGGTTGTTCAACCATTTCGGCACTTCCCGAACAACTTGATCTACGTAATCAAAGATTAGTAGGTTGTGGAACTTCATTGATTTGTTGTACAACACCGGTTGGACCCGAGGAGGTGTTGTGAACAATAACCAATCTTTCACACTGATATGGAAGGTTGACCTCTTTTCAGATCGTGTTATGAAATTGATCACTCCCATCTGGTTAAGTCATTCTCAAGAAACTTTGCATTTCTTGATTCTACAATCCTAGTGCTATGAGATGGACAATAAAATCAGAACCCTTAAACCTTTCAAAGATATCCAATGAAAATACCCACTAATAGTCCTTGGGTCTAGTTTTTCTCTTGTGGATTATGCACTTTTACTTCAGACGGGCATCCCCAAACGCCAAGATATGTCGCAAACTCGGCTTCTAACCTTTCCATAGTTCAAATGGTGTCCTCGGAGCGACACTGGTTGGAACCCGGTTCAATGTATACACAACCGTTTAAGAGCTTCATCCACAAGGATTTAGGAAGATTGGAGCTGCTAAGCATACTCCGCACCATGTCCAATAATGTTCGGTTTCTTCTTTCTGACACACCATTCTGGTCCGGAGAACCAGGCATAGTGTATTGGGCAACTATCCCATGCTCTTCAAGAAACTTCGCAAATGGACTGTGTGCTTGTCCATCCTCGATTGTATCTACCATAATATTCTCCACTTCTATCTCGTTCTCACGATCTTTATTTGCTTATCACTTTGTTTCTACTTACGCTTTAAAAGCCTTAAAGGCATTTAGTGCTTCGCTTCTTGTTATGAAGCAAGTAGAGATACATGTATCGCGAATAATCATCTATAAAGGAGATGAAGAATTTTGGACCATGTGTGTCTATGTCGGACAACAAATGTTTGAATGTATGATTTCTAAGATATCTGTACTCCTCTTGGCACCTTTCTTTGACTTTTTAGTCTGCTTTCCCTTAATGCAGTCTACACAAGTTTCAAAATTAGCAAAATTCAAAGTGCTAAGTTTTCTGTCATTTACTAATCGTTTAATTCTATCTATAGAGATATGTCCCAATCTCCAAAGCACACAATATAGAGGAATCTTCATTCATAATATATCGTTTATTACCAAAGTGTGAATATGCATAACATTATTAGCAACACCATGTTGTAAATTAATAGAGAAAAGACCATCATACAAAATACCATTCCCAACAAGCTCGATTTATAAAACAAACTAAAAGATGTATCACGAAAAATTAAAGGAATATCCCAAAGGTACAAGTCTTGAAACTGAAACCAAATTTCTAGAAAAACTTGGAATATAAAAGGTCTTTTCCAAATTTAAAACATGGTTATTATTTAAAATTAAACTGCTTGTTCCAATAGCCTCTACATGTGAACCCATCTTGTTACGATAAGATGCTTTGCTCACTTCCCATCTGGCTTCCTTAGGGTTTCGCATACCGCAAGGTATTTGAAATATAGATTGTAGCACCGTAATCAATCCACCATGTATTATGATTAACATCAACCATATTAGATTCATAACAAACAAAAGAGATTGATTTACCTTTCTTCTCAAACCAATTCTGAAATTTGGTGCAATCCTTCTTCATGTGTCCCTTCTTTTTATAAAAGAAACACTTATTTTCCTTTTTGATTCCACCTTGGGGTGGTATTTTACCTTTCCCCTTTTGTTTGGTTTGGTTCTCGATTCTTTTCCGGTACTTTGGTCATTTTCATATGTTACCAATAATGCACTCTCACCCATTTCCATTACTAGCCTTCTTTCTTCTTGAACACACATGGTCAGAAGCTCATTGATTGACCATTTGTCCTTATGTGTGTTATAAGAGATTTTGAAAGGTCCATATTGTTGTGGAAGAGTTCAGTACGTAGTGCACAAGGAAAAAATCAGACATATCAACCTCAAGAGTTTTCAACTGAGCTGCAACGTCCCTCATTTGCATGATGTGCTCACGCACACCTCTCACACCTGTGAGCTTTAAGGATGAAAACTTCATTATTAGGGTGCTAGCAAGTGATTTATCTGAAGTCACAAACTGTTCATCAATAGCCTTTAGTAATGCCTTGACATCGTCATGCTTATCGACAGAACCCCGAATACGAGCAGAGATTTTGGTCTTTATGAACATCACACTAAGGCGATTACATCGCTCCCATTGTTCATAAAGAGCATTTTCTTCTGAAGTGCTGGTCATAGTAATGGTTGGTTTGTCTTTCCTGATAGCATAATCAATGTCCATGCATCCCAAATGAAGGAAAATTCTCTCCTTCCATACCTTGTAGTTGTCCCCTTTCAGTTCAGGAATTTCACACTTAATATCAGAAAAATTCGCAGGTTGCATGACTGCATAAAAATCAAACATACATGCATATATTACATTAATTTGAGACTAATAAATCCAAATCGTGTTTTACCAATGTAAATCACGTTCCAAATAAAAAATTAAGAATCTAAAGACATAAAACTTGCATGTGGGCCAAAGTCCTAATTCAATTAGATTCAAATATATTTATGATAAAACTATCAAATCATGTCCCTTCTCTTAATTCCTGTGGGTAAATTAAGAAATATAATTTGATATTTTACCTTAATTAATCATACTAATATAATAAAAAATTCCTGTGGGATAATTTTATTATTTTATGTACAATTAATTACAATAAATGTCTATTTCTTATATGTGATTCTAAACCACTTAATATATAATTTTGTATAATTAAAAATGTTGTAGCTAATCTCTAATTATTTAAAACTATATGGATCACTAGACATATAAAATTCTCTAAAATTGTTCATATACAAAATTGCATGTAATAATAAGCAATATGAACAAATATAAACAAAATTGTAATTATGCACTCCAAATATTTTATTCAAATTAGTATGTATAATGAAAAATGAATTATTCATACAGAATAAAAATAATCACAACACATAATAATTTAAAATTCCAATTCATAAAGAATTAATGCCAAAATTATGAATGTGACGTTTCATTTGGATAAGAAATAAAAGTCTTTGGGCCAAAAGATGTTGGTTTGTACTTTGTCAAGTCAAAAGGTCTTTGGGCACAAAATAGCAGTAATTGGGCCTTTAATTAAACAAGACTAGAAACAATTATATATTAGGCCCAAATTGAAATGTCCAAATCGTGAATAAAGGTCCTTTTTTTTTTTTTATTTGGTTGTCTTCAACCTTCAGACGGTAAACACAGATCCGCCATTTTCTCAACCTCCCGAACACCAAAAATAGTGTTTCTTTCACAAAAATGTTAGAAAATCAATTTATTAATGATTTCTAACATTATTCCTCATAAAAGCTCCAAAAATATACATCAAAATCTCGGGTATTGTTGATTAAAAAAAAAATTGCAGATTGATAAAGCATCAAGACAGAGGTAAATAATGGCTCGACATCGTAACCATCCTACATGCTTAAATAGCAATAAACACGATCAAATGTGAATTTGGATGATCAAAATACCTCCTGGTCATTGACGACGTAATAGCTTTTCTTAGTCACAGATTTTCCTTTGGGAGCTTCTAATGCCTTATTCCAACCTTTCAATGATGGTGCAAAGGAGAGATGGAATGGCAATAGGGACCCCAAATATTCTTTCTTTATAGACTCGGTCCATCACCGAGTATTTCTCAATTGATTCCATAATGGTAAGAATCGGGACTAATTTCAAGAACTTCTAAATGGCCAAACTACAATTTTGGAATTCATAATCAATGCAAATCACTGAATAATATGGAATGATTTGGGCCATATACAGTTTCCTTTATTAATGGATTTTTTCTTATTCTGAAAAAGGAAATTTCTACGAAACCCTGGTATTAAACATTGGGAAGCCCTTAAGTGGCTCCTAATGTATCTAAAAGAATCTGAAAACATTGGACTTGTTTTTAAACAAAGTAGTGAAGGTATTAAACCGAAAGGTTATGTAGATGCAAGCTATGCTAATGATAGGATACTAGGAAATGTTAATTCTTATGTTTTACCTTATGCAATGCAAGTATCAACTTGGAATCTCAACTACAAAACATTGTGGCATTGTCTACAATGAAGTTGAGTATGTGGCTATTATCGAGGCCATGAAAGAAGCACTTTGACTTTAAAGGAATTCTAAGTGAGCTACAATTTCCTCAAGTGGAAGTTGTTTTTTATTCGACACCAATCAAGAATACAATTGTGCAAAAATCCTCGCTTTTATATGACGGGACAAATCACATTGATGTAAGATTACATTTCATCGAGAGATATTTAGCTTGGAAAATATTCCAACCGAGTTTAACCTTGTTGATATGGGGACTATGCCATTACCTCAAAGCAAATTCAGATCTTGCTTGAGTCTTCTTAATATTATACAGAGTATTGTTCCAATATTATGTACTTCATTTTTTTTAAGTAACTAACGTTATTTTTTTTCTTTTTTTCTTTTTAAAGTTAAAATGAGGCAATGAAAACTGATATTCAGAGATGTTGTCTTGCACTATGTCTTTTTTCCTCCTCATGGCCCAAGGTGTAGTTTGTAGTGTTTTGAGCCCAATTATTCACTTGACCCATGATGATGGAACCCAAGTTGAAGCCCAAAGTTTTCCCAAGTCAACTATTGGATCCAGTTATATGTAATGCGACTTTAAAATACTGGAAATTAGAAGTGGGGTTTTGATCTACCCCAGCAACCATTGGATCATCTAGATTCATCTCGTCCGTTGCTGTACACCTCTTCCTCTAGTTCTCCATTGAGAAAGCGGTTTTCACATCCATCTGTTGCAACTCAAAATCAAAATGTGCAACTATTGCTAAAATAATGCGAAGAGAATCTTTCTTTGATATAGGAGAAAAGGTCTCCTTGTGGTCGATTCCTTCCTTTTGAGCACCTTATGGCCTTTGTTCCATTAGGCAACTCGACAAGGTCCCAGACTCCATTAGATTCCATAGAATTCATCTCATCTTTCATCGCATTATACCATAAATCGGATTCCTCACAACTAATGGCATGTGAAAATGTTTGAGATCATTTTCGGCTCAATGTTATAGTCCAATTCTTGTAGATATACGACATAGTCATCCGAAATTGTTGATCTTCTTTCTCTTGTAGATCTTCTTAGCATTGGTTCAACATTTTCCTCTGAAGGTTATGTTGTCCAACCGGTTGTTCAACCATTTCGGCACTTCTGAACAACTTGATCTGTAATCGGCATTAGTAGGTTGTGGAACTTCATTGATTTGTTGTACAACACCCGGTTGGACACGAGGAGTGTTGTGAACAATAACCAATCTTTCACTTGATATGGAAGGTTGACCTCTTTCAGAGACTGTGTTATGAAAT
Source organism: Forsythia suspensa (assembly GCA_023638005.1). Classification (NCBI taxonomy): domain Eukaryota; kingdom Viridiplantae; phylum Streptophyta; class Magnoliopsida; order Lamiales; family Oleaceae; genus Forsythia; species Forsythia suspensa. The sequence goes on from CM042670.1 coordinate 1,403,894, forward strand.
TGATCACTCCCACTGGTTAAGTCATTCTCAAGAAACTTTGCATTTCTTGATTCTACAATCCTAGTGCTATGAGATGGACAATAAAATCTGTAACCCTTAAACCTTTCAGCATATCCAATGAAAATACCCACTAATAGTCCTTGGGTCTAGTTTTTTCTCTTGTGGATTATGCACTTTTACTTCAGACGGGCATCCCCAAACGCGCATATGTCGCAAACTCGGCTTCTAACCTTTCCATAGTTCAAATGGTGTCCTCGGAACAGCCTTGGTTGGAACCCGGTTCAATGTATACACAGCCGTTTTAAGAGCTTCAGTCCACAAGGATTTAGGAAGATTGGAGCTGCTAAGCATACTCCGCACCATGTCCAATAATGTTCGGTTTCTTCTTTCGACACACCATTACGGTCCAGGAGAACCGGGCGTAGTGTATTGGGCAACTATCCCATGCTCTTCAAGAAACTTCGCAAATGGACCCGGTGCTTGTCCATCCTCGATGTATCTACCATAATATTCTCCACTTCTATCTGTTTCTCACGATCTTTATTTGCTTATCACTTTGTTTCTCTACTTCTGCCTTAAAAGCCTTAAAGGCATTTAGTGCTTCGCTCTTGTTATGAAGCAAGTAGAGATACATGTATCGTGAATAATCATCTATAAAGGAGATGAAGAATTTTGGACCATGTGTGTCTATATACGGACAACAAATGTTTGAATGTATGATTTCTAAGATATCATGTACTCCTCTTGGCACCTTTCTTTGACTTTTTAGTCACGCTTTCCATAATGCGTCTACACAAGTTTCAAAATTAGCAAAATTCAAAGTGCTAAGTTTTTCGTCATTTACTAATCGTTTAATTCTATCTATAGAGATATGTCCCAATCTCGATTGCCACAATATAGAGGAATCTTCATTCATAATATATCGTTTATTACCGGTGTGAATATGCATAACATTATTAGCAACACCATGTTGTAAATTAATAGAGAAAAGACCATCATACAAAATACCATTCCCAACAAGCTCGATTTATAAAACAAACTAAAAGATGTATCGAAAAAATTAAAGGAATATCCCAAAGGTACAAGTCTTGAAACCAAACCAAATTTCTAGAAAACTTGGAATATAAAAGGTCTTTTCCAAATTTAAAACATGGTTATTATTTAAAATTAAAGCGCTTGTTCCAATAGCCTCTACATGTGAACCCATCTTGTTACCCGATAAGATGCTTTGCTCACTTCCAACTGGCTTCCTTAGGTTTCGCATACCCGCAAGGTATTTGAAATATAGATTGTAGCACCGAATCAATCCACCATGTATTATGATTAACATCAACCATATTAGATTCATAACAAACAAAGAGATTGATTTACCTTTCTTCTCAAACCAATTACGAAATTTGGTGCAATCCTTCTTCATGTGTCCCTTCTTTTTATAAAAGAAACACTTATTTTCCTTTTGATTCCACCTTGGGGTGGTATTTTACCTTTCCTTTTGTTTGGTTTTGGTTACGATTCTTTTCACAGTGCATTGGTCATTTTCATATGTTACCAATAATGCACTCTCACCCATTTCCATTACTAGCCTTCTTTCTTCTTGAACACACATGGTCGGAAGCTCATTGATTGACCATTTGTCCTTATGTGTGTTATAAGAGATTTTGAAAGGTCCATATTGTTGTGGAAGAGTTCAAGATGACGAGCACAAGGAAAAAATCGGACATATCAACCTCAAGAGTTTTCAAGCGGAGCCGCAACGTCCCTCATTTTGCATGATGTGCTCACGCACACCTCTCACACTGTGAGCTTTAAGGATGAAAACTTCATTATTAGGGTGCTAGCAAGTGATTTATCTCGAAGTCACAAACTGTTCATCAATAGCCTTTAGTAATGCTTGACATCGTCATGCTTATCGGTGAGAACCCGAATCTGAGCGAGAGATTTTGGTCTTTATGAACATCACACTAAAGCGATTACATCGCTCCCATTGTTCATAAAGAGCATTTTCTTCAAGTCTTTGGTCATAGTAATGGTTGGTTTGTCTTTCACGATAGCATAATCAATGTCCATGCATCCCAAATGAAGGAAAATTCTCTCCTTCCATACCTTGTAGTTGTCCCCTTCGATTCGTGAATTTCACACTTAATATCGAGAAAAATTCGCGAGTTGCATGGTACGCATAAAATCAAACATACATGCATATATTACATTAATTTGAGACTAATAAATCCAAATCGTGTTTTACCAATGTAAATCACGTTCCAAATAAAAATTAAGAATCTAAAGACATAAAACTTGCATGTGGGCCAAAGTCCTAATTCAATTAGATTCAAATATATTTATGATAAAACTATCAAATCATGTCCCTTCTCTTAATTCACATGGGTAAATTAAGAAATATAATTTGATATTTTACCTTAATTAATCATACTAATATAATAAAAATTTCGTGGGATAATTTTATTATTTTATGTACAATTAATTACAATAAATGTCTATTTTTATATGTGATTCTAAACCACTTAATATATAATTTTGTATAATTAAAAATGTTGTAGCTAATCTCTAATTATTTAAAACTATATGGATCACTAGACATATAAAATTCTCTAAAATTGTTCATATACAAAATTGCATGTAATAATAAGCAATATGAACAAATATAAACAAAATTAAGTAATTATGCACTCCAAATATTTTATTCAAATTAGTATGTATAATGAAAAAATGAATTATTCATACGAATAAAAATAATCACAACACATAATAATTTAAAATTCCAATTCATAAAGAATTAATGCCAAAATTATGAATGTGACGTTTCATTTGGATAAGAAATAAAAGTCTTTGGGCCAAAAGATGTTGGTTTGTACTTTGTCAAGTCAAAAGGTCTTTGGGCACAAAATAGCAAATAATTGGGCCTTTAATTAAACAAGACTAGAAACAATTATATATTAGGCCCAAATTGAAATGTCCAAATCGTGAATAAAGGTCCTTTTTTTTTATTTGGTTGTCTTCAACCTTGAGACAGTAAACACAGATCCGCCATTTCTCAACCTCCGAACACCAAAAATAGTGTTTCTTTCACAAAAATGTTAGAAAATCAATTTATTAATGATTTCTAACATTATTCCTCATAAAAGCTCCAAAAATATACATCAAAATCTAAAGGGTATTGTTGATAAAAAAAAATTGCAGATTGATAAAGCATCAAGGCAGAGGTAAATAATGGCTCTGACATCTGTAACCATCCTACATGCTTAAATAGCAATAAACACGATCAAATGCTGAATTTGGATGATCAAAATACCTCCGGTCATTGACGACGTAATAGCTTTTCTTAGCCATTGCGTATTTTCCTTTGGGAGCTTCTAATGCCTTATTCCAACCTTTCAATGATGGTGCAAAGGAGCGGATGGAATGGCAATAGGGACCCCAAATATTCTTTCTTTTATAGACTCGGTCCATCAATGAGAGTATTTCTCAATTGATTCCATAATGGTAAGAATCGGGACTAATTTTGCCAACTTCTAAATGGCCAAACTACAATTTTGGAATTCATAATCAATGCAAATCATTTGAATAATATGGAATGATTTGGGCCATATCTGATTTCCTTTATTAATGGATTTTTTCTTATTACGAAAAAGGAAATTTCTACGAAACCACGGTATTAAACATTGGGAAGCCCTTAAGTGGCTCCTAATGTATCTAAAAGAATCTGAAAACATTGGACTTGTTTTTAAACAAAGTAGTGAAGGTATTAAACCTGAAGGTTATGTAGATGCAAGCTATGCTAATGATAGGGATACTAGGAAATCTGTTAATTCTTATGTTTTTACCTTATGCAATGCAAGTATCAACTTGGAATCTCAACTACAAAACATTGTGGCATTGTCTACAACAGAAGTTGAGTATGTGGCTATTACTGAGGCCATGAAAGAAGCACTTTGCTTAAAGGAATTCTAAGTGAGCTACAATTTCCTCAAGTGGAAGTTGTTTTTATTTCGACGACCAATCGACAATACAATTGTGCAAAAATCACATCTTTTATGACAGGACAAATCACATGATGTAAGATTACATTTCATCGAGATATTTAGCTTGGAAAATATTCCAACCGAGTTTAACCTTGTTGATATGGGGACTATGCCATTACCTCAAAGCAAATTCAGATCTTGCTTGAGTCTTCTTAATATTATACAGAGTATTGTTCCAATATTATGTACTTCATTTTTTTTTAAGTAACTAACGTTATTTTTTTTTCTTTTTTTCTTTTTAAAGTTAAAATGGAGGCAATGAAAACTGATATTCAGAGATGTTGTCTTGCACTATGTCTTTTTCCTCCTCATGGCCCAAGGTGTAGTTTGTAGTGTTTTGAGCCCAATTATTCACTTGACCCATGATGATGGAACCCAAGTTGAAGCCCAAAGTTTTCCCAAGTCAACTATTGGATCCAGTTATATGTAATGCGACTTTAAAATACTGGAAATTAGAAGTGGGGTTTTTGATCTACCCCAGCAACCATTGGATCATCTAGATTCATCTCGTCCGTTGGATCGAAGTATAAATGGGCTCTTATATTCAATTGAGGTTAGGGTTTTGTTTTTTAAGATCTGCAGCTTTTTTTCTTTTTATCGCTGGTTTCTACACCTTCTTCCCCAAAATCTCTCTCTGATTCTTTGTGTTTCTTTGAGCGTGTTTTTGTAATTGGTTTCCAAAAACTTGGTGCTACAATAACTTGGAACCATATTTGTTGGTCGAGTTGTGATATTTGGAGATTAGAGTTCTTATGTGGAATTGTGATACTTTGTGTGTTGAATCTGACTGGGTGGTCTGTAAAATGTTTGGATCTATAACTTTTGTGGATCTTTTATCATAGTGCAAGAGGTCTATCTGTTTTTCGGCAGAGCCTCAAAGGCAAATGTAGTCAAAAGAGACGAAGTGCTTGTTTAGAAAGGAATGAAACAATTTCTAGAGTTATCTTGCTATATTTACATTTTGGTTGATAGTTCTTATGATGAATGTTGATATTTCTGGGCACAAATTTCGTAACAGACGTAAATGTAGCTCATAGAGTAGCAACAAAATGAGGAGATGGTAATAGTTTAACAAATCAAGGAGAATACTTAAAAATATAGTTTATTTTCTTGAAATACATATATTTTGTAATTTAAATCTTATTGTGTATTTGACGCACGATCGTATGGAGAGTCCAGGGTGGATATAAAAGCCAGATAATAGACAAAGAGAGAAATTCAGGAACTGTGTACTAATTGACCATGCGATCGCAAGCCAACAAGTTATTCTACAGAACTTATTTGACAAAATCATGCGATCGCATGGTTTTTCCATGCTGTAATCGATAGAAATTGAACGTTATCAAGTCCAGGATAAAACAATTACCGAAAACATGTTTTGGAGAGTTCATGGTGGATATAAAAGGCGGATAATAGACAAATTGCGGAAGATTTAATTTTGGGAAGAAAATACAAGAGAAGAATCGAAAATCAAGGAGCGGATTGAAGATTTTTGGGTCGAAATCACATATTGTATTTTATTTTATTTTCTTTTTTTTCTCCGGAACATGATTAATACAATTCTTATAATATTTTACGAAATCATGTCCGACTAAATTATTTATTTCTAGGATGAGCGATGAGATTTTGCGTTTTTAATTAATTAGAAGTTTTTCCGTTTTATAATTAATTGCTTTTGAGTTGATTATTCTTTATTCATTCTTCTAATGTTTTAATACTTAATCATCATTAGAAAGTTTTGTGATCTTTATTGAAGTCGAGAGATTCAATTTAGATAAGCACATGATAGGCGGGGTCGGGGCGGTGCGGTGAGCGACTTCTCTTGATTTAATTTTTTTTTTTTTTTTAAACCGTGGTTTTCATTATATGAAATTATGAATTATGAAATGGGGAATTAAAGTTAATTCTAAATGGTATGGTTAGAATTTAAAAAACAAATTGTGTATAATATGTTTACTAAACAAAATAAAAAGAATGCAAATAAATAGGTTTTAGTGTAGTGGTTAGGAATGGTGAATGAATGTTCACACTCTGAGTTCGACTCTTCAACACTTATTTCATCAAAATAATTTTAAAATTAAAAAAAATTTGAGGGCCACGGGTTTGGGGCGGAGAACCTCATACGAGGCAATTCACCGCTTGCTGCACTCGGTCCAGAATACTCGATTATCTAGGCGGGAAAATTCTAAAAGGCGGGGAAAGGGGCACGGGCTCGGGGGGGTCAAAATGCCATCTCTATGAATAACATAGGTTCCAATAATAGATAGAAATTACTATTATCTTTGTGAAACCCGTTTAGGTGTTCTTGTGATTTAAATGTATATTTTTATACTCGAAACTTAATTAGAGATAATTAGGTTCGCATATCAATATAAATTGATTGAACTTGAGAGAGGCTTTTGATTATTATAGGATTGTCGATTTTCAATCTAGGGTAATTATAAGCTAATGCGATTAATGGATAATTAATTAAGAAACATGTAGGTGGATTCGCAAATCCTAGTGCTAGTAAAATTTGAATTCGTTCTTAAAATTACTTTTGATTGCAAGATAATTTTGATTTAATTTAACATAAGTAGAATAATTTTATGATTAAATTTATAAACGAATGTGTTTTTATATTGTTAAACTAGAAGTATACATTAATAGGTTAATTGGTAGTTGTTCTCGTAGGTTCGATGCTCTACACATCACTTTATTATTTATTAACGATCTATCCACTTGTGGGATCAAAATCTACAACAGTGAGCTTCCTCGTTCCAAGTTCTGTTGAGAAAGCAAGCATACAAGGCCATTGCACAAGTGATTAGAAAATCGAATTGATGTCGTTTGAAGACTTTAAACGTATGTATTGATGTAATCTTGTAACAGAAATACGTGCAGCTTGATCCCTGATTTTTGGGTACGTAGGCATCCTACAATTCAAAGGTTCAGCTACATTTATTGATTAAAAATATGATTAGTTTTCGAATATAAGGTAGTCAAATTTTTATACCATCTTTTAAGTTTTTATATACAAAAGTAGTAGTTATAAAAATTGTTATATTAACTGTAAAAGTAGAAATTTCAAGAGCTATTTTAGCATATTTTCATGGATTTTCTGGGTCTTATTTTATTTTGTATTCAGTATTTGCTCCAATTTTGCGGCAATATCTGATATATATTGATATATAATTAGACGTTGCAGGCTACAATGAAAATTTCAAGTATTTAGTGGTTTTAAGTTGAAGGAGAGACAATTAATATTGCACAAATACAACATTGTTGATATGATAAGTACAACCAACTTTAAGCATAGTATGAAATAGTAAATCTACACCATCAGAAGCAACATACTTTTGAGTTTTGAGTATAATAATTGGTTGATATGTACTTCCGGCGAGTATTTCTCCTGATAAGAAACTATTTAAAGCACAAAAATAATTGAATATATACGTTGACAGACTTTTCATATAAGCCTAAAAATACCAATTGTGCCAACACCTAATAGAATCAGCTAAAAATTTGTACACAAAATTCCACAAATCTGGCCAAGAACCTATGACGTGATTCTCCAGAATCTGTAATCTCTTTTAGATGGGATGCCACTCAGGTAAGACATGCTAGTGCCCGTCATGCGCTGTTTACGCCTGGAGATGTGGTTTGGATTGAAAACTTTCCAAGTTTGTAATGGATGTAGGACTTCCTGATTCAGCTCAATAAAGTATAATGTTTCCATTTCAAGAAAAAAAAAATGCAGGGGTTCCAAGTTTATGCATGATCCAAATTTGAAAAATAAAAATTGCAACTTCAAAAATATCAGAACTGAGCAAGGCCCCATTTTTAGCATTATAATGTCAGTATAATCTTGTTCATGGTGATATTACTCTTTTCTAAAGCAGCCATTTAAGCTTATTATCTATATATAAAACTAACTAGACTAATAAGTTCTGTTTGACTTCTATAGCTAGAACGTCCACTATCATGTCATCTATCAACAATTTCTCAATTTCGCCTTTGAATTCCAACCATTGCATCTCCCTGTCAAGTGTTCAATCTGACAAGTCCATGTTCACTTGAAGCTCTTGGCATGTCAACAACTTCCGAATAGCATCTTCGACTCCTTGCTTCTCCCACTTTGAACTATCTCTAATTATATTTGGCAACACCAAGGTGAACGAATCAACATGCTGCAAAAGAAACTCCAAAAGTGAAGAAAATATTCTGTCAAATAGCAACCTCCTTTCAGACCTCGACACAGTCGTTTCTTCACTGTATTTCTTCTCAAGGTTGTCAAACACCGAAGGATGCAACGGGCATTCTGGAGCGTACCATGTTTCCCAAGCATATCAAGATCGGCCTCTTCAAAACCAGAGTCAATTAGCACATCAATAAAGTAAGAAACTTCCCAGCTTTCTGCTCTTAATATTTGATTTTCTTTAGGTTCCAATTGTGATTATTGTGCGACCTCTTCCTGATTTGAAATGAGTCCCAGTATCTGAGCATATGCTTCTGATTCCATATTGAGGAGCTGCAGAAGCATTTGCAGTTCTATGATAAAAAAGAAAAGGGAGAAAAGTTGGTTAATTATATTTCTAACAAGATTTTCTTCCTAGCTAATGATTATAAGAATATAAGAAACGGTGAAAGTAAGAATATACTGGAAAAGATGAACACTTAATATCCAATCAAAAGGGCATGCACTACAATAATAAGCATTGATTTATTGCCTTATTCTTAATATATATAAATATTATTATATTATATGTGTTTTTTTATCGAAATGTAAAAATTTATAGATCAAAACTGCACAAATACACCTGGGCATATCGAAGAATACAAAAGAAAAGAATCTATCTATTAACCCACCACATTAAACCCAAACCTTTTCCTTAGGCAACGTGCAAATAAAGGAGTAATGTAATCCCAAAAAAGAAAACTATATACTAAATGCTAATGATTTCAAAGCAATTAAAACATTAGGATACAAAGAAAACAAAACTTTGTATACTTGTGTTTTAATTCTTCTAGAAATGCTATCCGCACGCTTTTGAGATCTTCAAAATCCAACAATTACGAGCCATCCATAAATGGTAGATAGTGGCAGCAACAACAGTTTTCTTCGCTAGAGATTCCCAACCGGTTTCCCTAGCCTCTTTGTGAATCCATTTAAGTGCGCTTGCAATTGTTGATATCGATTTGCGAATACCCAACCACTGTCTAATGTTGTTCCAAACGGAGGAGCAAAACCGGCAATGGAAGAAAAGGTGTCTTACGGATTCCTCATGATCATTACAAAAAATGCATGTTCTATCAATATCCAAGTGCAACAACCTGTCCCGAGTGAGCAATTTCCCTTTTAAAGCCGGCCAAATGATGAACGAATACTTAGGCGGTATACACGGTTTCCAAACATGAGCAGCCCATATTTTTTTAGTGCCCTTGACCTTGAAATAATCATATGCAGCATAAGAACGACCCAACGAAGGCCGATTCCAGTCTGTTAATTTCGAGATTGCCGAAACACTTTGCCTTCACCGAGAGGATTTGGTTCGATGATAAAGATTCGTTTCAGTGAGTGGTGAATCTGTTTTTTTCGGAACCCAACTCCAACACGACTCACCATGGAGGTAAACTTAATTAACCCAACGAACCCACAACATGTCCTTCTTGATATGTATGTTCCATAACGTTTTTGTAAGCAAAACATTGTTCCAACATTGAAGCTCTGTTGAAATCCCAAGCCCCCTTCAGCTTTTAGGGAGACAAACATCCTTCCAAGCAACTAACGGTAGTTTATTTCCCAAAAAATTTCGACAAAGGCTAGTTATGCGAGAGGCAAACGGCTGCGGGGATGGGGAAGATAGACATCCAAAAACATTCGATACCTTGTAAGACCGCCTTATAAGTTCAGCTCTCCCGCATAAGAGAGCGAAGCACAAGTTTAAAGGTTAATATTATGTGTTTTTAATACTAGGTATTGTTTAGATGTGCTTGATGGCCTAGTCATTTGTTAGTATTCTCATTATGGCTATTTGTAATGCGAGTAGCACTCCCAAATTTTATTTTGTGCATGATCTTTCCATGGGAGTAGTCTTCCCATGTTTATGGCTTTAACTTTCTTTCCCCGTCTTATGCGAGTCTGGAGGTCAGGATAAAGGTCCCCCTCCTCATATACTAATTTTTCAATGAGTAGACGAGGTAGGGGTCAATGCCAAACCCCACCTAGACATGAGTGGATACCTTTTTTTTTTAAAAGCATGATTACATGAGATTTATGTCTTTCGTAAAGCTCACATAAGTGGAACCTATATATGTCAGCTTTTGCCAAAAGTAATCCAATATGTACATATTCACCAGTCAATGATAAAGAATGGTAAAAAATTCGTAAATAGGAGCCAATTTCAAGTAATGAGCACAATAATGGTAGATACAATCGTACAAAACTATTGCATGGCATTTGCAACATGACAATGAAATATCCTGATTAATATTGAAGGTTCTTGTTAGTGGACTGTGAAGTTCTTAAAATTGGAATTGAAATCAGGGTAAGGAGATAACTACACCACAAAACGGTGAAGCGGAAAAGCCAACAAACTCACATGTATTTACAAAATCTCACAGCTTATTGCCCTCAGCAACATTATCAACTTATTTTTGCCTTCATTGAAGGTCAAATGAGAAGTTATCAAATCTGCATGACAAGGCCAATTTTTTTTTTTTTTTTGTTTTGTTTTCTTTCATATATTGCTTTCTTAACAAGCATTTCTAATCACCTTTCTCCTTGAACATTATATAAAGGGCCCCTGACCACTGCATGTAAACTCTGTCTAACTTTGTAATTGTTCAACAGAATTTGGTGATAATTTACCGCGTCACATATCCTTTCTACATACAGTTAAAGAAGATATATAGGAAACAATATTTAACCAAACTGTAGAACTTACAATTACTGCATTGCCAAGAGTTTTGCACACAAAGGTAGCTGGATAGAGTAACTAGCTTCTTACCATGAAGTTCAGTACTGACTCTCTCAAAGCTTTCAGAACTAGAATCTTCTGTAAAAGGAGCCTCGAGGACTGAGACTGGACTAGCATCATCAGCCTCTCTGGTGGTTTCTAAAGAACATGGCTCAGCTACTGGAAACTGCAATTCCGATCAAATATGGACAAAGCTTTCATATTTCAATCAAATGGTCATTCATATCTTAAATTGATGAATGCACTCAAATTAAATATGTATTCTTCCATCACCAGAAATAATTAATAAGTAACAACGTGCCACATATAAATTGAGAAGAATGCTCATTGTCACCAATACTACATTTATAAAGATTTAAGAACTAGTCCCATGCCAATATTAACCATTCATCGTTGACATAACTCTGCATAACTGAAGTCATTCCTAGTGAAACTTTAGAAATGTTTAAGGAAAAACAGTTAATTATTCAACATAGTAGGTCAAACAATTTTGAACATGGAATACCGCCTATAAGAAAACTGGATCTTCTAAAGTCACATACAATCCCTACATACTTGAAAGCTAAAATCAACAGAAGGAGGCATTACGCCTCGGCCCCACGTGGGCAAGGCAAGCCTCCACAGAATTCCACGTGAAGGCCGACCAAGTCAACCCGCCCTTGAGTCACTCCTTTCCGAGGCGGTTTGGGCCAAGGGAACCCGTGTCCGACGCTGTGTACTCAGGATCACACCCCACCCAGATGGAGTACCGTCTCCTCCCTGACACACCGCGGATTAGACGCGAAAGGACAGGAGATACGATGCAAAACGCATGCCAATCGCCATCGTAGCCTTTTTAGATTACGGCCGGAAAAGACCCTCCCATTAAATGATGGTGTGACACCAAGGACAAGACAAGACAAGACAAGACTACAAAGTCTCTTGGATTGAACCACGTGTCGTTAATCGATGGAGAGACAAACCAAGAGAACCGGCCTATAAATACCCAATTCATAACCACAAGAAAAGGAGGTTAAAAAATATTATTCTCACCACACATATATCAAGTCCTCCATTCGAACTATTCTTGAGTGCCATAACCACCTGGGAGTTTGTTAGTGAGAGGCCCCTAGGCTATCACCTTTGCTTTAAGAGTGTCCTTGACCTTTTATTTTCCTTCCATCCGGACAAAGGATTACCTACGTGGTTGAATAAACCACGTGGCAGTCTTAGCAAGGAGAAAGTACACGTGGGGAGAGGTAGCGTGGGGATCCCTGCTGGCGGCCATTTTTGAGGTCACAGATTGGCGCCGTCTGTGGGAACCGTGACAAAAGCTTCTTTTTCCTTGAGCAAAGGAATTTCCCTGAACAAGGGATTAGCCAACCCACAAAATAAGTAGAAGCAACGAAGAGGAGAACCCAAAGAGAACCAGCCCGCGGATCGACGAGGGGGTCGAGGTTGAGAAGCCCCTGAGGAGGCGAGGAAGGAGGCCTTCCGCAAACCTTGAACGAGAAATGAGAACGATGGCCGCCAGTAAGGGTATGGCACAAGACCATGCGCAAATGCAAGTGGTATATCCAAATGATGCATGCAAGCAGGTGAGAACCGCCCACAAGAGTCGACCTGCACAATCACGAGGAAGAACAGAAGTTAATAGCGGGCACCTCCGTGACCAAAGAAGCCGGGGAGAGGCCTCCCATGCCGTAACCAACGAGGGGGAAACAAGGCGGCAGATCATAAAGAAAGCCCCACCCACGATGTCCGGTGTGTTTGAAAGGCTAAGCGACAGGGGAGCAGGAGATGGCCACAAGAGAACCCGCAAAGAGGAACTGTCCCAAAGTCCCAGGAATAGGCGGAAAGGAGGACGAGGAAGCCGAGGCTAGGGAGAGTCGGATTACCAACCACACGCACCTTTGTGCCAAGCATGCAACCACAGCCCCAACATCGTAACTATGGGGGGCGGACGTCAAGCCCAATACCTCGCCCCATTGCTTCCGAGTTTAACGCCGCAAGGCGAGAATATCCGAGACCTACAAGATCATTCAAGTGGACGACGATGACGAGAACCTCTTACATGTGTAGGGGCAATCCGTTAGATCACGTGAACACATACAAAATGAAATGAGCCTTCAAAAGCCACTCCGACCTTGAAGTGAAGGGCTTTCACACCGACCTCGTCGGGGGGAGCGGTGGTAGAACAAACTGGTCGCAGGAAGCATTTCCACCGCCCGAGTGAAAAAGATGTTCATAAATTACTCGTCTCGGAAGCCTCGTGCATCGCCCGGTCCAACGCCTCCACGACGTAAAGCAGGCCCCAAGCGAGCGCGCCGCAGTTACCTAGCCGCTTTAATGAAGAAATGTTGTTACGTGAAAGAATAACAGATGTCGAGGCTTTGTCCGTCCCTAAAGCAGGACTAGACATAAACCATCCGCTCGGAGGGATGTCCGCAACAAGAACTCGGGCACCTTTGACCAGGTGGTGGAAATGATCATCGAGGAGATAACTAATGAGAATATGATCCTCCACATAAATCGAGGCGGGTTTGAGACAACCCGGCATCAAGAGCCGGGTATATCCAAAATCCCAACAGAAATGTTTCTCCAACACAATCCGCATGACGGAGAAACTACCCATCCGACCTAAATATCGGGATGAGTTATGGCCTCTGCACAAGAGGGCCCGCCTCCCCTTACACGGCCCTTGCCTCCTCGGTCCTCATGGTCGGACTATACAACTATGGCATGCCTCCATCCACCTACTATGAGGCCGGAACCAAGACGCCTTCGATAATTCTTCCTCCTCGGGAACTCACCAAATCATCTGCTGCGTTCACCGGAAGCTATGGACATAGCACGGACTAGTGCCGAGAGGTGGAAGAACTTGCTAATCGGAGAACGGCCAACCCAGGGGCCGACGCGAACGAACACCCAGACGAGGAGATCGTGCCCCACGAGAGGACGTGGAACCAATTTTCAAGATAGGCACTCCCAGCAATGGGATAGGAGGCCTCCGGGTCATGAGCAGCGATCGAGGCGTAATTCAAGAAGCCCAGCCAGACAACCTCGGATGGAGCGCAACCCCGAGCCCCGTCTGATAAAGGGGCCGAAAAGGCTCCGATTCGAGAGATTGACACCATCCACTTGAGGACCTTATATCGCGGGCGCACATGGAATGCCCGGAAGAGCTATGCCAAAGAGGCCGAAGGAATCCAGATGACTAACTGGCTTATCAATAGCAGGCCCTCAGGATCAAAAAGGGCCGACCCTATCACCTTCACGTAAGAAGACATGAAGGCGAGACATTACCCCATCGATGATGCCCCTAGTGGTGAGAAGCGGTGGTGGCTCTGAATGGACTAGGGAGGATGCTCGTTGACAATGGCAGCTCCGTTAACGTCATCTTTTAAGCACTTATGAGAAAATGAACGTGGATGTCGGCTGGAACCATTGGATCGAGCCCTCACGGGTTCACGGGGATTGCATGACCCCAAAAGGGATAGTGCGCTCTCCGTTAGCATGGGAGAAGAGCCCCTCGCATCCCATACTTTCATGGAGTTCCCGTGGTGGCTGGTGAGGTCGGCTTATCATCATGGAGTTGGGCCGACCGGCCTCAAGGAACCGTGGGCCATAACATTGATCCACCACCTCTACATGAAATTCCCTACGAGGGAGGGGGGGGGGGAGGGGTTAGCAACAGTACGAGGCAATCAACCTGAGGCCAGGAAGTGCTACAGGAACGCCTTGAGAAAGGTGGAAAAGAAGGAGGTGAACATGACTTCGTTGGACATAGAAATACAAGACGCCCGGAGAGGCATTAGGAGATATATCCATGGAGGAAGCAACCACGCCTAAGGACATAGACCCGAGGGTTTCGGGGTGAATGCCCGACCTCGCCTATCGAGGAGTTGGAAATTTTTCCCCGCGGACCCCAATGACTCAACAAAGCAGCCTACTGAGATAGGAAGGGACCCTGAGAAGAGTCCAAAAGAGAGTCAAGGAGTTTCTCCGCCACAACTTGGACATTTTGCGTGGAAACAGGAGGATATGATCGGGATCGACCTGCGGCGAGCTGTCACCGCCTCAACGTCGATCCCAAATTTCCTTCCCACCGGATGTAAGCGAAGGCCATTGAACCCGGGAGAAGTATGAGGCCTTAAAGGAAGAAGTTGAGAAACTTTTGCAAAGTGGCTTCATCCGTGAGGCTCGCTACCCTAAGTGGGTCTCCAACCCCGTGTTGGTTAAAAAGTCAGGAGGAAAGATGAGGATTTGTATAGATTTTTCCAACCTCAACTCGGCTCGCCCCAAGGATAGCTTTCCACTACCTCGGATCGACCAGCTGGTAGACTCCACGTCCGGACACGAGCTCTTAAGCTTCATGGACGCCTACGGGCTATAACCAGATCCCCATGTACCCTCCGGACGAGGAGCATACATCGTTTGTAATGCATAAGCGGTCTTTATTGCTACAAGGTCATGCCATTTGGTTTGAAAAACGCCGGAGCAACCTACCAAAGGCTTGTCAATAAAATGTTTGCCGATCACTCGGTGTAACCATGGAAGTATACGTGGATGATATGTTTGTTAAGAGCTTGAAAGCCGGGGACCACATCGACACTGGAAAGGGCTTTCAAAACTCTCGGAGCGTGCAGAGATGAGGCTTAATCCCGAAGTGCTCATTCGGGTCGCCTCTGGAAAATTCTGGGTTACATGGTAAACCGTAGAGGCATCAAGCCAACCCAAGAGAAAATCAAGGCACTAATAGAAATGAAGTCGCCCAGAGGCCCAAGGATGTGCACATACGACCGGGAGGTGGCGGCCTTCACCGATTGCCCTCAAAAGCTACTGCACAAGTGCCTTCCTTTCTTCAAGATCCTAAAAGGGGCAATCACTTGAATGGACAAGTGGAGTTCGAGGTCGCATTCCGTGCATTGAAAGAACACCCTCGGCCACGCTCTCTTGCTATCGAAACCTAAGTCGGAAACGCTATTGCTTTACCTAGCGTTTCCGCTGAGTCGGTTAGCTCGACCCGATCGAGAAGAAGGGCACCAACTGCCAGTCTACTATGTAAGCAAAGCTCTCATATGGGCGGAGACGCGCTACCCAGACATGGAAAAGCTGGCGCTGTCACTCGTTACCGCTTCAAGGAAGCTCAGGCCCTACTTTTTGGCTCATAGTATCCACGTCTTAACCAACTTCCCCCTGAGACAGGTGATACTGAAACCCGAGGCCTCTGGAAGGCTACTGAAATGGGCCATTGAGCTGAGCCAGTTCGACATTGTATTCAAGCCCAGAGCGTCCGTCAAAGGGCAAGCCCTGGCGGATTTCGTGGTAGAATTTGCCAGCACACCCCTAATCGATGTCCCGATGGCTCCCGTGGAGCCGCCTACTTGGTATCTTTTTGTGGACGGCTCCTCGGGGGATATGGGTTTCGGTGTCGGAGTGGTACTCACCAGTCTCGAAGGCCATAGGCTGAACTGTGCCATTCGGTTCGACTTCAAGGCCTCCAACAATGTTGCAGAATACGAGGCCCTGCTATCTGGCATGCGTCTAGCCAAGGAAATGAAAGTACAAAATCTCTCCGCGGCAAGCGACTCCCAGCTGGTAGTAAGTCAGGTGAATGGGAACTTTGCCGTAAGGGAGAGGAATATGGCCTCCTACCTGAAACTGGTGAGAGATCTTATCCCCTGCTTCGACAAGTTCGAACTAACTCAGATACCGAGAGCGGATAACGCCAACGCGGATGCTCTTTCAAAACTGGCGAGCAGCAAAGATTCAGAACTTCTCAGGCTGGTGCCCATTGAACACCTAGGCAGGCCTTCCATAGAAGCCACCACGGAAGTCATGTGGGTCGAGGAGACCACCACTTGGATGGATCCCATTCTTGCATTCCTAAAAGAGCAATCACTCCCCGTGGACAAAGAGGAAGCCAGAAGGCTGAAAAGGAGAGCGGCGCACTTCGTATTATTCGACGACGTCCTCTACAAACGAGGTTATTCTATACCGCTCCTCCGATGTGTCGGAATGAACGAAGCTGATTACATCCTCAGAGAAGTCCACGAAGGCATCTGTGGTAATCACTTCGGAGGCTGGGCCTTGGCGCAAAAAATTCTCAAACAAGGGTATTTCTGGCCCTCACTGAAAAAAGATTCCTTGCACCACTCAAGGAAATGTGATAAGTGCCAGCGCTTCGCCACCATACCACGCCGCCCCCAAGAGCTTACCACAGTGTCCAGCCCGTGGCCTTTTGCCAAGTGGAGAATTGATTTCATAGGCCCTATGCCTAGGGGTAGGGGCAATGCATGCCACGCCTTAGTCGCCGTCGATTATTTCACGAAATGGATCGAAGCGGAGCCAATGGCAAAGATCACCGAGGCCAACACCTCCAAGTTCATATGGAAAAACATCATATGTCGCTTCGGGATCCCTCACTCTTTGGTCTCTGATAACGGAAAACAGTTTGACAACAAAAAGATCCGGAGCCTATGCGAGGAGCTTGGGATCGCCAAACATTTCTCTAGCCCACATCACCCTCAAGCTAACGGACAAGTAGAGGCTGTGAACAAGACCATCAAATACACTCTTAAAAGAAAGCTGGAGGCATCAAAGGACGCGTGGGTCGATGAGCTCCCGCACGTACTCTGGGCGATCCGGACCACGGCTAAGACACCGACGGGAGAAACCCCATTTTCCATGGCGTTTGGATGTGAAGCGGTGAGTCCCGTGGAGGTTGGCGTTCCCTCACCTCGCCGACTTTTGTTCAATGAAGCCAGCAACGACATCCTAATGAAGGTCGGCCTGGACCTCATACAAGAACGAAGGGACAGCTCCCAAATAAAATTAGCCTTTACCAAGAGAAAATGGCCAGGTATTTTAACAAGAAGGTTAGGAAGCGGTCCTTCCGCGATCGGTGATCCTGGTCTTAAGGAGAATCTTTCCTCGTCCAGAGAACTGGGGTCGGGACCCTAGGCCCCAATTGGGAAGGGCCTTCATCGAGTCACCAAGGAAGTACACCCCGCACGCACTACATTGAAAATTTGGATAAAAGCTACAGCCACACCCGTGGAACGCCGAACATCTACGCAAGTATTATCAGCCAGAATATTACCGCAGCCTTTATTATTCATGTACAATGGGGACACCCTCCTTCTCGCAGGACGAGCCTGCGCACAAAATCTGTTAAACGCCTATGTAACTAAGTTATTTTTTCCTTTTAACCATGAGTCACTTACTGTTTAAAGTTTTCCATGCGAAGCGACTTACACACTTAACGAAAATGCATATAATAAAACCCTTTTCATTAATCAACGGAAGTAGTTACATAGGAGCCTCCTCGAGGTCTTCTTACAAAATAAATCAAAATATATATAAGAAGCCTAGACTACTCGTCGGGAGGATCCGCGATGTCCATCGAAGGAAACTTGGCCTCAAGAGAAGAAAAATCCAAGTCCGGTGCTCGACGCTGAAGTGCAAGAAGGACTTCACGCCCAACGCCGCCAAGTAATTGGAAAAACGGTGTACGCCCCGTCAAGTGGAAGTTGGTAACAAAGTTAGCATCGACGCCCTGAAGCTTTTTAACCAGATCCTCCTCTCGACCATCGCAAAGATCCCTAACGGACTCCACCACCGCTTTCTCCTCGACAGCCTCCAACATAGCCTTAAGCCTCGCAAGTTCTTCCTCCCTCGCAGTAGCCTCTGCAACCAATCGATGATTCTTCCCGTTGGCCTCCTCCAATGCCTCCGAGGCTATAGTCTGATCATTTATGGCGTCATCGAGCTTCTTTGTCAATATAGCCACCTGGCTTTCAGCCTCTACCAGGTCAAGCTTGGCCTTCTCATACGCCAATTTGGCACTCTCGGCCAGCGCCACAGTGTTATTAAGGCACTCTCGGATCTAGTCGGACCGGGAAATGGCCTCCGAGGCATCAGACATTTTCTTCTTCATCTCCCTCATCGCCACGAGGGACTTCATCTGGGCGGCCGCCGAGCGAATAGAACACGCCAAAGACGCCTCCATCCAATCCTCGGCCTCCCCTTCTCCCCAGAACGCCCACTACCGTTAACATATTTCGAATCCCTCCGCCCTGTGGTGGGTAAACCCGATTCTTAGTCAAGGGGCCGGGAAGCTTCCTCTCCAACTCTCCAATTAACCCACTGAAAAGCTCCTCGATTTCAAAGCGGATGAGGGGGTTCACCAAACACATTCCCTTGTCTGGTGCTCTTCGGCGTGGGCATCGCCCGCAGCGATGCCGTGAGGTAGTAACGGCCAAACGGCGTTGCTTGGGATCGGGAGGGTGGACAACCGGCTGTTCGGCCACCTCGACCGACTTCCTTTTGCTGACCGGCGCTCCAGTCGACCGAGCACCGCTCATTATTCCTCTCGTGGTTGGCTCTCGGCGCGTCTTGAGCGGTCTTCCTTCTTTTACCAATCGGTTCACCTCTTCGAGTGACATAGTTTCCACATCATCTTTCCGCCTCTCCTCGGACAGCCTCCTTGCTTACTTCCTCAATCGCCTCTTTGGTGACTGCCCCTCGAGGAGCTGTATGAGCTCCCTCACCTCGCCGCCATCACCCTAGCAAGAGGTGGCTTCGGCCTCTTGCCTTGCTCGAAATCATCTGCAAAATAGCCAGCTTAGGGTTAAGGTGAATTCTTAGATGAAGTATGTAGCAGATAAAATACAAACCTCTCCTAGTCATCTGCCCAAGTTCGATCAGGTGCCTAGGCGCCTTCAAAAGAGCGTCAAACCTCCTCTGCCCAGACGGGTGGGCGTAAATCGCTCGGATGATGTCTAGCTCCTCATCCTTTAACTCACACCTAGGGAGGGCGCCGCAACATAAACAAAAAGTAGTCATCATACGGAAATTACAGAGCGATCTCCACCCTTCCGAATCACTCACTCGCGACTCCATACAAGTGGACACTTCTGCATCTCGGGTTCCAGATCATCCAACACCCTCCGCCAATTCCCTGACACCCAATACCAACCCTCCTTCCAGATGCTTTATGAAGGATCAGGGCAGTCAAAGACAAAGGGCTTGTGCGACCCCACGGACCAAAGTAATACCACTCCACTTCCTCCCCTTGTCCTTTTCTTGGGCAGTTTCTTCTTGGAGGTACACTGTTTTGAAGACGTGGAGGGCATCTCGAACCCAAGAGAGTGCCTCGAACCACGTGTATAGACTCCCCCGCCATTTGGCTCCAGCCGTTAGGAGCTACAGGTGGGTGCCAAGCCATAAGCCCTAAGAATCCTCCTATAAAATGGATCCAATGGCGACCTCATCCCAAGATTGAAGGATTGGAAGTGCACAGACAGTCAGCAGCCCTCCTCCCGGCAAGCACGCCTTCTCATTAGGGCCCGTAACGTGGAGCTCTATATCGCTAGGGACTTGGAACATCCTCTTGATATTCATCGATCGCCTCACCGTCGCGACCGAGGGACATCCATGGCGCCACCACCATCACCGGGCGGATGGGCCCCGCCCATGGCTCCACTATCCGTGGGACTAGGGCCCAGGTCGTCCTCTGCTGACGGGATTATAGCAAACTCCTCCCCAGTAACAACGTCAACGCCTCGAATGGGTATCACCATCACCGCAGACGGAGATACTTCCAGAGATATCCCGGTCCAACACTCACCGGGTCACCTGTGGCTGCAGCCTCTCCTACTGAACCATACATCCCCTCCACAAACACAACACAAAATAAAATGAGAGGGTTTAGTGGGTACCTAAAACTAGAAGTTCTCTCCCACCGAAAGGTCGCCGAGTATCTTCAACACACCGGGAACACAGTAGCTGTGATATCTCTTCTCGCCTTAACACGCATGCATTATCGGATGTAAATATGGGAAACTTCTCCTTTATAAGAAAATGGATCGACGATGACCGCTTCGGATCGTAACCAAGATCAACTCGCCATCCAAACGAGAAATTCATCCCAACCTTTGAATTCAAACGGCCGCTCAAATAAAACCCTGGATCAACGTCCTAAAAAACGCGGTATCATCCACTCGCGCGTACGTGAGGGTCGGGAAAGATGCGCCATCCCCTAGCAAGTCGTGCACATTAAATACCTGCAGCTGTCTTTTCAGCACGCCCAACAAGACGTTCTATGCTCCCCATATCCCTGCAATGATTACAACCATCGCAAGGGCTCCCAATTGGGACTGCTACCGTTTGCTTCAGCACGCGGAAGAGCCTCCCAATTGGGACTGCCTCTACTGCTGCCTCTTCCTTAAGGCTCCAGCACGCGGAATGGCCTCTCAAATGGGACTGCCTCTCCCTCGCCGCTTCTATAAGGCAAGAAGACGCTGGATCGCCTCCCAAATGGGACCGCCTCCGCCGCTTGCCTCTTCCTTAAGTGCTCCAAAGACGCGGAATGGCCTCCCAAATGGGACCGCTCGCCGCCGCTTTCTTCTAAGGTCAAGAAGAAAGGATCGGCCTCCCAAATGGGATCGCCTCCACGCCGCTCTCTTCCTAAGGCTCCAAGACGCAGCGGCATGGCCTCCCAAATGGGACCGCCTCCGTTCTTTCTTTCCTTAAGGCTCCAAAGACGTTGAATGGCCTCCCAAATGGGATCGCCTCCGCCGCCTCTTCCTTAAGGCTCCGGCCTGGAATGGCCTCCCAAATGGGACCGCCTCCGCTGGCCGCCTCTTGGAAGGGCCTCCCATCCGCGAAAAGCAAGGCACTCCACATCAATGAGGGTTTCCATGCTTTTGGGACTATTGCCCAACGATCTTAAATACCGGGCCGCATCATCACCCTACCCATCACCCCTACCCCATAACTTTTCACTTCCATTTCTCACCAAGCCCACACCCCACATAAATGATTGGGGCTGGACTGGGGACTATTGTTACGCCTCGCCCCACGTGGGCAAGGCAAGCCTCCCCGAATTCCACGCGGGCGCCGACCAAGTCAACCCGCCTCGAGTCACTCTTTTCCGAGGCGGTTTGGGCCAAGGGAACCCTGTGTCCGACGATGTGTACTGTGGATCACACCCCACCCAGATGGAGTACCGCCTCCTCCCGACACATCGTAGATTAGACGCGAAGGACAAAGTGGGACGATCACAAAATGCGCCAATCGCTATCATAGCCCTTTTAGATTACGATCGAAAAGACCCTCCCATTAAATGATGGGTGTGACACCAAGGACAAGACAAGACAAGACTACAAAGTCTCTTAGATTGAACCACGTGTCGTTAATCGATGGGGAGACAAACCAAGAGAACTGACCTATAAATACCCAATTCATAACCGCAAGAAAAGGAGGTTAAAAAATATTATTCTCACCATAGATATATCAAGTCCTCCATTCGAACTATTCCTGAGTGCCATAACCGCCTGGGAGTTTGTTAGTGAGAGGCCCCTACGCTATCACCTTTGCTTTAAGAGTGTCCTTGACCTTTTATTTTCCTTCCATCCGGACGAAGGATTACCTACGTGGTTGAATAAACCACATGGCAGTCTTAGCAAGGGGAAAGTACACGTGGGCAGAGGTAGCGTGGGGATCCTGTTGGCAGCCATTTTTGGAGGTCAACAGGAACACCTCTGGAGACAAACAACGTCATTGAAAATGCAATAACAAACACAGTAGCCATCACTTATGATCAAAGAATAAATATTAAGAGCATATGACTATGCAAAAAATATAATCATGTGTGTCAAATATTAAAAGGTGAAACTTCCGTTCATGTTTTCCATCCGCGCTACTCGGAAACTTCTTGATTTGTAATTTGATTAAAAATCACTACATGCTTGCAAATAAGGCGATTAATCGTAAACAGGATTGCATACACAATAAGTTAAAAAGACAAATATTTCATAAATCTTCCTATAAGGCGTAATTTAGTTAAGAGCAAGAAGAAGGCTTCACATGCTCGAGAGCTCTTAATGCTAACTTCCAAAAGAATCCTTAACCAAAATGGCTCAACATTAAATAAAAGTTACAGTCAAACAAAATCCTTCCCAAGTCCCAATCATTAGACCTCCTTGAATTTTGCACTCACTTCATCTAGAAAATCCGTGTACTCGGCCTCTTCCATATACCCATATATATAAGTAGATTCGGTGGAAACATATTACAACTCATGACATATACTTAAAAATAGATGTAGATTGCTAAAGAACTCGAATGAAACATGTGAGAATAGACCTCGAGCAAACAAACATCTAAATGGCCCATTACCCTCCATTTACAAAGATATATACTTGCTATAAGTTAACCTTTTCAAATGGAATCCCAAGTCTCAACTAGTGGCATCCGAAAGTTATGCACAAAAACTTAGCTATATAGATGCGCAACAATACATGAATCCCTAGTTGCAATCAAACGAAGGTGGTAGTTCCCGAGTTGGGTCAAAATGGTCGACAAAATTGTGGGTTTGGCTCTCAAGGCAATAGCCCCTAACATAATGTGGAAGGGTTGGACTCTGGACGGAGCGTGACATCCTCCGAATTTGAAGAAGATTAACGAATGGATTATCGCGTCAATTGATATGCTTAAATTAATAAACCGAATATAATAGAGACAGAGTAACGAAAGGAATTTGAGAAATTATATAATTGTTCTGTCTTATTATTACAAAATAGAAGACTTTATTTATAGGGTTACAATAGTCATAAAAGAAAAAATTGTGTAATAATCACACAATCAAGTTTAAAAGAAAACAATCTCATACAATCCAAAAAATACTAAATAGAATAATATCACTATCTTTTCAAATCTTCAACATCCCCCCTCAAACTAAATATGGTGTTTTAGAGAACAAATTGAGTTTGAAAATTAAACCAATCCAAACCAATCGTCATCTTTCATGGGTCAAAGGATACTTCATAAATTTGTTTACAATGCATGCTGAACAAGCTTACAAAGAACTAGAAGATAGTACAAAAAAAAGTCATGATCCACCAATCTAACCAAACCATCACCAAGACTTGTGAGGCACATCCCATAAGTAGAAAAAACAAGGTCAAAATCAAATTCTCAAAAAAGATTTTACAACTAAAATTGTTGAGAATAGATCATGTTAACAATAGCACTGTGAAAATCCATAGGTTGTACCAGCAATCTAATAAGCCACTTGTACAATTTACTCATCAAAGACGTGCAAGGGCAAAAAAGGGAAAGAGCAAAGCATAAATGGAGGCAACTACTGTGTCAACTAGCATAACTAACAGAAATAGTTATGGGTCATTGTCAAAGAGGGAGGCGGCATATAAAAAGAAGAAAGACAGAGAGAGAAGGCATGCAAAAGCATGGAAAATCAGAGAGGAAAGTCTGGCCTCTCGAAAGCCAGATTATATTTCATTTCAAATGTTATGTCCTTTTATTGTAATTGAAGAAACAGTCATTACAATTTCTATAAAAGTTCTCGGTTGCTTTTACATTCAATACAACTTTGTTACATCAAATTCCCTATGCACAATTCAACTATATTACATAAAACTCCAGCTCTTATTCATATTGCCTCTTATTTTGGGTTAAAATCCTTCAATCTTTTGCAATAGCACAAACCAGGAGTTAGAACTCATCAGCTAGTATTAGGGCATCAATTCTGATAGTGAATATGAGTGACTGTGTAAGCGACTTGGGAGACAAAATGGAAGGGTTACAGAAGGGGATGGAATTTGTGAAATCTGAGTTACAGAGGATACCAAACATGGAAAAACGTGGACATCATAATGGAGCAATTCAATTTCATGAGATCGAAGTGGGAAGAACGAGAGAGTGAGAGGAAGGAAAAGGGTCACGTGAGCAAACCATGGAGATTCGACTCTCACTCAAGTCTCCTAACTTCAAAGAAGGCGTAGAGGAATGAGAGTGGCAGCCAAGGGAAGTTGAGGCTGAAAATCGCAATCGGAGGCTAGAAATGCAGATCTTCGATGGCGAGAACCTAGACGATTGGATATTTAGAGTAGAGCGTTACTTCCTCGTGAACAACCGACAACCGGAGAGAACTTGAGGATCGCCTTTGTGCTTTCAAGGAGCTCTAGCATGGTATCAATGGAAATTAAGGAGAAATGGAATACAAAATTGGAAAGAAATTAAAACAAAAATGCGCAACAGTTCCGTTCTTCATTGAAAGGCTCATTGGAGAAAGGTTTCTCGCCCTTGACGACAGAAGGGAACCGCCTCGATTTGAAACATTGGCCGCCTCCCATCGGAGAGATTTTAGAGGCCATTCGAGGGCCACTTCATCAATGGGTTAATCCTGTGAATCAAGGTGAAATTAGAGTATTAAAGCCCAATTGCCTAGAGCACGAATGGATATAGCCCAATGCATAGAGGATAAAAATTCAATTTTACAAAAGCACCCACATGGTCCTAGCCCACCAAAATTAAATTCCCACCTCCTTCCATCCACAACCCAAATACCCATAAACCTTCCACTTTCCGGAACCCACATTACTTCCCAAAATTCAGCCCCACCACGGTGCCAAAACCATCTACCACATCGTGGCACCAACCCACCATTTAAACGACTCAAATGACGCAGAATGGCAATCAAAGAGGAGAAGGGACTATGCTTTTACCGTGATGAAAATTATCTGCATGGGCCACAAATGTAAACGCAAGGAACTCCAAGTGATGCTAATTTATGAAGAGGAAAGGCACGAGTTGGAGAAGAATCAGAAAGAGAAGAAGGTGAAGAGGAAGAACCGTGGCCATGGAGGGAGAATGGTGGAGCTGTCCATGAATTCAGTGGTGGGTTTCACACCACCCCAAACCATAAAGGTAAGAGGAAGTATCGGAGGACATGAGGTGATAGTGCTAATTGATAGTGGGGCATCACACAACTTTGTATATGCAGAATTTGTATATAAGTTGGGTTTACCTAGGACAACGACCATAGGGTATGGAGTAATTTTGGGCTCGGGTTTGGTAGTGCAAGGCAGTGCATGTGCAAGGGAATGTTGTTCTCTTCAAAATATCAAGTAGTGGATGAATTTCTTCTTTTCGAACTCGAAAGTTCAGATGTAATTCTAGGGATGAAGTGGTTGGCGATGCTAGGAGAGATGCGGGTGGATTGGGGGTCTCTGATCATGAAATTTCAGTTAGGTGAAAACACAATAACAATTAAAGGAGATTCAAGCCTCAGTAAAACTTGGGTGTCTTTAAAGATGATGATGAAGACCTTTAAGGAAGGGGATGAGGAGTACTATTAGAATTGGATCATGGCGGTTGAGTTGGGAGAGTTACAACTTGAGATATCGGGAGAACTTGAGGAACTACTATCGAAGTCAACAATATATTTGAGGGACCTGGGGCTATCGCCCAAGCGAAACCGGATCATGCTATTAATCGTGCATAGTAATCGTCCCAAGCTTAGTGTAAGGCCACACAGATACCACCATCCAAAAAAAATGAGATCAAAAATTGGTACTCAAATGTTGGTCAGAGAAATTATTAGCCAAGCACGAGCCCTTTCTCTAGCCCCGTATTGTTGGTTAAAAAGAAAGAAGGAGGATGACGTTGTTGTATTGATTACGAGCATTGAATAAGGTGACAAGTGGTTGACAAATTTCCAATTCCAACTATTGATGAACTATCGATGAGCTAGACGGATCGGTTGTCTTTTCCAAGTTAGATTTGAAGTTGGGATATCATCAAATCCGTGTCAACATCGGGATATTCCTAAGATGGCTTTTCAATACATGAAAGACATTACGAGTTCTTGGTAATGCCCTTCGGACTTACCAATGCCCCAACCACATTTCAGTCGTTAATGAATGAAATTTTCAAAGAGCATCTACGTAGGTTCGTTTTGGTTTTCTTCGATGATATTTTGGTTTTTAGTCGAGCCATGCTGGAACATCAGTAGCACCTACATTGTGTTTTGAGTGTGCTGGCTGCCAACCAGTTATATGCGAATAAGAAGAAGTGTCAGTTTGGTCAAATGGAGGTAGAGTACCTGGGGCACATTATTTCACATCAGGGAGTGTCTGCAGAATATACAAAAATTAGAGTAATGATAGATTGGCCAAGCCCTTGGTCTTTGCTAGAATTGAGGGGCTTTTTGGGACTTAACGGATACTATCGCAGATTTGTACGACATTAGGGAAAAATGGCATGGCCGGTGACAGAAAGGCTACGTAAAAATAATTTTTTTTGGGATGCGACAGTTGAAAATGCGTTCCAATGCTTGAAGAAAGCCATGATATCCCTTCTAGTACTTTCGCTGTCTCGACTTTAACAAAACATTCATTATAGAGATCGATACTTCACCTTTGGCTTAGTGGGTCAGACTCATGCAAGAACGACGCTCTATTCCTTTCCTTAGCCGAGCCCTTAACCCGCAAGGCTGTAGTAAGTTTGCATACGAGAGAGAGTTCATGACCATAGTATTTGCAGTCCAAAAATAGAGGCACTATCTATTGGGATTAAAATTTTTGATCCGTACTGATTAGCGAAGCATGAAGTTCTTAATGGAACAAAAGAAGTTAACCCGTAGTATCAAAAGTGGATGCTAAAATTAATGGGATACCGCTTTGAAATCCAATACCATTCAGATGGAGAATAAGGTGGCGGATGCTTTATCCCGAATATATTCTTCAGGAGAGCTTATGGCTATGACAGTTCCAAAGGTATTTGAACTTGATCAGTTTGCTAAAGAAGTAGCGACAAGTGTTAAATTACAGAAAATAATCAGGGAATTACAGTCTGATCCTTCAGCCCGGCCGGAGTATGAGTTAATTGACAATCAATTGATATTTAAAGGTAGATTGTTGCTGCTTGAAGGATCGACTCTAATATCGTTAATGTTGCACAAAGGACACGATGGAAATACCGGTGGACACTCAGGTTTCTTGAAAACTTACAAGAGGATAGCAGCCAACGTGTATTGGACAGGAATGAAAAGAGATATACATCGCTATATCAGCCAATGTGCAATTTGTCAGCAGAATAAGTCTGTAGCACTATCTCCTAGAGGGCTTTTGCAACCTCTTCCTATTCCAATTCAGGTATGGGAAGACATAGCTATGGACTTTATTGAAGGACTACCCAAGTCAGGCAACGTGGACTCTATTCTAGTGGTGGTGAATAGGCTCAGTAAATACGGCCATTTTATTGGCCTTAAACATCCATTATTAGTCGTAAGTGTGGCTTGAATTTTGCAAAAGAAGTGGTGTGCCTATAGAATTCTCGCATTCTATTGTGTCCGATAGGGATAAGATTTTTGTGTGTCACTTTTGGGAAGAAATGTTTCGCCTTCAAGGTACTAGGCTCAACAGGAGCACTACCTACCACCCCCAATCAGATGGACAATCAGAGGTGCTTAATTGGACTCTCGAGACCTATCTTCGTTGCTTTGCATCCTCCAATGCCAAGTCGTGGTTCAACTGGTTGCCATGGGCTGAACTTTGGTATAACACATCTTACCATACGGCATCGAAGAAAACTCCCTTCGTGTGGTTTATGGTCGCGATCCCCTACCTTGTTGAGTTATGAAAAGGTTCTATCTCGATTTCAGCCGTTGAGCAATAATTAATAGAAAGAGATTAGATATTAAAGGACCTAAACGTATAGTTAGAAAGGGCGCAGATCGTAATGCAATAGGCGACTAATTGTAAGAGAATAGAAGTACATTTTGAGGTTGGCGACTTAGTTTATCCGAAGATTCGACATTATCGCCCAAAACTTTAGCTAACCGTCTGAATGAGAAATTGGCTCCTAGGTTTTATGGGCCATTTGCCATTGACAAAAATATTGGGGCGCTTGCTTATAGATTGGCTCTTCCTCCCACTTGTAATGTCCATCCCAGATTTCATGTTTCTCAATTGCAAGAAAGTCGAGGGCGCAGCAGCAAGCTATGGTGGATATCCCGAATCAAATTGAATGAAGAATTAGAGATGTTAATTGAACCCGAGGTAGTCTTAGGCATGCATCCGGCACAAGGCCAAACATTAGGGGTTTGATGTGTTGTTACAATGGAAGGGCCTTCCTCCACTTGAGGCCACATGGGAGCCATACACAGTGATGCAACAACAATTTCCAGAATTTCACCTTAAGGACAAGGTGAGTCTCATTGGGGGGAAGTATTGATAAGCCACATGTACAATTTACTTATCAAAGACGTGCAAGGGCAAAAGAGAGAAAGCGCAGAGCATGAATGGAGGCAACTGCTGTGTTAGCTAGCACAACTAACATAAATAATTAAAGGTCGTTGTCAAAGAGGGAGGCAGCATATAAAAGGAAGAAAGACAGAGAAAGAAGACATGCAAAAGTATGGAAAATCAGATAGGAGAGACTGGCCTCTCGAAAGCCAGATTATCTTTCATTTCAAATGTTATTTCCTTTTATTGTAATTGAAGAAATAGTGATTACAATTTCTATCAAAGTTCTCGGTTGCTTTTACATTCAATACAACTTTGTTACATCAAATTCCCTATATACAATTCAACTATATTACATAAAACTCCAGCTCTTATCCATATTGCCTCTTATTTTGGGTTGAAATCCTTGATCTTCTCGCAATAGCACAAACCAGAGTTAGAACTCATCACAATCCTCCCAAACATAAAGTTAAAAAATATTGGACTAACAAGAACATATGCACACAAAGAGATTAAGACAATGTGATAGAAATAGAAGGGTGGAAGAGAAGCAACAACTTGTTTCTAGTCAAATTACTAAACCAATAACAATCATTACTATGACCAAGAATAGAGGCTTGGAAGCCATAGGACTTGTGTATATAACACCACCATCAATAGCTTCACCTTCCAAAAGTAATAGGGTAGCATTGACTTACATAAAATTGGAGGGATGCAAGAGGTTGAAAATAGAGGCCAAGAGGGATGAAAAAGGTCGAAAAAGAGGCCAAGACCTAGAGACAAATTGGAGGATAAAGCCACTACATGTCCGGGTTGAAAGGACAATGATGACCGCCAAGAGGTCAAAAAGAAATAAAGACACCCACCTAACAAATCAGTGGCAATAAATATACAAGGACAACCAAAAGACGAAAAAAGAAAAACAAAAAAAATAATATTGGGTGGACAAAAATATCTAATCCTAACAAGAAAATATGGCAAGACGAGCGACATTGGGCCGCTTGGGGGAAATGGAAGCTTGCAAGTTTAATCCAAAATCAGATTAAACCTGCTCTATTACCATGATAAATTAATGAACTGAATATAATTGAAATAGAGTAATAAAAAGAATATAAGAAATTGTATAATTGTTATGTCTTATTATTATAAGGTAAAAAAGATCTTATATGGTTACAATAGTCCTAAAAGAAAATATTGGATAATAATCACACAATCAACTATAAGAGAAAATAATCACATACAATCGGAAAAATACAAAAGAAAATAATAGCACCATTTTTCAAATCTTCAACAAAGGTTAACTTTTAGGATGGAAAACCAAGTCCCAATAGTATATACATCGATGTCGTAAAGTGTCCATATCACCTCATCACCGTGTAACAAAATAGTGTTTCTTTGACAAGGTAAATGCATAACACAAATACTAAAGTTCAAAATTAAAAGACTTAATTTGGGGAATTTAATGTAAATGCTAATATTAAACATAAAAACTTTAGGGAGCCATAAGAAATGTCACATAAGTATATATGTGACAAGGACACACGAGGATATAAAGTTTACTTGACTATCTCGTAATTTCTATAAACTTCATTTCCACAATTAGATAAAAATTAATTGCTTTAGTACATGAAATGACTTCGGTAAATTTTCTTTATATCTTCATGTTCATCTATATCTATTTAAGGTGTTGTATTCTTGCAAAGTTGTATGACCATCTTCAACTTGACTTAATAACTTATTAGTCTAATCCCAAAGCAATATGCATCAACAACTTCTCATCTTGACACACACACACGCACGCGCGCGCGCGCACACACACACACACACACACACACACACACACAATGGATGATCAAAATGATGTCAAAAGACATCATTTTGAATGAAATACTCACAAGGTTTTCAAATTTTATGCTCGTTAGAAGAATAAAATATAATTTATCTTCGCAAAACGAATGAATGATAAAAATAAAATACCTTTAATACCTGTAGCACTCTTGGAGTTCTTGTGCCGAGCTCTCTCCATTTCTCAAAATTTAAACCAAACCAGTGTCAATTGAAAAGAAAAAAGAACAATAAAAAGTGGAATTTCCAAGAAGCAAAAGGAAAAACAAAACTACATCAAAATTTGCAAAAAAAAAAAAGAACAAGACTGTCGTTCTATACATACAAATAGTTTTAGAGAGAGAGACGGAAGAGGAAAGCCGCATTAATGACGGCACTTTGTGTGTGTGTCTCCGAATGTGAGACTGTCTGTATGTGTGTGTTTTTGTTTTTTGAATGTGGGAATAACCTCAAATGGCTTTGAAATGAGTGAAAAGACATTTGAGACTTTGACCAGAAATAAGGGAAAAGGAAAAAAAGAAAAATTAGTTTAATTTGTGTTTTTTCATTTTACTCCTTCTTTCGACGTGCTTTTAATTCATATTATTTATCTTTATCCACTCAACGTCATTCTTTCCTCACAACGTTAAACACATCCAAAGAAGTGGAAAATTGTAATGGCACAAGTATTCAAATTCGACAACATTCTCATGAATCCTTGAGGTACAAAGAAGAATGTGATACTAATTTGTATGACAAATGTATACTGTTTATTTGTTATTGATTTTTCCAAAAACTATGTAAAGTTTTTGTTATCATTTATCTCTTATCTAAGTCGCAACTTCATGGGTAATGGTAGCCATTTGCAATTGACTATGGTGCTGGAAAATTAGTTGAAGGTGTGGTTTATGGAAAACTCAGATGTGCAGAACTATCTATGAAATGATAAAATTTGTCCTAGAATGTCAATCGTCGTTTTGGAACGACTACCCTCCTTTTATAACATTTGAACAAATATAAAGAATAAATCGAATTGAACATATGACAAGAATAAATCGCTTATCTCTCGATCTAAGTTGCAACTTTATGGGTAATGGTAGCCATTTGCAATTGACTCAGGTGCTTGAAAATCAGCTGAAGGTATGGTTTATGGAAAACCCAGATGTGAAAAATGATTATGAAACGATAAAATTCGTCATAGAACGTCAATCGTCGTTTTGGAACGACTATCCTCATTTTTTAACATTTGAACATGTTGTAGTAAATAAATCGAATTGAAATATATGACAAGAATAAATTTAATGGCCAATGAGGCACTAAGGCTTTTTCACTTTCTTTGTATGAAAATTTTTTGGTAAAGAATAATTCAATTAATCAATGATGGATTGAGGCTGATGCGAGCCATGGACCGGCGAACCATGGACTGACTAGGAAGGACTCAATACATATTCCGATAGGAACATTAATGAGATCAAGAACTAATAAGATCAAGGAAGACATACAAGGTCTTGTTCAAGCTATGTGGGCTGAAAATGATATCAAAAGTCCGATACCAACTTTGGTACACTTGATTCAAGCTAAGGACTACATTGGAAGTATATCGGAGTCTAATGGAAGATTGGGGGACCAAAAGGAGCGTGAGATAAAATTGGAGGACAAAAATGCAGATAAGACAGAAATCCACATAGAGGGTCAAGGGAAATAACCATGCGATCGCATGGTTATAGAGGTCTGGGATCGCAAGAGTGGCTTTTCAAAAGCAGAATGTTTTGGAATCAAACCATACGATCGCAAGGGTCATGCCTATGCGATCGCAAGGTATGATTTTCGGAGGAATCCAGATTTTGGCAAGCTTTATTTTTCTTTTTCATTTAGGACTCTTAAATTTAATTAGTTTTACTTAATTCTGAATTAGGTTAGGATTCCTTCCATGTTTACTATATAAGTACCTTTTCATTGTAAACATAACACAATTTATGTTTTTTTGTGAGATTAATCAAAGTGAGGAAATCACTTTCTTCCGAGTTCTTAATTGAACTATCCTAAACTTATCAAAGAATTCACAGCTCTTTATGGCGTTCATAACTCTGGTTTGTTGATTCAAGAATTATCTAGTCAAGTTCTTGCGGCTAGATTTTAGCTTTCTTGGGATTCAGATCAAACCTTTTGTGTGTTCTGAGATTTAATTCTTCGCGGGTTCACATCGGCTTGGTATTAGAGCTTTGACTCTAAAATTGAGTTCTATCTTTAAATTTTGTTTCATCGATTCATCTTGAATCATCCTCTTCAAGAATTATTTCGCATGATCCATACATGCACCAAAGTTAATTATTTACATTTCTTACTTTGAGATTTTTTTTTTTCCGTTCTTGCGTTGAATTGAAAGGAAAAAGAAAAAAGAAAATTAGTGAAAAAAAATTCAAGAAATGAGTTCTTTGAGATTCTTGTCTTAAATTATCATCCGGTGCTTATTTCTTATTCTTGCTTGCCTTTCATCCTTATTCATTCTGTTGTCCTTCTTGTTCTTGTTCTTGGACGCCGCGGGAATCAAAATTTTAATTGAGTTTAGATAGTTCCTTAGAGAACTTGGTAAGAAACACAAGAGTGGAAAAAGGCAAGAGTTGTGAGATTATTATTGGAAAAAGCCATATAGAGCGAAACATGAGTGCAAACACGTGAGGCGAATGGTATATTGATGTACTGTGTTTTTGAAAAGATCCACGAACTTCTTGAATTGTTGGTCTAGCTTATGTTTTCGCAACCTTTGAGGAAATGGAATTGGAGGATGTAAGTCGGTGGTGGAATATAAGTTGGTGGTGAGTCCCTTTTCGGTGCAACTTCGCATCTAATTTATTTTTTCTCTTTGTTGGACATGCTTTTTCTACACCTAGTCTAGTCACATGAATCTCTCGCAACCGAGCTCCGCTTCTCATGGTAATTGCATTTACTTGATCTTTTGGATTGACCTCGATATTGCTTGGCCATGTGCCCGGTTGTCGCCGGTCAACAGCTTAGCCAACCGCCTTAACTGATTTTCTACATTCTTTATTGCAAAGATCTTATCTTTTCTCGCATCTCCTTCAACTCGTATTCCATACGCTGTAATGCTTTCTTCCAATCCTCATTTTCTCTTGTGGTCTCCCTTGATTGGCGATTCTCGAATATTTTGGGTATTGTCATAGGAGAAGTTTAGATGATTTCTCCATCCCGGATTGTAAGTCCGTGAATACGGATTATTCTGTTGGTTTTGAATATTTTGGGTGTTGTCATAGGAGAAGTTTAGATGATTTCTCCATCCCGGATTGTAAGTCCGTGAATACGGATTATTTCGTTGTTGTCGTTGAAAATTTTGAGCATATGCAACTTGTTCGTGGGATGGCATATCAACTTTTGTCAATGGACACTCTAAAGATTGATGATTTGCTTTGCATGTTACACAAATTGGTGGAGACATCCGAACCATATTGGCTTAATGAGAATATTTCATTACTTCTATCCGCTTTGCCAATGCATCGATTTTTGCCAAGACAAGTTTAATTTGTGTTCACCTCATGTACCTTTGTTCGCCCCTCGAATAAACTAGCTAAAAACAATCATGCACATACTAATAAAAATAGTCATAATATAAATAGTTTGCCGTTCTTGCTTCAATTTTTTAATAACTTATAATTCATGACGAGTGCTCGTGTATTACTATTGCAAATGTGATTATACTCAAACCATACTTGATATGTGTGTGAGAACAAGTTAATCGATCAACTTAAATTCTATGGTGGTGATAACCCAACCACTTGGTTAACTTTTTATTTCCCTCTCGTAAGGTACACTTCCTCCCAAAATGATTCTCTTTCAATTCCCGAGATTATGGTTCAAAGGTTAAACTTCACTCATTATTTTCTTGCTCGAGGCTAGTTGAGAAAACTAATAATCGTGACAACCTAAGTATATGAAGATTCTCCAATTTATGAGCACTCTCGATCAAGAAGTTTCTATTATGTATATATATATATATATATATATATATATATACATAATAGAAACTTCTTATCGATATATATATATATATATATTATGTGCAAAACTTAATCCATTAAGTTTTCTAGATGACTCATGTAACGAGCTTAGGTCGATGACTCCTAAGTCTTTCGAATCTTAGGGCACCGAGTTTTGAGAAACCCCTACTGTGCCTTTTACTTAAGTCAAATAGGCTATGAAAAGAGTTATAAGATATTAATAGGGTGCAAAACTCGGTCTATTAAACTTTCTAAATGACTCATGTAACGAGTTTGAGGTCGATGACTCCTGTGTCTTTCGAACCTTAGGGCATCGGGTTTTAAGAAACCCCCATGCACCTTTTCACTCAAGTCAAATATGCTACTAAAAGAGTTAAACAATAATAATAATAATTTTGTTCCTTGCGTGCAATAAGTTTATGCTAGGGGATTAGATTCCTAACATTCTGGTCAATACCTAGCTTCTTCTAATCGGTCTAAAGTGCTCCACACAATTTTTTTTCAATATACATAGATTCAATCATAACCTAGATAGCCACAATCACAACTTATCTACCACACTTTCTCACTCTATTGCTTACTTGGTTGAGATACGTATGATTTTTAGGTACAAACAGGTATCCTATTATTTTCAACTTAAGTGCACTAACATAGCTAAAAATTATCTTAACTGGCCGACACAACACAATATCAGACACGGTCAAATAGTCTCACATTTAACCAATAGTAATAATCTATTCACAAGTCATGGATTAAAGAGAAATAATTAAATAAAAAAATTGCATGATTAGCCGACAAGGCTAGTCATATCACATAAATATGCAACCAATTTTTTTTTAAACGAAAATAAGTTAAAAATCAAATATAAAATATCAATTATCGAATCAAGCAAATTTTTCATAATCACCCCCAAACTTGAAACAAACATTGTTCCCAATGTAAAATTTAAAATCAAAAGATCACAGACTTCTCTGAGGTATATCTAATGGTGCCGGGAGAAAAGGTGTGACACGATCAACTGGAGGAGAATTCTGTACAGGTTGGTCGACAAATCTTTGTTTGAATGTCATCCAGCGAGCCTTTAGATTGTAACTCTAAAAAGAAAAAAGAACTTATTAATAATAATAAAATAAATAAATAATTTTTTTTTTGTTCTTTGCGATCGCAAGGTTATAAAGTACTGTAATCGCAAGTACATGAAAATCTGGGCATAAAGTTTTCTGCCCAAGCCATGCGATCACAGAGAGGTATACCATGCGATCGCATGATACAAAATTTGTTAAAATCAAATTTTTTTTAAAAAAAAATTTTAAATATAAATTTAAAATAATTGAAAAACGTGCTTATGCAAGATGACGATGATTGTAGCCTCAAAACCTAAGAATTGAAAGCCTACTAAAAAAAACCTAAAACGTGCAAATTGTCAATTGAAATCCTAAAACTGAAAAAATACGAAAATTTAAATAAAATGGTAGAAAAATAGGTTGCCTCCCATTGAGCGCTTCTTTAAAGTCATTAGCTTGACTTTGTCGTGATGATCGCTCAAGACACTTTGAATAGATCTTTGGAGGACTTGCTTTTCTTGCTTTGATCGACTTTGGAACAATTTTTGTTTACCTTCCAGAGCTTGATTTTTCCCTTATCATATTGATATGATTTTGTTTTGCCACCATGCTCGAATTCAACTAAGAAAATTTT
Source organism: Forsythia suspensa (assembly GCA_023638005.1). Lineage (NCBI taxonomy): Eukaryota > Viridiplantae > Streptophyta > Magnoliopsida > Lamiales > Oleaceae > Forsythia > Forsythia suspensa. The sequence goes on from CM042670.1 coordinate 1,440,460, forward strand.
AGCCTCCTCATCAGCTTTGATCACGTAAGATGGATAGAACTCATTTTTTACACATACTCTTCTTCTCTAAGTGGTGCATCTTGATGTTGTGTAACAACTTTATCATCTAAGCTCACCGCCTTCTTGTCAATGGCATCAATCTCGAAATAGGAATCAAGAGCTTGGAAATTTAATTACTTTCAAAGATAAGTTCTCCTTTTGAACATCAATTATCGCCCGACCAAGAGCCAAGAAAGGTCTACCAAAAAATAAGTGGTACATACTTGTCTTCACACATATCCAAAATAATAAAATCAGCAGGAAATATGAATTTACCTACTTTCACCAATATGTCTTCAACTATTCCTCTTGGACGTTTATGGACCTATCTACAAGTTGCAGTGTTATTGTTGTTGGCTTTGTTTCTCCTAAACCGAGCTTTTTAAAAATAGAATAAGGCATTAGATTTACACTAGCACCCAAATCACATAAAGCTCTATCAAAAAATAAACTACCAATAGTGCAAGGAATATTAAAACTCCCTGGATCTTTTAATTTCGGTGGTAGCTTGTTTTGCAATATGGCATTGCATTCTTCAATTAACACGACTGTTTCATGCTCCTCCAACTTCATTTTGTTTGAAAGAATTTCCTTCATGAATTTTGCATAGCTGGGCATTTGAGCTAAGGCATCGACGCGAAAAACTTGTTGTGCGATTATAATCCCGCAAGTGGACAGATCGTTTACAAGTAATAAAGTAGTGTGTAGAGTATCAAACCCACGAGGACTAGATACCAATTTAACTTATTAATCTATAATTCAAATTTTAACAATATGAATAAAACACAGATTTAAATTGTGGTTTTGTGATTCTAAAACTATTTTAATTAAACCTAAATTACCAAACAATGAACTTTAAAATAGAGAGAACGAATTCAAGATTTACTAACACTAGGATTTGCGAATCCACCAACACTTTCCTTAATCAAATATCCATTTAACCGCTTTAGCTTATAATTACCCTAGATTGAAAATCGGTGATCCTAAAATAATCAAAAGCCTCTCTCGATGGTCAATCAATTTATATGTTATGCGAACCTAATTATCTCTAATTAAGCTTCAACATAAACACATGCATTAAAATCTCAAGAACACCTAAATAGATTTCATAAAGTATAATAGTAATTTCTATCTATTATTGGACCCTATGTTATTCAATACCATGTGCTTAATCTATATTGAATCTCTCGACTTCAATATAGATCACAATATATTCTAATGGTGATCAAGCATTAAAATAATATAAAATTGAATAAAGAATAATCAACCCAAGAAGTAATTAACTACTAAAACAAAAACTTCTAATTAATTAAAAATCATGAGGTTTCATCGCTCATCCTAGAATAGTAAATTAGCCGGACATGATTATGTAAAATAATACAAAAATTGTATTAATCATGATCCGCTAAAAAAAAAAAATAGATAAAACTCGTGATCCCGATCAAGAATCTTCAATCCCGTGTCTTGATGTTCGATTATCTTCTTGTATCTTGTTTCCAAAATTCGTCTCTAATTCGGCTCTCAGAACGGCTCTCAGAACGGCTCTCAAATTATGAGTTAATAACTTATATTTATAGTTACCTAATTGTGCCCCCAAAAGATCTCAAAATATTATAAATACGTGGGCCAAAAGATTTCCTAATCGAATTAGAACTCAAAAAGGAAAATAAAAATCCCGCAGCCAAATTAACACTGGGTGGCTGTTTTTCAAACGGCCATAACTTCTTGTAGAAAGTTCCAAATTGAGATCCGTAAAAAGTGGTGGACTTGTAATTTGATTATCTTTTCAATGGTATATCATTTACTCATCGATTTCACCAAATTATTTTTCTTTTTGTCCATTCTTCTCTAATTACTTATAAACGGGTCCAGAACTGAAATAGGAAGAATAATACAATAAATTAAGTAAAAATTCAATAAAATGATAGAATAAAAGCTTAGTTTAAAAGCTCAAATAAGTGCACAAAATGTACTTATCAGCAAATAATTTTTTTTCTTTTCCTTTTTATTTGTTTATTATTATTCAGCTTAAAAACTGTCTAATCACGAAGAAACCACCCCTGGGAGTGAAAACAACCAGTTCTTCTTGTTAAGAACTGTGCAACAATAATTTGATCGAATGAACGTAGTTTTTGACGAGATGAGAGAGAGAGTAATAATGCATTAAAGGTTACGGTGGAAAAACATAATACAATGTTTACAACCTTACTAGGAGAACAACAACCTGGGGTTGCTCATGATAGGAGACGGGGTAGAAAAGATCATAGTCCTATGGCATATTTTGAGAATGAGACCGTGGTAGGGAGTGAGGATGGTGAAGCCTATGACTATGGGGTTGAGATGGGTAGAATGAGACGTCGGGGAGATAGGTGTGAAAGGCCACCTAGAGCGGTTGATTATAGAGGTCAATGCGGGTAGATAGAAACCTTGGGAATATTAAATTAAAAATACCTTCATTCCAAGGCAAGAATAATCCTGACGCTTATTTAGAGTGGGAAATGCGGATGGAATTAATCTTTGATTGTCATAACTATTTTGAAGAAAAGAAGGTCAAATTAGCAGTAATTGAGTTTACCGAGTATGCTATCATGTGGTGGGATCAATTAGTGACCAATAGAAAGAGAAATCATGAAAGGCATGTGGAAACTTGAGATGATTTAAAAGCTCTCATGAGGAGGAGATTTATACCTAGTCATTACCATATGGACCTCTATCAAAAATTGCGGTGGCCTTACTCATGATTCAAGTAGTGTAGAGGATTACCATAAGGAGATGGAGATGGCTATGATTAGGGCTAACATCGAGGAGGATAGGGAGGCTACCTTAGCTAGGTTTTTGAATGGATTAAATAGAGATATAACCAATATAGTAGAGTTACAACATTATGTGGAGTTGGAGGACATAGTGCACATGGCTATGAAGGTAGAAAGGCAGTTGAAATGAAAAGGGGCAGCATGGTATTCTTCGGAATCTAACCTTCCCTGGAAACCACGGTGGGATAGTAATGATAGGGGTAAGGTGACTGTTTTAAGGGGGAAGACCGAACCACTTAAGGGAACCAATGTAGTACCTACCAATAACAAACCCAAATCAGATTTTCAACCTTCTAGGAATAGAGATATTGAATGTTTTAAATGTATGGGTGTCGGGCACATTGCAACACAATGCCCAAACTGAAGGGTAGTGATTTTGCGTTACAATGGGGAGGTTGTATCTGAGGTTGAGAGTGATAGTGATGAGATGCCTGAATTGGAGGATATTTGTGTATAATACCCGGTAGAAGGTGAAGCTCTAGTTGTAAGGCGAGCTCTTAATGCACAAATTAAGGTAGATGATATGGAGCAGTAGAGAGAGAACATATTTCATACTAGGTGCTATGTTAATAACAAAGTATGTAGTCTGATAATAGATAGGAGAAGTTGCACCAATGTAGCTAGTACCACACTTGTTGAGAAACTAGGTTTGTCTATGATAAAACACTCTAGACCTTATAAATTACAGTGGCTGAATGAATGTTGGGAGGTCAAAGTCAACTAGCAAGTTTTAGTGAGCTTTAGTATTGGGAAGTATACTGATGATGTGATGTGTGATGTGGTTCCTATGCATGCTGGCCATCTTTTGTTGGGTAGACCTTGGCAGTATGATAGGAAAGTAATACATGATGGGTTTCAGAATAGGTACAACTTTGTCAAAGATGGAAAACCGGTTACTCTTGTCCCATTATCTCCAAAATAGGTTTATGAGGACCAATTGAAATTAAAAGGCGATATGGATCAAAAGAAAATGAGTGAGTTAGAGGCACAAGAATGTACGAGGAGGGAAGAAAAAAAATGAGAGTGTGGCTGAAAATAATTTAAAATCACGAGAGAAAACAAAAGTAAGTTTCTTTGCAAAAGGAAGAGAGATCAAGAGGCCCTCATCGAAAATCAACCATTGATTTTGCTAGTATACAAGGAGTCCAACCTTGTAATTAGCGACATTAACCACTCCCCTCCCGCTTAGCTATTTCTTTGTTGCGGTGAATTTGAGGACGTGTTTCAAGAGATGCCTAGTATCTTACCACCCATTCGAGGCATCGAACATCAAATTGACTTTGTACCCAAGACTATTATTCCAAATCGCCAAACCTCTGTAAGTAATCCAGAAGAGACCAAGGAGCTTCAAAGGCAAGTCGAGGAGTTGATGGGCAAAAGATATGTGTGAGAAAGCATGAGTCCATGTGTAGTGCCAGTGCTACTTGTGCCCAAAAAGGATGGGACCTGGAGAATGTGTATTGATTTGCAGGCGCTCAATAACATAACAATAAAGTATCGTCATCCCATACCTAGATTAGATGATATGCTTGATGAGTTGCATGGATCTTGTATTTTAGTAAATTGATCTTAAGAGTAGATACCACCAAATAAGAATGAAAGAAAGAGATTAATGGAAAACTGCTTTTAAGACTAAATATGGTTTGTATGAGTGGTTAGTAATGCCTTCGATTTAACTAATGCCCCAAACACTTTTTTGAGATTAATGAACCATGTTTTACGTGCTTTCATAGGCAAATTTGTGGTAATCCACTTTGATGATATTTTAGTATATAGTAAGAACTTGGATGAGCACATTGATCAGTTGCATTGTGTGCTTAATGTCTTAAGGCATGAAAAATTGTATGCTAATCTTAAAAAGTGTACCTTTTGCATGAAACAAGTTGTTTTCCTTGGTTATGTTGTTAGTGCAAATGGTATTGAGGTCGATGAAGAAAAGATTAAGGCCATTAAGGATTGGCCAACATCGAAAAGTGTCACTGAGGTGAGGAGCTTCCATGGTTTGGCTAGTTTTTATAGGCATTTTGTTAAAGATTTTAGCACACTAGCTATACCACTCACTGAAATTGTAAAGAAAAGTGTTGGGTTTAATTGGGGTCTTCATCAAGAAAATGCTTTTAATATTATTAAAGATAGATTGTGTTCTGCACCTGTGTTAGCGCTACCTAACTTTAACAAAACTTTTGAGTTTGAATGTGATGTCTCAGGCATAGATATTGGAGCTGTGTTAATGTAGGAGAAACGACCAATTACCTATTTTAGAGAAAAACTAGGTGGGGCTGCCTTGAATTACCCAATATACAACAAGGAATTGTACGCTTTGGTGAGAGCCTTGGAAACTTGGCAACATTACCTATGGCCGAAGGAGTTTGTTATCCATACCGATCATGAGTCCCTAAAGTACCTGAAGGGGCAAGGTAAGCTGAATAGGCGGCATGCCAAGTGGGTAGAATTCGTCGACACTTTTCCCTATGTCATTCACTACAAACAAGGTAAGAAAAATGTTGTGGTTGATGCGTTTTCTAGACGGTACACCCTCATTGCTACTTTAAATGCCAGATTATTAGGATTTGAGTATGTTAAGAACTTATATGTTAATGATAATGATTTTGCTGGTATGTATGGGGCATGTGAGAACAATACTTTTGGACAATTTTATAGATTAGATGGCTACTTGTTTAAAGCGAATAAATTATGTGTGCCTTTTTATTCTTTACGTGAGTTGCTTGTGCGTGAGGCACATGGAGGAGGCTTAATGGGACATTTTGGTGTGAGGAAAACTTTGGATGTATTACATGAACATTTCTTCGGCCTAAAATGAGATGTGATGTAGAAAGATTGTGTGCAAGATGTGTCACATGTAAACATGCCAAATCTAGAGTCTTACCTCATGGTTTGTATACCTCTTTACCCGCACTCTAACGAGACTTGGATAGATATCTCTATGGACATAGCTTGCCTAGGTCTAGACAAAATAAGGATTCAATTTTGTAGTTGTTGATAGGTTCTCTAAAATGGCGCATTTTATATCTTGCAATAAAACAGATGATGCTACTAACATTTTGAATTATTTTTCGAGAAATTGTCCAACTACATGGTGTTCCAAAAGTATCAGATCCGATCGAGATGTTAAATTTCTTAGCTACTCGGAAAGCCTTGTAGGGTAAGTTGGAGACTAAGTTGTTGTATTCAACTATTTGTCACCCTCAAACGGATGGCCAAACCGAGGTAGTAAATAGAACTTTATCTACTTTATTACGTCATCGTAATCCAAAAGAATCTAAAGAATTGGGAGGACTGTTTGCCTTTTATTGAATTTGCATGTAATAGAAGTGTACATTCCACTACATATATGTCTCCATTCGAAATTGTGTATGGGTTTAATCCATTAACCCCTTTAGATTTGGTTCCTTTACCCGTTGATGAAAGAGCTAGCTTGGATGGGCACAAGAAGGCAGAAAGGGTAAAGCAGCTCCATGAGAGTGTGCGACAACAAATTGAAAAGAAGAATAAACAGTATGCCGCCAAAGCTAACAAAGGTCGTAGACAAGTTATCTTGGAACCTGTCTGGGTGCATATGAGGAAGGAAAGGTTTCCTGCCCGTCAACGGTCTAAACTACACTCTAGGAGGGATGGGCCATTTCAAGTCCTTGAACGAATAAACGATAATGCTTATAAAATTGATCTTCCAGGTGAGTTTAATGTTTCGGCTACTTTCAATATTTCTGATGTTTCTCTCTTTGATGCAAGTGATGATTCAAGGTCGAATCCTTTTGAGGAATGAGGGGATGATGCGAGTCATGGACCGGCTAGCAAAGACTCAATACATATTCCGATTCGAACATTAACGAGATCAAGAGCTAAGAAGATCAAGGAAGACATGCAGGTCTTGTTCAAGCTACGTGGGCTGAAACTAATATCAAAAGTCCGATACCAACTTTGGTACACTTGATTCAAGCTAAGGACTACATTGGAAGTATATCAGAGTCTAATGGAAGATTGGGGGACCAAAAAGAGTGTGAGACAAAGTAGGAGGACCAAAATACAGATAGGACAGAAATTTGCGCAGAGGGTCAGGAGAAATAACTATGCGATCGCATGGTTATAGAGGTCTGCGATCGCAAGAGTGGCTTTTCAAAAGCAGAATGTTTTGGAGTCAAACCTTACGATCGCAAGGGTCATGCCTATGCGATCGCAAGGCATGATTTTCGGAGGAATTCGGATTTTGGCAAGTTTTAGTTTCCTTTTTCGTTTAGGACTCTTAAATTTAATTAGTTTTACTTAATTCCAAATTAGGTTAGGATTCCTTTCATGTTTACTATATAAGTACATTTTCATTGTAAACATAACACAATTTACGTTTTTTTGTGAGATTAATCAAAGTGAGGATATCACTTTCTTCTGAGTTCTTAATTGAACTAACCTAAACTTATCAAAGAATTCGCATCTCTTTGTGGCATTCATAACTCTGGTTCGTTGATTCAAGAATTCATCGGGTCAAGTTCTTGCGGCTAGATTTTAGCTTTCTTGGGGTTCAGATCAAACCTTTTGTGGGTTCTGAGATTTAATTCTTCTCGGGTTCGCATCAGAGGCTTTTTTCCTTCCTGCTGTGTTAATGACTCTTTGTCTGCTATATTATGTGCCATTAGTTAAGCATGTTTTACAATTATTTTATCATTAGTTTCTACAATATCTAATTGTCTTGTGCTCTACTTCTATCCTAACGATGGCAGGCAATGAACCTCTTCTCCAACTAATTCAACCCTAGGGAGCTTCAACTCCATTTGCTTATACGAAGGTAATGGAATTATTTCAATGCCACACAATTCGTCCATCTCTCGCACATGAAAACCACCTTGAAAATATTGTAAGAGTATCCATTGGTGGTAGGGATCATTTTGATCTTTTCTTTTTCAACCCTCAAACTTCATTGGCTACCGTGATGGTGCAGTTAGACAAGCGTATATTTGATGTCTTTCTTAACAAGCATGAACGCCAGTGAAAAGTTTAGGAATATCCACCAAATATTGTTGCGTTGTGGAAAGTGGAAGTTTTGATTGACATGTTTTTGCACCCTTATGAGTATTTTAATGAAGTCTACTCTCGTTTTTGGAGGTTGATGACATGGATGAAGAGATTGAGCAGTTGGGTTCGGAGGAAGGAGATTGACCAGTGAGGGGGAAGAGAATTTTTGTTTTGTTGGTCGTTTGTCTAGTTTTATTAGAACGGTTGTTACAGTTTTTGTTTTTGTATTGTTTTAAAGAAATTATGTTTACGTTGGTTTGTTATGTATTGTTTATATTAGTAGTATTTTAGAATCGATAAAGTTTTTGTTTTGTTTTACAGTTTTGTTGTAGTAGATGTTTTATCAGTTTTCAATGATAATAGTAACTTCTTATAAGAGTTTAACACAATTATAGTCGTAGTGAAAAACATGTAATGACAATGAAAATGAGAAACAACGTAAAATAAAAACTGTGTAGAATTCCATTAACAAATTGAATACCAAACTCAATATTAATTAACCAACAAAAGTCCAAATCCCATAAATACATACAACTTACAAAATGATATGCCAAAGTTAGTTCACAGAAGTCTAAAACTAGTACTAATGTTTTAAAATGCATAGAGGAGTTGTAAAACAACAATGGATGTTTTTGAATCACCGTTGATGTTTTAAACTTAAAATGTACATCTTCAGCAACGTTTGCAACTGCCCAACCCTTATATCAACAACATTAAACTTAATAAAAAGAAAAATAAAATCAAAAACCAAAATACATGAGAAATTATGTTTTATGGGATACAATCAAGGGTGTATAATTCAACAGCCAGTTTTCTACACTATCCTGTTTTTGTACTCAGTCTCATTTCTTGGCCGAAAGTCGACACACGAACAAAAACTCAAAAAAAAAAAGAGAATCGGGTAGCTTGCCCATTCTCCAAACAAAACCAAAGCTCGTCTACATTTTCTCGAACGTATTTCACCGATTAACAAAGTTGTGAATTAGCTTTGGAGATATTTGCATAGACCTCACATTGTACAACTTTCTAAAACATGAGTTGAGGATAGCTCATTGTGATCATCATGTAATGCATTGTATATTGCATCAATTTTCGGTAGTGTGGATCTTGATGACACCTTAGATTCAGTTACAAAATTCATGTCTACGAAATACTCCATCCTACAAATAACATAACACATTCAGTTAATAAAGCATTAGGTATAGTTCTAGAAAGACCACATACATTTGGAATAATAACATTCATTCTGTAACGTCATGTAATCGTTAAGTGACAAATGCAATCACGTGTGAAATAAATGCGGTCGTACGTTGTAAACTTGAACAAGTGAGAATATTGTGGACCACTCACTGTCATTCATCATAAAGGTGTGTTTGGGACGACTTTCTTACATGAATTTCAACAAATGATTGGAACCCACAACTTTTCAAACATTAAGACACCGTGATTTTACCTAAAAAATCCTAATTTTAAAATCAACTTTACCAAACACACCTTATTTTCTCAAAACAACTACACAAATAACCCCTAATTTCAAAATTAATTTGACAATAACCCTAATAGTGGAGATTTGGAATCTTTATGACAATACAACACCGACTTTGCTTCTTGACAATGGAAGTTAGGGTGTGGAACTTCAATAGTACAATTGTGTGTGAGCGTGAGCGGCGAGGTTTTACGTCGTGAACTTTTTTTTTTTAAACGGTCATTCGGTGAGTGGGTGAATGTATCTTATCTGAAGTAAAGTAAAATATAAGTAAAAAAATATAAAAGTGGTAGTTTTTAAAAATGTCTAGATACATTATAAAACGATGGTGTCGTTTTATGCATGTCATTGTAAACAGTCCTAGGGTTTTTAAAATCGTCTAGAGATGTTTCCAACACGACTTTAATCATTTTAAAACAACTACGCCGTTTCTACAAAGTAATATATAATTGATTGATCGACACGATAGTGATCGATGATCGAAATAATGTACAATTGATTAATCGACACGATCGAAGTTCAATGATCAAAGCAATGTACAATTGATTGATCGATATGATCGAGTTCGACAATCAAGTAATGTACAATTGATTGATCGACAAGATCGAGTTCGACGATCAAGTAATGTACAACTATATGATCGACACGATCGAGTTTGACGATCGAAATAAAGTACAACTATATGATTGACACGATCGAATTCGACGCTCAAGTAATGTACAACTATATGATCGACAAGATCGAGTTCGACAATTAAAGTAATGTACAATTGATTGATCGGCACGATCAAGTTCGATAATTGAAGTAATGTACAATTGATTGATCGACATGATCGAGTTCGACGATCAAGTAATGTACAACTATATGATCAACACAATCGAGTTCGACGATTGAAGTAATGTACAATTAATTGATCGACACGATCGAGTTCGACGATCAAAGTAATGTACAACTATATGATCGAGTTCGACGATCAAGTAATGTACAATTGATTGATCGACACGATCGAGTTTGGCGATCAAGTAATTTACAACTATATGATCGACACGATCGAGTTTGTCAATCAAGTAATGTACAATTGATTGATCGACAAGATCGAGTTCGACTATCAAAGTAATGTATAATAGATTGATCGGCGAGATCGAGTTCGACGATCGAAATAATGTAAAATTGATTGATGGACGCAATCAAGTTCGACGATCAAGTAATGTACAATTGATTGATCGACCCGATCGAGTTCGAAAATTGAAGTAATGTACAATTGATTATACATCATCGAATGGGTTTTTTAAAAAACGTCTATAGACGTTTAAAACAATCGTAGTCGTTCTATACTAAACATCGGTAGTTGTTTAAAACAACTACTGATCGTTCTACATTAAATGTCATTGGTTGTTTAAAACAATTGTACTTGTTATGTTCGTCTATACTAACATACTAAACTTCGTTGGTTGTTTTCAATACAGTGTATGTTTCACAACATGTTCAATTCATTGGTTTGTCAACTTACCAAAAACGTCTAGGGTCGTTCAAAACAACTCTACTTGTTATGTACTAAACGTCAATGATTGTTTAAAATGACTGGTGTCGTAATGTTATTTTTTACACACAGAAGGGATAATAAGCAGCTAAAAACACACCATCTGCAGTAAAATAAAGATAAACAACATAAACACAACATCTGCATTCGACATAACTATAAATCAAATATATTACGTTCGCATTTGTTGTCCATAGAACAAATAAAAAAAAACCCCATAGACATACACTACTCTTCCATTTGCAATGTCTCCGTTTTGATTTCACGCTCGAGTTCACCCAGTTCGACTGCGTCAGTTTTATCATTAACTAGTGCTGGACCTTTGTTCACATGGGTTACGCAAATGGGACGAGGCTGACCTTGTTTTGTAAGTACCTACATACTAGTGCACATGTTTGTCTAATGTAATCTAGATTGGCTCGCAAACATTCCATCACCGTGTAGAAGAAACCTCATCTCCAATTCATGCAAGAAAGAGTCAACATTGCATTGTGTTCAAGTGGTTTACCATACTGACTCTTTATATGAAATCTCAAGAACAATTTTAAGTTCATCCACAATATGACTATCACCTTGTTCCCAATTCCACTTTTCTTGATCATCCTTAACAAACTCACTAAAATAAAATAAAGCGATCCATAATGGTGACTCCATTCCCGCAATTCATTAAAACATTGATTACTTAATCTAAAAAAAATTGTTTCTCAAAAATCAAACAATGTACTACAAACAACCTCAACTACGCTACAATAGTAGTTCAAAATGTGTTTCGTTCTTTAAAACGATGAGATAGTCATCTTAAAACAACCTTTGTTTATAAAAATATAGTAAGAGTATTATAAAAATATAGTAAGAGTATTATAGACTTTTTTCACAAAAGAAGCCTTAAAAAGACACGAAGAATAAATTATGCCTTAAAAAGACTTGAGTTGTTTCATTGAGTTTTTTTAAGAAAATACCCTTTTTTGAATTGGCGTTGGAGAGGCGAGGAGTCATTGGGGTCAGTATGACACGTGGATGTCTAATATGCTGCCATGTAATATAAGGCTCGGGTTCATTTTGGGACGTGATTAATGGCGGTTTAGAATGGGGATTTGAGAGAATCTTTGGAGTTTAGAGGAGTATTTATGATAAATAGTTGTTAGTATTAATGGCCATGTTCTAAGTGTAAAGTGCATTTATTTAATTAATTATTATGAAGATGGGCCCAGTTGGGAAATTGCACCAATGATCAGCAACATATAGTAGTCCGATTAGTTTTCAACATTAAGCACACCTAAGAAAAATATTTTGTTTTGGTTCCACTTATCATCACATATGGAATAACGGAATTATATAAATAAGTAAATTGGTCTTCAATATTTGGTTATATTTGTTTTTAGAGATAGAAATTATTTGAATATTCATTAAATCGTCATGTGGACTTTGCATATTTAATTTTATTAAAAACTAAATGTTATTACATAACTTAAGTCGGTGTCTAAATATTTGAAGTGAAATATATTTGCAGGCAAATATCATGATTTACGAGATTTAGACATTGTCCATCTTTGCAAACTGATTTTGTAACTATAGTTACAGATTGATGACTACTTTGCTCCGTTTCAAAAGTTGGGAACCAACTTGTTAGCCGGACAATACAATAGAGACCAATACAAAAACTTTCTATTATGTATTTGATGCCCAAAACAAATTACTACAAATTGGTAGAAGGCTTGGTTGATCCATTTCGATACCTTTTTATCTTCCAACCAAATAGGTCATAACTTAATTTTTATAGAAAATTTATGGGTCCATGATATGTCAAAATTCGATTTTGGGACTCAATTATTGTGGATAAATTACTTACTCCTAAATATTTTTAAAACTCATTTGAAAAGTAAAAAAAAGAAAATATGGCCATCACTTAATTATAACGAAGACTCAATATCCAGACCAAAATCATGAAAGATAATTAATTATTTTTAATTTTAACTCATTTCGATAAATTTTACTTCCGCGTGATAGAAGAAGACAAACCAATACATCTATATATGTAAGCTTCTCTTATATTATATTATAGTTATAGAAAGATTGTAGAAAATGACTTCTTTTAAGTTCCACATTTTTTACTTGTTGCTTCTCATTTTGATTGGAATAGTTGACTCTTGCATGACTCTCAATGGTCCCACGAGAGTATTAGTATAATCGATCTTTTTTATCAATACTGAAACATTTTGATTCTTTTATTAGTCTAGTCATGAACCATCTGGCGGAGTCATGCTCTACCCAACACATTATATTATTTACATTTTGTCTAAGATTATACTAAAAATAATACGTAATTATGATTCCTAGGGGTGGGGTGGATCTCATAACTTGGTCTAGAAGGTATGAGTATAATCAACTTGGCTTCCAACAAACAGTTACAAAAGTAATTGTGAAAATGATAATCTAAAAGAATAAAAAGCTAACTTCCACACAATCGCGAGATGATAAATATAATTGGCAATTTTTATATTGTAGAAAAAATCTTACAAATTCTTCAACTTTTAACTTGCCAAAAAAAAAAAAAAGATTATTTTTTTCAAATTGGGTCAAAATTTGTGATGATTATTAACCTAAAAATTAGGGCTCGGCCCTTGCAAGTCAATTAGCGACAACATATATATTTTGGACCAAGATAAAACAATTGGTCTCCTTTACAATTACGGGAAAATACATTTACGATAGAGATGTTTACCAACACTACAAGAAAAATGAGAATTAACAACTATTTTTTTAACGACCAAATAAATATGGTCGTTACAAATATTTATCAACGACCAGAATAAATGTTTAGTCGTAAATAGTTTGTCACAAACTGTTATATTTTGGACTAGTTGGAGATGAGCTTTAACTACCATGATATTAGTTGTAAATTTTTTATGTTCAACGACCAATGTAAAGTTGGTTGTTGTATGTGTGGCGCCAAAACATTGAAACCCGCCAAAACAACTAACGACTAAAACAATATATTTGACGACCGAATAATTGGTTGGATTTAGAATAAATTAACGACCAACTTATTTCAGTTGTTGAAATTGATAAAAAATTACAACCAATATTAGATGGTCGTTAAAAGGAATATTTGACAACCATATTAGATGGTTGTTAAAAATATTATTCATGATCAATAAATTTGGTCATTAAAAACTATTTTCAACAACTAAATGACATGCTTGGTTGTTGACAATTAATCGTATATAATCAAATTTCGAGTTAGCTAGAAATATGTTGTAACGACTAAAGTATTAGTTGTTAATCCTATATTTCTTGTAGTGGCCAAAATGAGAATTAACAACTAATGTTTTGACAACTAAATAAATATGATCGTTACAAAATGTTTAACAACGACCAAAATAAATCTTTAGTCGTAATTAGAAAGTCACAAACAATTGTATATAATTAACAACCACGACATTAGTTGTAAATGTTTTATGTTCTACGACCAAGTTAAAGCCGGTCGTTGTATGTGTGGCGCCAAAATAATTAACGACTAAACAATATATGTGACGACCGAATAATTGGTTGTAGTTAGAATAAATAAACGACCATCTTATTTTTGTCGTTAAAAGTGATAAAAAAAAATTACAACCAATATTTTTAGTCTTTAAAAGGAATATTTGTCAACCATATTATATAGTCGTTAAAAAAATACTATTCACAACCAATAAACTTGGTTATTAAAAATTGTTTTTAAACTAAATAATATGCTTGGTTGTTGACAATAAATCATATACAATCGAATTTTGAGTTAGTTAAATAGTGTGTACTTAGATTTAAGCATAACATGGGTTCGATTAATTTGAAACAAATGCACCGATCAAAATTTTTTTTATTCTTTCTTTTATACAATATAAGTGGGTGTATATATATATATATATATATATATATATATATATATATATATATATATATATTTGGCAATTAAGTGTGTAAATCTATATCTGCATGGTCCGTGTATTTTTATTCTTTCTTTTATACAATATAAGTGGGTGTTTTATATATATACTAGTTTTTTAGGCGTGCGTTGTTGCACGTCGATTGAAATCTGTAAGAAAAAAATTGTATGTTAAGAATAGTTTATATTGAGGATATAATATAAAATAATAAAGTGATAAAAAGAATATATATGTAGAATGCAAGATATATTTGTATTTTGTATTCATTTACATTAGTTGGTACATTAAATAGGTTAAAATTACATAAAATATAATTATCATATTAATAAAATTTGATGTAATGTAAAAGAAATTTATTTGTGGGCGTGTTATTTTTCGAGGAACTTGTGAATCTCAAATTTGGATTTGTCGAGTATGTTGATAAATAAAGTGTATACAAAATTTTATTTAGTATATCATTTATTAGAACATAATGAAATAGAATATATAGCATATAAATTTAGTATATATCATAATGAATTAATACAATATATTATTTTTTAATTTATTTTAGCAATTACCATAACATATTATAAAAAAAAAAATTATTATAATAAATTTATAGTATAATAAAATTAATTACGTGTTGATATGTTATTAATTAATTAGTACATTATTATAATAATTTAGTAATTATAATTAATTTATTATAATATTTTAATAAATGATAGAGTAGGAAAATTAATTTGATAGTACAATAAAATATATTTCATATAACAATAAAATTAATTGTGTAGTAAAATATTATTTGTCTAGAAATATTTAATTTTTGAGTTATTAAATATAATTTTCCTTGGTTATTATTATAAGAATTAATACAATATATTATATTTTATTTTATAATGATTAATTTATCTAGTAACTCGACAAATCCAAATATGAGATTTGCGAGTTGGTTAAAAAATAACATGAGAAAATAAAAAAATTAAGTGTATTATATAATTTAAATAAAAAAAAGTAAATTGAAAATTGAATACTATGCATTGTTGAAGTCACTCGAGTAACTTGACAAATCGAAAACCACGTTTGTCGAGTTCCTTGATGAAAAATGTGGAAAAAATGCAATATATTTAACAGTTGAAGTAACTCGATAAACTGAAAATTGGGTACCTCGAGTTACTTGACAAACGAATGAAATTTAAGATGTTCATTATTTTGTTTTCCTTTTTTATTTAAATTATGTAATACATTAAAATAATTTTTTATTCTATGTTGATATAATTTTAATTAATTAGTAAACTATTATAACCTCGACAAAGTGGCCAAAAAAAAAAAAAAAAATCATCATTTACCACTTTGTCGAGTTACTCGACAAAGTGTGGGAAAAAAATTGAAGAACTTTGTTCGATAACTTGACAAAGTTCAAAAAATATTTTTAAATTGTTCTTTTGGTCCCAACTTTGCAAATTTTTAACTAATTGACCCACAATTTTATTTTTATGTCATTGACCATCCCCAATATTTAAATTTTGTTGAAAGTCCAATTTGACCATTTTTTTGTATTTTTTTCAAGTTACTCGACAAATATTTTTTTTTATAATAAAATTAATGTCTTTGGTTTGTCAAGTTATTAAACAATAATTTATTAAAAAATAAATTGGTCGAGTTACTCGACATCAATTTTTGACAATTGTGTTATTATAATTGTTAAAATAAAATAAAATAAAATATATTATAATAATTTAATATATTCATATTAAGTTTTAAAAAATTGCAATAAGCCATCAAATTTGGTGCTTTTAAAAACAAATTTTTATTTACAAATGTTTTATTTACAATATATTCATATTAAGTTTTATTCGCATAATTATTGACTTCTTATATATTATAGTCAATATATATTCATTTTTCCCTTCATAAGTCATCAAATTTGGTGCTTTTTTTATCTCCGGTTGCTATGGAGAACAAAGGACGAAATACAATCGATTCCTAAAGATTTTGGTAAATTTCTATTTTCTAAAATGCAGTTTTTGTTGTCTAACTTAAATATTTGCTGCAGCTTATACATTACGTATTTTTACATAATTCTAGTTGGAGACAATATCCCTACGGGTTACCTAACCATTGGCTTTGGTTTCACATAATTTCATGTTATATAACTCAAGTTATGGACACTTTTGTAAAGTGCGACAGCATGAATCCGAGAAACGCCTTAGATGTTTTGGTGAACATTTTAGTATGTCAAAACATGCCGTCGGATTATCAAATTTTTATATGTGGTAGCTACATGGGCATTCTACGTTCCTTGAAAATTTCATATTGTTCGGTGATTGTTTTCTATGTGAAAAAATTTTCTTTGCTCCATAATTGGGTGAATTGTTTCTCCAAACTACACTTTCTGTTGACTAACTCAAAAATATGCTGCACCTTATATATTAAGTATTTTTACATAATTCCAGTTGGAAACGATAGCTCTATGGGTTACGTAACCATTGGCTTTGGTTTCACATAAATTCATGGTATATAACTCAAGTTATGGACAATTTTGTAAACTGCGACCGTATGAATCCGAGAAACTGCCTAAGGTGTTACGGTGAGCATTTTAGTCACCGAAACATGCCGTCGGACTATCAATTTTTATATGTGTTAGCTAAATGAGTATTCTATGTTTCCTGAAAATTTCATATTTTTTTGTGATCGTTTTCTATGTCAAACAAATTTTTGTTACTCCATTACCGGGTGAAGAAATTTTTGTAACACTGCCCTTATTTTGAAAATTTTATTCACCTGGTCATGGAGTAACAAAAAATTCTTTGACATAGAAAATGATGACCGAACAATACAAAATTTTCATGGGACATAGAATACTCAGGTAGCTACCACATATCAAAAATTGGTTGTCCGACGGCATATTTAGGCATACTAAAATACTCATCGCGAAACCTCCTAAACAGTTTTTCGGATTTATGCCGTCGGCGTGCGGAATCGATATTATAAACCAATCAAAAACTTTAAGTAGTGTAAATATCTTCTTAAACTTTTGTGGACCGTGGTTTTGTGGTAGTTTTAGTGGATTCCCATGTTTTGGTTACACGTTAATGATGTGAACTTGAAAGGTTTTGAGAAACTTCATATTTTTCTAAGATCTGAGGTTTTCGTTGTCCAACTCAAAAATTTAATGCACCTTATATATTAAGTATTTTTACATATTTCCAGTTGGAGACGATAGACATATGGGTTGCCTAACCATTGGCTTTGGTTTTACATAATTTTATGTTATATAACTCAATTTATGGACAATTTTGTAAACTGTCGTCGGCATGAATTCAAAAAACTGCCTAGGAGGTTTCGGTGAGCATTTTAGTATGCCTAAACATGCCGTCGGACTACCAATTTTTAATATGTGGTAGCTACCTGAGTATTATATGTCCCCTAAAAATTTCATATCATTCGGCGATCGTTTTCTATGTCAAATAATTTTTTATCACAAAAAAAATTGAGCTACAAGCCCACACAAAATAAAAAAATATATATAAAAAAAAATATTTGTTTCAAAGACTTTGTCGAAGAAGTAAAAAAAAAAAAAAAATTAAAACTCTTTCCCACTTTGTCGAGTAAGCAAAAAAAAAAAAAAAAAAAAAAAATTCAAACTCTTTCTCACTTTGTCGAGCAAGCCAAAATAAAAAAATGAAAAATTTTTTTTTTCCAACTTTACCACTTTGTGGTGGAAGGCCAAAAAATAATAATAAAAATAAAATTCATCATTTACCACTTTGTCGAGTTACTCGACAAGGTGTGGGAAAAAAAAAAGATTCAAGAACTTTGTCCAGTATCTCGACAAAGTTCAAAATTTTGTTTTTTTATAAATTGTTCTTTTGGTCCCAACTTTTTAATTTTTTAAATAATTGACCCATAATTTTTATTTTTATGTCATTGACCATCCCCAATATTTAAATTTTGTTGAAAGTCCAATTTGACCATTATTTTGGATTTTTTTCAAGTTACTCGACAAATATTTTTTTTTATAATAAAATTAATGTCTTTGGTTTGTCAAGTTATTCAACAATAATTTATTAAAAAATAAATTGGTCGAGTTACTCGACATCAATTTTTGATACTGTGTTATCATCATTGTTAAAATAAAATAAAATAAAATATATTATAATAATTTAATATATTGATCAGTTATAAGCCACCAACTCCAAGTTTAAAAAACAAAAGTTTTATTTACAATAAATTCATATTAAGTTTTATTATAATTATTAATTATACTAAAATTGATTATTTTATTCTTTTTTTTACTTTGGAGAAAGTCAAAATTATTTAATTTTTTTTTTTTTTTTTTTACACTAATTTGCCGAGTAATGAGGCAAAGTGGAAAAAGGGAAAAAAAAATTAAAAACTTCGCTTATTCATGGATTAACAAAAATCCATTTGTGTTCAATTTGCTTATAAGAAAAAAAAATTAAATAGTAAAAAATTAAATGAAAATCTATTTGCCACTAAATTATACAAAAAAAAAAAAACACACCAAAAAAATAATAAATAAAGGTCCAAAAACGCTCGACAAATACATACCCAAATTAAAAAATTATTGAAAAAAAAAATTACTTTAAAATGGGCTAAATAACCCCATTTTTATTGTTTGGGGGGTGTGTTTGTTAAAATACACACCCCCAATATTTCAAAAAAAAAAAATTAAAAAAAGTTCAAAATGGGCTTTTAGCCCATTTTGATTTTTAGTGAAGGAGTGGGTGTTTGGCGTGTAACTCGACAAACACCCACATACATTTTAAAAAATAAATAAATAAATAAAAAAGAAAATTTAGATGTGTGTTTGTCGAGTTGCTCGACGAACACACACTCACATCAATGAAAATGGGCTTAACCTTTTAAGCCCATTTTGACTTTACAAATTTTTTTTTTTATATAATTTTTTATTTTAATCCGTAAAACCTTTGAATTGTAAATAATTTTTTATCTTTTTTCTGATTATTCTAAATAAATCTCGCATATGTTTAAGAATCAAATTTATAAAAAAAAAAAAAAATAGTGAATTAGAAATTAACCATTCGGCGCCATCGACAACATTATTTTTGAAATATTTTTGACTTTGTGGTATGTGGCATTTTATTCATATAAATAATTGAGCAACTAAGCAATCTCAAATTTCGGTTTGTCGAGTTCTTTGATAATTAAGCACACGCATAGTTTTTTACTCTATCATTTATTATAACATTGTATAATAAATTATATATGATATAAAATTATTATAATATACTTTATTTTAACAATTAAAAAAAAAAAAATTAAATAAGGCTTTCTCGAGAAAGCCTCAACCAAAGTATAAAAAAAAAAAAAAAAAAAATTATTGGTGGCTTTCTCGAGTAACTCGAGAAAGCCACAAAGAAAAATATTTTTTGGTGGCTACCACCAAATTTTTTTTGTTATGTACTTTTTTTTTTTTTTTTTTTTGGTGGCTTTCTCAGGAAGCCACCAAATTTTTTTTTTTTTATTCTTTTTACTTTCTCCAGAAAGTCCAAAATTATTTAAATTTTTTTTTTTTTTTTTTTTACTAATTTGCCGAGTTATGAGGCAAAGTGGGGAAAAATGTAAAAAAAAAATTAAAACTTCGCTTATTCATGGATTAACAAAAATTCATTTGTGTTCAATTTACTTATAAGAAAAAAAAATTAAATAGTAAAAAATTAAATGAAAATCTATTTGCTACTAAATTATAGAAAAAAAACACACCAAAAAATAATAAATAAAGGTCCAAATCGCTCGACAAATACATACCCAAATTATAAAATTATAAAAAAAAAAAAAAATACTTTAAAAGGGCTAAAAACCCCATTTTTATTGTTTGGGGTGTGTGTTTGTTAAAATACACACCCCAATATTTAAAAAAAAAAAAAAAAAAATTTAAAAAAGTTTCAAAATGGGCTTTTAGCCCATTTTGATTTTAGTGAGGTGGGTGTTTGTCGTGTAACTCGACAAACACCCACATACAATTTTTAAAAAATAAAATAAACAAAAAGCAAATTTAGGTGTGTGTTTGTCGAGTTTCTCGACAAACACACACTCATATCAATGAAAATGGGCTTAACCTTTTAAGCCCATTTTGACTTTTACAATTTTTTTTTATATATAATATTTTATTTTAATCAAGAAAACCTTTGAATTGTAAAGTAAATTTTTATATTTTTTTTACTGATTATTCTAAATAAATGTGCATATGTTTAAGAATCAAATTTATAAAAAAAAAAAAAAAATAGTGAATTAGAAATTAACCGTTCACGCCATCGACAACATTATTTTTGAAATATTTTTGACTTTGTGGTATGTGGCATTTTATTCATATAAATAATTGAGCAACTTCGGCAATCTCAAATTTCGGTTTGTCGAGTTTTTTATAATTTAAGCACATGCATAGTTTTTTTTACTCTATCATTTATTATAACATTGTATAATAAATTATATATAATATAAAATTATTATAATATACTTTATTTTAACAATTATAACAACACGATTGGAATGCAAATTTATTATAATAATTATGTCAATTTATTATACTAATTATATAAATTTTATTAAAATAATCAATTTTTAGTATAATTAATAATTATAATAAAACTTAATATGAATTTATTGTAAATAAAACTTTTGTTTTTTAAAGTTGGAGTTTGTGGCTTATAATTGATCGATATATTTAATTATTATAATATATTTTATTTTATTTTATTTTAACAATTATGATAACACAGGTGTCAAAAAATTGATGTCGAGTAACTCGACCAATTTATTTTTAATAAATTATTGTTGAATAACTTGACAAACCAAAGATATTAATTTTATTATAAAAAAAAAAAATATTTGTCGAGTAACTTGATAAAAATCCAAAAAATGGTCAAATTGAACTTTCAACAAAATTTAAATATTGGGGATGGTCAATGACATAAAAATAAAATTATGGGTCAATTAGTTAAAATTTAAAAGTTGGGACCAAAACAACAATTTAAAAAAAATTTGAACTTTGTCGCCAGTTCTTGAACAAAGTTCTTGAATTTTTTCCCACACTTTGTCGAGTAACTCGACAAAGTGGTAAATGATGAAATTTTTTATTATTATTTTTGGCCACTTTGTCGAGTTCCTCGACAAAGTGGTAAAGTTGATTTTTTTTTTTTTTTCATTTTTTATTTTGGCTTTCTCAACAAAGTGAGAAAGAGTTTGAAATATTTTTTTTTTTGGTTTACTCGACAAAGTGGGAAAGAGTTGAATTTTTTTTTTTACTTCCTTGACAAAGTCTTTGAAATAAATTTTTTTTTTTGTATGTGGGCTTTTAGCTTAAATATTTTTGTGATAAAAACTTATTTGACATATAAAACGATCGCCGAACGATACGAAATTTTCAGGGGACATATAATACTCAGGTAGCTACCACATATTAAAATTGGTAGTCCGACGGCATGTTTAGGCATACTAAAATGCTCACCGAAACCTCCTAGGCAGGTTTTTTTAATTCATGCCGTCGACAGTTTACAAAATTGTCCATAAATTGAGTTATATAACATAAAATTATGTAAAACCAAAGCCAATCGTTAGGCAACCCATAGGGCTATCGTCTCCAACTGGAAATATGTAAAAATACTTAATATATAAGGTGCATTAAATTTTGAGTTGGACAATGTAAACCGCATCTTAGGAAAATATGAAGTTTAGCAAAACCTTTCAAGTTCACATCATTAACGTGTAACCAAAACATGGGAATCCACTAAAACTACCACAAAACCAAGGTCCACAAAAGTTTAAGAAGATATTTACACTACTTAAAGTTTTTTGATTGGTTTATAATATCGATTCCGGCACGCCGACGGCATAAATCCGAAAAACTGTCTAGGAGGTTTCGCGATGAGTATTTTAGTATGCCTAAACATGCCGTCGGACAACCAATTTTTGATATGTGGTAGCTACCTGAGTATTCTATGTCCCATGAAAATTTCAGATTGCTGGTGATCGTTTTCTATGTCAAAGAATTTTTTGTTACTCCATGACCAGGTGAATAAAATTTTCAAAATAAGGGCAGTGTTACAAAAATTTCTTTCACCCGGTCATGGAGTAACAAAAATTTGTTTGACATAGAAAACGATAACCGAAAATTATGAAATTTTCAGGAAACATAGAATACTCATTTAGCTAACACATATAAAAAATTGATAGTCCGACGGCATGTTTGCTGACTAAAATGCTCACCGTAACACCCTAGGCAGTTTCTCGGATTCATACGGTCGCAGTTTACAAAATTGTCCATAACTTGAGTTATATACCATGAATTTATGTGAAACCAAAGCCAATGGTTAGGTAACCCATAGAGCTATCGTTTCCAACTGGAATTATGTAAAAATACTTAATATATAAGGTGCAGTATATTTTGAGTTGGTCAACAGAAAGTGCAGTTTGGAGAAACAATTCACCCAATCATGGAGCAAAGAAAATTTTTTTGACATAGAAAACGATCACCGAACAATATGAAATTTTCAAGGAACGTAGAATGCCCATGTAGCTACACATATAAAAATTTGATAATCCGACGGCATGTTTTGACACACTAAAATGTTCACCGAAACATCCAGGGTAGTTTTCGGATTCATGCTGTCGCACTTTACAAAAGTATCCATAACTTGAGTTATATAACGTGAAATTATGTGAAACCAAAGCCAATGGTTAGGTAACCCGTAGGGATATTGTCTCAAACTGGAATTATGTAAAAATACGTAATGTATAAGCTGCAGCAAATATTTAAGTTGGACAACAAAAACTGCATTTTAGAGAAAATGAAATTTACCAAAACCTTTAGGAATCGATTGTATTTCGTCCTTTGTTCCCATAGCAAACCGGAGATAAAAAGCACCAAATTTGATGACTTATGAAAGGGAAAATGAATATATATTGACTATAATATATAAGAAGTCAATAATTGCGGAATAAAACTTAATATGAATATATTGTAAATAAAACATTTGTTTTTTAAAGTTGCAGTTGGTGGCTTATAACTTATCGATATATTAAATTATTATAATATATTATATTTTATTTTATTTTAACAATTATGATAACACAGTAGAATGCAAATTTATTATAATAATTATGTCAATTTATTACAATAATCAATCTATTATACACTGGAATAAAACGTTTACACAACAAATCTATAGAACAAATTTAACATAAAATGTTATCAAATTATTTAGAAAAAAAAATAAAAATCAAATGTTATCGACTTAAAAAATTTATTTTTCAAATTGCATGTATACAATTTGTTTATAACATAAAACAAAAAGTTTAAGCATTATCATTAATTGTTGATTTTTTTCTATTTTTTTCCTCTTTATTTCAGTAGGATGTTTCGGTAAGCATTTTAGTAAGCCGAAACATGCCGTCGGAGTATCAAATTTTGATATGTGGTAGCTACATGAGTATTCTATGTTCCTTGAAAATTTCATATTTTTCGGTGATCGTTTTCTATGTCAAATGAATTTTTTTTAATACATGACTAAGTGAAATTTTGAAATTTTTTTTTTTTTTACCTTTTTCCCCACTTTGTCTTATAACTCGGCAAAATTAGTATTTTTTTTTTAAAAAAAAATTTCTCAAATGACTTTCTCGAGTTACTTGAGAAACCCAACAAAAAAAAAAAAAAAAAAAATTAAATAAGGCTTTCTCGAGAAAGCCACAACCAAAGAAAAAGAAAAAAAAAAAAAAAAATTATTGGTTGCTTTCTCGAGTAACTCGAGAAAGCCACCAAATTTTTTTGTAATGTATTTTTTTTTTTTTTTATTCTTTTTTTACTTTCTCCAGAAAGTCCAAAATTATTTAATTTTTTTTTTTTTTTTTTTTTACTAATATGCCGAGTTATGAGGCAAAGTGGGAAAAATAAAAAAAAATTAAAACTTCGCTTATTCATGGATTAACAAAATTCATTTGTGTTCAATTTGCTTATAAGAAAAAAAAATTAAATAGTAAAAATTAAATGAAAATCTATTTGCTACTAAATTATAGAAAAAAAAAAAACACACCAAAAAAAATAATAAATAAAGGTCCAAATTTCGACAAATACATACCCAAATTAAAAATTATAAAAAAAAAAAAAATTACTTTAAAATGGGCTAAAAACCCCATTTTTATTGTTTGGGGTGTGTGTTTGTTAAAATACACACCCCAATATTTTTAAAAAAAAAAAAAAATTTTAAAAGTTTCAAAATGGGCTTTTAGCCCATTTTGATTTTTAGTGAAGGAGTGGGTGTTTGTCGTGTAACTCGACAAACACCCACATACAATTTTTTAAAAAATAAAATAAACAAAAAGCAAATTTAGGTATGTGTTTGTCGAGTTTCTCGACAAACACACACTCATATCAATGAAAATGGGCTTAACCTTTTAATCCCATTTTGACTTTACAATTTTTTTTTTATATAATTTTTTTATTTTAATCAAGAAAACCTTTGAATTGTAAAGTAAATTTTTTATATTTTTTTTACAGATTATTCTAAATAAATGCTTCGCATATGTTTAAGAATCAAATTTATAAAAAAAAAAAAAATAGTGAATTAGAAATTAACCGTTCACGCCATCGACAACATTATTTTTGAAATATTTTTGACTTTGTGGTATGTGGCATTTTATTCATATAATAATTGAGCAACTCGGCAATCTCAAATTTCAGTTTGTCGAGTTTTTTGATAATTTAAGCACATGCATAGTTTTTTTACTCTATCATTTATTATAACATTGTATAATAAATTATATATAATATAAAATTATTATAATATACTTTATTTTAACAATTATAACAACACAGTGGAATGCAAATTTATTATAATAATTATGTCAATTTATTATACTAATTATATAAATTTTATTAAAATAATCAATTTTTAGTATAATTAATAATTATAATAAAACTTAATATGAATTTATTGTAAATAAAACTTTTGTTTTTTAAAGTTGGAGTTGGTGGCTTATAACTGATCGATATATTAAATTATTATAATATATTTTATTTTATTTTATTTTAACAATTATGATAACACAGTGTCAAAAATTGATGTCGAGTAACTCGACCAATTTATTTTTTAATAAATTATTGTTGAATAACTTGACAAACCAAAGATATTAATTTTATTATTAAAAAAAAATATTTGTCGAGTAACTTGATAAAAATCAAAAAAATGGTCAAATTGGACTTTCAACAAAATTTAAATATTGGGGATGGTCAATGACATAAAAATAAAAATTATAGGTCAATTAGTTAAAAATTTAAAAAGTTGGGACCAAAGGACAATTTAAAAAAAAAAATTTGAACTTTGTCGGGTTATGAACAAAGTTCTTGAATTTTTTTTCCACACTTTGTCGAGTAACTCGACAAAGTGGTAAATGATGAATTTTTTTTTTTATTTTTTGGCCACTTTGTCGAGTTCCTCGACAAAGTGGTAAAGTTGGAATATTTTTTTTTTTTGTTTTCATTTTTTATTTTGGCTTTCTCAACAAAGTGAGAAAGAGTTTGAAATATTTTTTTTTTTTTTTTTTTTTACTTCCTTGACAAAGTCTTTGAAATAATTTTTTTTTGTGTGTGGGCTTTTAGCTCAAATTTTTTGTGATAAAAAATTATTTGACATAGAAAACGATCACCGAACGATCACGAAATTTTCAGGGACATATAATACTCAGGTAGCTACCACATATTAAAAATTGGTAGTCCGACGGCATGTTTAGGCATACTAAAATGCTCACCGAAACCTCCTAGGCAGTTTTTGAATTCATGCCGTCGACAGTTTACAAAATTGTCCATAAATTGAGTTATATAACATAAAATTATGTAAAACCAAAGCCAATCGTTAGGCAACCCATAGGGCTATCGTCTCCAACTGGAAATATGTAAAAATACTTAATATATAAGGTGCATTAAATTTTGAGTTGGACAACGTGAACCTGCATCTTAGAAAAATATGAAGTTTAGCAAAACCTTTCAAGTTCACATCATTAACGTGTAACCAAAACATGGGAATCCACTAAAACTACCACAAAACCAAGGTCCACAAAAGTTTAAGAAGATATTTACACTACTTAAAGTTTTTTGATTGGTTTATAATATCGATTCCGGCACGCCGACGGCATAAATCCAAAAAACTGTCTAGGAGGTTTCGCGATGAGTATTTTAGTATGCCTAAACATGCCGTCGGACAACCAATTTTTGATATGTGGTAGCTACCTGAGTATTCTATGTCCCATGAAAATTTCGTATTGTTCGGTGATCGTTTTCTATGTCAAAGAATTTTTTGTTACTCCATGACCAGGTGAATAAAATTTTCAAAATAAGGGCAGTGTTACAAAAATTTCTTTCACCCGGTCATGGAGTAACAAAATTTGTTTGACATAGAAAACGATAACCGAAAATTATGAAAATTTCAGGAAACATAGAATACTCATTTAGCTAACACATATAAAAATTGATAGTCCGAAGGCATGTTTCGGCTGACTAAAATGCTCACCGTAACACCCTAGACAGTTTCTCGGATTCATACGGTCGCAGTTTACAAAATTGTCCATAACTTGAGTTATATACCATGAATTTATGTGAAACCAAAGCCAATGGTTAGGTAACCCATAGAGCTATCGTTTCCAACTGGAATTATGTAAAAATACTTAATATATAAGGTGCAGCATATTTTTGAGTTGGTCAACAGAAAGTACAGTTTGGAGAAACAATTCACCCAATCATGGAGCAAAGAAAATTTTTTTGACATAGAAAACGATCACCGAACAATATGAAATTTTCAAGGAACGTAGAATGACCATGTAGCTACCACATATAAAAATTTGATAATCCGACGGCATGTTTTGACACACTAAAATGTTCACCGAAACATCCAAGGCAGTTTCTCGGATTCATGCTGTCGCACTTTACAAAAGTGTCCATAACTTGAGTTATATAACATGAAATTATGTGAAACCAAAGCCAATGGTTAGGTAACCCGTAGGGATATTGTCTCAAACTGGAATTATGTAAAAATACGTAATGTATAAGCTGCAGCAAATATTTAAGTTGGACAACAAAACTGCATTTTAGAGAAAATGAAATTTAGCAAAACCTTTAGGAATCGATTGTATTTCGTCCTTTGTTCCCATATAGCAACTCGGAGATAAAAAGCACCAAATTTGATGACTTATGAAGGGAAAATGAATATATATTGACTATAATATATAAGAAATCAATAATTGTGGAATAAAACTTAATATGAATATATTGTAAATAAAACATTTGTTTTTAAAGTTACAGATTGGTGGCTTATAACTTATCGATATATTAAATTATTATAATATATTATATTTTATTTTATTTTAACAATTATGATAACACAGAGAATGCAAATTTATTATAATAATTATGTCAATTTATTACAATAATCAATCTATTATACTTTGGAATAAAACGTTTACACAACAAATCTATAGAACAAATTTAACATAAAATGTTATCAAATTATTTAGAAAAAAAAATAAAATCAAATGTTATCGATTTAAAAATTTATTTTTCAAATTGCATGTATACAATTTGTTTATAACATAAAACAAAAAGTTTAAGCATTATCATTAATTGTTGATTTTTTCTATTTTTTCCTCTTTATTTCAAAGATGGGATGTTTTGTAAGCATTTTAGTAAGTGAAACATGCCGGTTGAGTATCAAATTTTGATATGTGGTAGCTACATGAGTATTCTATGTTCCTTGAAAATTTCATATTTTTCGGTGATCGTTTTCTATGTCAAATGAATTTTTTTTAATACATGACTAAGTGAAATTTTGATTTTTTTTTTTTTTACCTTTTTCCCACTTTGTCTTATAACTCGGCAAAATTAGTATTTTTAAAATTTTTTTTTCCCAAATGACTTTCTCGAGAAAGCCACAACCAAAAAAAAAAAAAAAAATTGTGGCTTTCTCGAGTAACTCGAGAAAGCTACAAAAAAAAAAATTTTTTTGGTGGCCCACCAAAAAATTTTTTTGTTATTATTTTTTTTTTTTTTTTTTTTTGGTGGCTTTCTCATGAAGCCACCAAAATTTTTATTATTTTTTTACTTTCTCCGAAAGTCCAAAATTATTTAATTTTTTTTGTTTTTTTTTTTTTTTACTAATTTGTCGAGTTATGAGGCAAAGTGGGAAAAAGGTAAAAAAAAAAATTAAAACTTCGCTTATTCATGGATTAACAAAAATTCATTTGTGTTCAATTTGCTTATAAGAAAAAAAAAATTAAATAGTAAAAATTAAATGAAAATCTATTTGCTACTAAATTATAGAAATAAAAACACACCAAAAAAAATAATAAATAAAGGTCCAAATACGCTCGACAAATACATACCCAAATTAAAAAATTATAAAAAAAAATTACTTTAAAATGGGCTAAAAACCCCATTTTTATTGTTTGGGGTGTGTGTTTGTTAAAATACACACCCCAATATTTAAAAAAAAAAAAAAATTAAAAGTTTCAAAATGGGCTTTTAGCCCATTTTGATTTTTAGTGAAGGAGTTGGTGTTTGTCGTGTAACTCGACAAACACCCACATCTAATTTAAAAAATATAAAATAAATAAAAAGCAAATTTAGGTGTGTGTTTGTCGAGTTTCTCGACAAACACACACTCATATCAATGAAAATGGGCTTAACCTTTAAGCCCATTTTGACTTTACTTTTTTTTTTTTTATATAATTTTTTTATTTTAATCAAGAAAACTTTTGAATTGTAAAGTAAATTTTTTATATTTTTTTACTGATTATTCTAAATAAATCGCATATGTTTAAGAATCAAATTTATAAAAAACAAAAAATAGTGAATTAGAAATTAACCGCTCACGCCATCGACAACATTATTTTTGAAATATTTTTGACTTTGTGGTATGTGGCATTTTATTCATATAAATAATTGAGCAACTCGGCAATCTCAAATTTCGAGTTTGTCGAGTTTTTGATAATTTAAGCACATGCATAGTTTTTTTACTCTATCATTTATTATAACATTGTATAATAAATTATATATAATATAAAATTATTATAATATACTTTATTTTAACAATTATAACAACACGTTGGAATGCAAATTTATTATAATAATTATGTCAATTTATTATACTAATTATATAAATTTTATTAAAATAATCAATTTTAGTATAATTAATAATTATAATAAAACTTAATATGAATTTATTGTAAATAAAACTTTTGTTTTTTAAAGTTGGAGTTGGTGGCTTATAACTGATCGATATATTAAATTATTATAATATATTTTATTTTATTTTATTTTAACAATTATGATAACACAGTGTCAAAAATTGATGTCGAGTAACTCGACCAATTTATTTTTTGATAAATTATTGTTGAATAACTTGACAAACCAAAGATATTAATTTTATTATAAAAAAAAATATTTGTCGAGTAACTTGATAAAAATCCAAAAAAATGGTCAAATTGGACTTTCAACAAAATTTAAATATTGGGGATGGTCAATGACATAAAAATAAAAATTATGGGTCAATTAGTTAAAAATTTAAAAAGTTGGGACCAAAAGAACAATTTAAAAAAAAAAATTTGAACTTTGTCGGGTTACTGAACAAAGTTCTTGAATTTTTTTTTTCCCACACTTTGTCGAGTAACTCGACAAAGTGGTAAATGATGAAATTTTTTTTATTATTATTTTTTGGCACTTTGTCGAGTTTCCTCGACAAAGTGGTAAAGTTGGAATATTTTTTTTTTTTTTTTGTTTTCATTTTTATTTTGGCTTTCTCAACAAAGTGAGAAAGAGTTTGAAATTTTTTTTTTTTTTTTGGCTTACTCGACAAAGTGGGAAAGAGTTGTTTTTTTTTTTTTTTTACTTCCTTGACAAAGTCTTTGAAATAAATTTTTTTTTTTTTTTTGTGTGGGCTTTTAGCTCAAATTTTTTGTGATAAAAATTATTTGACATAGAAAACGATCACCGAACGATACGAAATTTTCAGGGGGACATATAATACTCAGGTAGCTACCACATATTAAAAATTGGTAGTCCGACGGCATGTTTAGGCATACTAAAATGCTCACCGAAACCTCCTAGGCAGTTTTTGAATTCATGCCGTCGACAATTTACAAAATTGTCCATAAATTGAGTTATATAACATAAAATTATGTAAAACCAAAGCCAATCGTTAGGCAACCCATAGGGCTATCGTCTCCAACTGGAAATATGTAAAAATACTTAATATATAAGGTGCATTAAATTTTTGAGTTGGACAACAAAACGCATCTTAGAAAAATATGAAGTTTAGCAAAACCTTTCAAGTTCACATCATTAACGTGTAACCAAAACATGGGAATCCACTAAAACTACCACAAAACCAAGGTCCACAAAAGTTTAAGAAGATATTTACACTACTTAAAGTTTTTGATTGGTTTATAATATCGATTCCGCACGCCGACGGCATAAATCCGAAAAACGTCTAGGAGGTTTCGCGATGAGTATTTTAGTATGCCTAAACATGCCGTCGGACAACCAATTTTGATATGTGGTAGCTACCTGAGTATTCTATGTCCCATGAAAATTTCGTATTGTTCGGTGATCGTTTTCTATGTCAAAGAATTTTTGTTACTCCATGACCGGTGAATAAAATTTTCAAAATAAGGGCAGTGTTACAAAAATTTCTTTCACCCGGTCATGGAGTAACAAAAATTTGTTTGACATAGAAAACGATAACCGAAAAATATAAAATTTTCAAGAAACATAGAATACTCATTTAGCTAACACATATAAAAATTGATAGTCCGACGGCATGTTTCGCTAACTAAAATGCTCACCGTAACACCCTAGGCAGTTTCTCGATTCATACGGTCATGAGTTTACAAAATTGTCCATAACTTGAGTTATATACCATGAATTTATGTGAAACCAAAGCCAATGGTTAGGTAACCCATAGAGCTATCGTTTCCAACTAGAATTATGTAAAAATACTTAATATATAAGGTACAGCATATTTTTGAGTTGGTCAACAGAAAGTGCAGTTTGGAGAAACAATTCACCCAATCATGGAGCAAAGAAAATTTTTTTGACATAGAAAACGATCACCGAACAATATGAAATTTTCAAGGAACGTAGAATGCCCATGTAGCTACCACATATAAAAATTTGATAATCCGACGGCATGTTTTGACACACTAAAATGTTCACCGAAATATCCAAGGCAGTTTCTCGGATTCATGCTGTCGCACTTTACAAAAGTGTCCATAACTTGGGTTATATAACATGAAATTGTGTGAAACCAAAGCCAATGGTTAGGTAACCCGTGAGGGATATCGTCTCAAACTGGAATTATGTAAAAATACGTAATGTATAAGCTGCAACAAATATTTAAGTTGGACAACAAAACTGCATTTTAGAGAAAATGAAATTTAGCAAAACCTTTAGGAATCGATTGTATTTCGTCCTTTGTTCCCCACAACAACCGGAGATAAAAAGCACCAAATTTGATGACTTATGAAGGGAAAATGAATATATATTGACTATAATATATAAGAAGTCAATAATCATGGCTAAAAGACACTAATATATGTATATTAAAACAAATAAAAGAAAAGAAAAGATGAAGAAGCCAAAAATGCGCCAAAGATATTAATTTAATATACAAAAGTGTCAAAATATTAGGACAAAATGGTGAGATTTGGACAAAATTAAGACTAATACAACATCAAAACGACGTCGCGTTGGTTGAAGGGTGAATAGTAATGTGCCATGACACTTATACTATAGTATATATATATATATATATATATATATATATATATATTTGGCAATTAAGTGTGTAAATCTATATATGCATGGTCCGTGTACGCATACATATATAAATACAAAATCTTTATATAATACCAAAATTTTGCAGCCCAATTTGAGCAGAATCATCAATCTATATGCTAATTTCACAAATCTCCAATACCACAAAATCTTTCCATATTACATTTGGAAAACCTAAGTTCACAAATCTCATTATTTTCCTTTGCTCTAAAATAAGAAAAATCAACCTCATATTTTTCTCCTACTCTTTAATTGTTGTGGACAGCCATTGGAGTTTGTATTCTCTGTTCAAGTCATGAAAGAATTCTTGTATTAAATAATTACTTTTTTTTTTCTCATATTTTTGCTTGCCTTTGTGATAGGCAGACTTGTAGAGCTGTTTTTAGATTAGTAAGTTGTGTTTATTCTTTCTATAGTGGTTAATATGAATTAATTTTTACTCTTTCATTCGTTTTGTTACTTTTCTTTCATAGGTAAAGAAATGTCAATCGATAAGAGTTGGACATTGCAGGATCGATAGGGGTTCAAGATCTTCATTCTCGGTTGAAATCTGTGCGAGACATTCTTAAATCGCATTCTTGAAGAGATTCTTTGGCGGCCTATTCAACATGATGCATCTCTGTCTAATGGTACAAATGGTGATAATTAGTGAGTTTTTGACTTCTTCTTTTTTCGGTGGTAATAGATATATATTTTTCTTCAATCGAGACAACAGTCTGTAACTCTATATTTCTTGTTTTTATATTGAGAATACCAATGGTTGAACTCGGTGTAATCTTTTTTAAGTCATATCATTTGATATTGACATATAGTTGTAGTTGGTATTGTGATATTTTAATTTATTGAAGGTCTATGGAAATTTTAGTTTTTGTTAATGTTATTTATTTTCTTTACTTCTTATAATTATTTATGGTTGTGGGTAAGATTTGCTTATAGTATGATGTGTATGGGTGAAAGTTATGGAGCCATGATATTATTTTTGCCAAGAATATTTCTCGTTATTTTAATATTCGGTAATTAATATAGACTTTTTACAACCAATTCTTTGTTGTTAAAAAGAAAGGCAACTAAATTCTTGTTGCTTCAATATTGTTCATTTATCGACCAAAATAATTAGTACAATGACAAATCAAGCGGTTGTTGAAACAAAATCGATTTTCAATATTAAATATTAACGACCATTCTTTTTGTTGTTGAAATGAAAGACAACTAAACTTTGGTTGCTTTATTGTAATTTAATGACAAAATAATTAATACAACGACAAATCTGTTGAAATTAAAATCGATTGTCACTATTAAATATTAACGACCATTTATTTCGTTATTGAAATGAAAGGCAACTAAAATTTGGTTGCTTTTATTGTATTTTAACGACAAAATATTTGATACAACAACTGAACAAGTGGTTGGGAAATAAAAACTGCTTGTCACTATTAAATATTAACGACCATTTACTTTGTTGTTGAAATGAAATGCAACTAAAATTTGGTTGCTTTTATTATATTTTAACGACAAAAATCTTTGATACAACAACCAAATAAGTGGTAGGGATAAAAAGAATCGGTTGTCAATACAAACTTTTTACGAGCGAGTTATTTAGTTCTTTGAAACATTACATTTAACGACCAAACCTTTTGTAGTCGTTGAATACATTCGCCAACACCTCTTTGCCAACCAACGAACGACCAACTGATTTTGGTTGTTGAATGTAATCAATAACCAAAAATGTATATTTTACGACCATTTTTATACTGATTGAATGTGATATTTCTTGTAGTGCAAAACAATTGGATAAAATATGTATTGACTTCTTATTTTATTATTATTATTATTATTTGTAAAAAAGGTTGCTTTCTATATATTTTCTTATTAAAAAGTTAATTAATCAGGTAAGTGTTTCTTTTTTCATTAAAATAATAAATCATAATCTACCAGAGTTGAGTATGAGATGTCTGTTAGATTCAGATAAATAACGACGAAAGATCATACTTTTACAATTTATTAGTTGCATTTTTATTACAATATATTTAATTTCAAATGTTTCAAAAATATTTTTTTATGGAAATTTGAGCATTTTAGAATTTATATATCTTAAAATATGCTATATAAAGTGATTAAATATGTTATAGAGCATGGACATTTTGGGCTATAGATACCAAACCTATGTAATACATCAATTTACGTACTCATTCCTACATATCGCACTAACATAACTGGTTTACTTAAATGCATTTAATACTAGCGTGTGAATTTCAAGATATTGTTACAATGATCATAAAAACGTTGGTAGGATTTATTCGATGAAATTGTACAAAGAAACTACTAAAATCGAAATGAAATGAATTAATTAGAATTGTCAAACTCAAGTGTCATTGTTATACTATTCTATTTGACATTAATATTACATATATTTATAATGTAATTCGTCGCGAAAATAAAAGAAAAAGAAAAAAGGTCTTAACAAGTAAGAATCATTTGTTAGTGCACATTATCATATCTAGGTATAAAAAAAATAGTGAAATTAAAAAAAAATGAAATTTTCATTCATATTAGTAAATGGAAAAAAAATGATGAATTGGAAGCAAAACATAGAGTTGAGTGGTCTTTTTGAAATAAATTAAAGATAAGTAAAATGAAGTTATGACAAATTGAACTCCACCCCTCTAATATTGATTAAAAGTCATGTTGTACCATGTAAAGAAAAATAGGCACGTTAAAATTGTGCAACATATTTCTTTAATTAATTAGTAAAATAGCTATATTTTTTGTATTTTCAACTCTTGTCTATTCTTAAAAGTTAAGTCATCTTGTACTATGCGTGTCTAACAATTTAGACACTTAAGAAACTAGAGCGTTTGAACATATTTCACGATATAGCTATTTACCTATTCTTATCTACTATTTCGTATACCCGCTATTATCAATGAGAACGAACAGAAAATGAAGGAGCTAAAATGACTCCAGATTTCTTCTTGTATTTCATCTGATTGAAGTAATACAATAAAAGTAGCTTATATAGCTGCATAGAACATACAATGAACGTGTTGATCACATGTGCTGTTATACCAGCAAAGCTAACAAAATTAAAATGGTTAAAACAAAAAATAGTTATAGCA
The DNA here is from genome assembly GCA_023638005.1 of Forsythia suspensa. NCBI lineage: Eukaryota > Viridiplantae > Streptophyta > Magnoliopsida > Lamiales > Oleaceae > Forsythia > Forsythia suspensa. The sequence goes on from CM042670.1 coordinate 1,476,247, forward strand.
TTCAGTTGGTTTATAGCTGGTGCATGTGCAGTATGTCTTCTCTAGTGCATGTGCAGTCTTTAATACTTCCCCTCAAGATGGAGTGTAGATGTTGATCAAACCCATCTTGTTGGATAGCTCTTTAAAATGTTCAGGGAGTAGGGCTTTAGTAAAGATATCTGCTAGTTGATTCCTTAAAGAGATGTGTAATGTTTTGATGACTCCAACTTGAATTTTCTCTCGACCAAGGTGGCAATCAATTTCAATGTCTTTGGTTCGTTCATGGAATACTGGGTTCGCAGCAATGTAAAGTGCTGCCTGGTTGTCACAATATAGTATTGCTGTTTTGGTGTGTGGTATACCAATTTCTTTCAATATGGATAGCAGCCCAAGGGAGCTCGCAGTAGCATTGGCCATGGATCTATATTCAACTTCAGCAGAGGACCTGGAAATGGTTTGTTGTTTCTTGGACTTCCAAGAGATTAAGGAATCTCCAAGGAAAACACAGAAACCAGAAAATGGACCTCCTAGTATCTGAACAAGTAGCCCAATCCGCATCAGAAAACACTTTCAATTTGAACCATTGGACATGTAGCTTCCGCAGATAAGCCTTGAGGTGCACCCGAGAACCGATGGATAAAATAGGCCTTGCCCTGAATTTTCTTTTATGTAATGTAAAACTCGTTGAATTTGCCTTCAAGTGGGGAAGTCTTGGATTGCTTAGAAACCGACTAAGCCTACTAACAGATTATGAAATGTTAGGTCTTGTTATGGTCAAATAAAGGAGCTTCCCAATCATTCTTCTCTCATACACCATGGGATCTTTAAGTAGCTCTCCATCTTCCCGATTAAGTTTCAAGTTGGCCTCCATAGGGTACTCATAGATTTGCAACCTCGTAATCCCACATTGTTGAGTAATTGCAAAGCATAAGCCCTTTGAGAAATTGAAATCCTTTCTCAGATCTTGCTATTTCTAATCCAAGAAAATACCTCAAAGTGCCAATATCTTTAAACTTAAATCGGTATGCAAGGAAATTTTGAATGCCTTAATGACCTCCTCATTATTGCTTGCTAATATAATGTCATCAACATACACAAGTAACAAGTAATAGGATAAAACCGGTGGACATATGTTGTATGAACAAAGATTGATCGATGGTGATTGTATGAATCCTTCTTCACGTAAAGCTTGAGAAAACTTGGCATACCATTGTCTAGATGCTTGTTTTAAATCATATTGAGGATTTGTGTAATTTGCATCTTGGATTGTGAGGAAAAGTCTCCCCTTAGGACTATACCCTTGAGGAATAGTCATATAAGCATCTTCAACCAAATCTCCATGAAGAAATGTATTGTTGACATCAAGTTGATGTAACAACCAACCATGCATATAAGCCAAAGCAAGGACCAATTTGACATTTACCGCTTTAGCCAATCGGAGCATAGGTGTCTATGTAATCAACCCCTTCTTGTTCAATGTAGTTTTAGCTACAAGGCGTGTTCTTGTGTCTCTCAACCGATCCATCGAATCGAGTTTAACTTATAGATCCATTTGCAACCAATAGCATGATGTCCGGAGGGAGACAAACTATGGACCAAGTCTTGTTATGATATAGTGCATCCGATTCAGATTTCATGACTTGTTGCTATTGGGAAAAGTATTAGCTTGAGAAAAGGAAGTAGGTTCAGATATGGATGTGATGGAAAGGGCCGTGGCTTTGAAAGTTGGATGAAGTCCTTTATAGCCAATAACATGAGATAAAGGATGAGCTGTAGAGCTTTGAGTATTTAGGTTGCAGTGATAATCATTCAAGTAAGAAGGCTTTTTTGCAATTCTTTTGGATTTGGTCTGTGTTGGATGATTTTGTGGAGTAATGGTAGGTCCTGAAGTTATAGTAGGAGTGTTGGGAATATTTGGAGTTTGCATAACAGGTAAATAGGATTGATTGTCTGATAAAGAGACTGGTAGTACAATTTCAAAAAAAAATGTCCTCAATATCTCTATTGTTGCTTTGGTTATAGTAAGTGATGTCAAATTTTAATTAACTCGCAAGTGTACGAATCTATTGGAATATAGAAAAGTAGTAACGATGTCGATCCCACAGAGACTACTATGGAGAAAGTATAATTTAATCCTAATTAACTATTATTCTATGCTAGTTGAGTCGAAAAGATTTTTGTTGAAATTATTGAATTTAAAGAATAACAAATTATGCTAAAACAATTAAATTGAAGAATCAAGTTGTGTAAAATACCAAGGTTTCGGAATCCACCATTGTTTAACTTAACAATTATCCAATTATTGATTAATTCCCAAAACACACAACAACACGAAATCAATCTATTGTCGTCCCTAAAGATTTATCAATTAAGTCTAGAGGAAGAAAATCTAATTTAGGCTCCCCTTTGCTTCTAACACAAATTACTTAAGCATTTTTCATATCAAATTCCATTGAAAGAAGACAACGAATCAAAGATTACCCAAGCATTCTATGTATCCCAATACGAATAAAAGATGATGAAAAATCAAAAGAAATTAATAGAACCTATTTAAGCATCAAGTATGGATTAATTAAATCAATATCTAACTATCAAAAATACATGATATTTGAGATGAAAGAAATTATATTTAATTAATCTAATCAAGAACAAGCCATGAACGTTAAAACTCTAAAAGAGAATTAAACGAATAACGAAATAATTAATTAATTAAAACAAGATTTCATCGTCTACCTTGGCTAGAGAAGCTTAGAAGAACATAATTAAACTAAAAAAAAAAGAATTAATAAAACCCGGCATAAACTTTAGGAGAATAAATCTTCGAAGAGTTCTTGATCGCCAAAGCGTTGTCTTCTCTTGTTTTCTTCCGTTTTCTCTTAATTCGGCTCCCAAAAATCTCCTATGTTATGAGAATATATCTCATATTTATACTACCCTAATTGTACCCTAAAATATCCCAAAAGATTACAAAATTTGTGGGCCAAAAGATACCTAACAAAATTAGAACAAAAAAAAAAAGGAAACAAAATAAAAATAAAGAATACGCTGAAAATAAGCCTGGGCGATCGCCCAGGCTATTCCCGGGCGATCGCCCAGGTGTGCCCTTTAGGTCCCTGTCCATGTCTTCGGCTTATGGGCGCTCGCCCAGCTTGGTTCTTTTAAGGATTTGCACCTTTGGTCCTTCTGGCCAAAGAAGAACAGTTTGGTCCTTCAACTTTAGGTTTTGATCATTTCGGGTCCTCCATCTTTTCATGACTTCTCGTTTGGTCCTTCAATTTCACATAATCTCCAATTTGGTCCCTCAACTTTGGGTTGAGTGCAATTGAGTCCTCGAACTTATGAGATATCTTCTAATCTATTGCTCTTTTTCGCCTAATCTTCTCCAATTGTTCACAAACGCGCCAAAACCGAAATAGAACAATAATATACTAGATAAGTAGAAAATCAACTATATGACGACATAAAAGATTAATTCAAATGTCAAAATAAGTGCATAAAACATACTTATCAAACACCCCAAACTAAACAATTGTTCGCCCTCGAACAAAAACAAAACAAAAATATAAACTTAAACTAAGCTAATAGAATCAACGGAGATTCGTCAATGCTAAATTTCTTACCATATGCCTCAAGTTCGAAAATAAAGCAACGTCAAGGATATTGAACAATACAAAAATTTTCACTTATCGATGCTCGACCATTCAATGAGTGTGTGAATAGCCAAAATTAAATTTATACATGTATCGATCATGACCAATATTGTGTTGTTGATATTTTAGCAATCCCAAACCCTTTGTAGTCATTTATTTCTTACACCTCTCGTAAATTATCGCACTTCTAATGCTTTTCTCTCAACTCTCGAGGTGTTCTAGCTTAAATTGGTTTCTATTGATCATCACAATACTTTTTTTTTCAAATAAAGTGGTAAAAATCGAACTTGTATTCTTAGAATTAGGATGATGAGTGATTTCTAAATTCTCATCTTCGCCTCTCCGAGGTTCTAACTTAACAATCCCATCGAGCACTTCTACTTCTTTTTTTTTATGCTACTCATGTTAACAGTCTTACATCTTGTGCAATACTTCTCTTTCACTAGCTTTCTGTGTGACCCTTGTAGCGAACTTTGGGCCGATGACTCCCAAGTCGATGACCATAGGGCACTGTGTTTTGAAATACCCTAATGAGACTTAATTGCTCGAGTCCCATGTGTTAATAGAGAAGTGAAGATGTAAACATAAATGATTTTTTTTCAAATTTTTTTTTTTTTTTTATATATATATATGACTCATGAAGCGAAGCTTTAATCGATGACTCCCAAGTCGAAGACCATAGGGCACTGTGTTTTAAAATACCCTAACAAGCTTAATTGCTCGAGTCGATATTTTATTTTATTTTATCAAGAATGAGTAGTGCTCGGTTTAGATTCTTTGACTATAACTTATTCAACCCAAGATGAGACCTAGAAAACCCAAACCATCAAAATTCTTAGGACACAAGTAGTAACTTTAATATCCCCAAACTGCGTTCTCAAAACAGTTTGGTCACTAGCTTAAGGATATAGGAATGTAATTTTTCATAAAGATACTCATCAACAATATCAACACAAACACTCAAGTCATGTTTCCAATAAACGATAAGTCAAGAGTGGCTATGTGCTTCCTTAATCAGGTCTAACATGGATAAGTATTCAGATAAAAGAACGAGTTCAAGTGTTGCTAATATTCTACTAAAAAGGCGCTCAATTTTGAACAGATATCATTATTGGCGGTAAGATATTCAACAGTAACTAGACAAATAAACTATCAAAAATTGTTTTTTTTATTTAAACACAATTATTGCAATTATACAGACCAGGGTGATAAACAAATTCAAAAGACAAATAAGTATCATGACTTGTACCCCACCCCCAAACAAAGACCCTACATTGTCCTCAATGTAAGAACAAAATGAAGCAAATAAAAGGAGGGAAAAGATCAGTTACTCCCAAGATTTAGATGTGGACAAGATAGATCTGGTTGGTTGAAGGTTCGGTTGAACTCCTTGTACATCTCAGGATCAGTAGTAACAACATGCAGTCCTAAAAACAAAAATAGAGAAAACACAAAATAATTTTTTTTTCTTTTGTTATTTTTTTCGTTGTTAATTTTTTTTTTTTTTTTGCGAGTTTAAGATGGATGGGTAGGATCACCCAAATCAATTTCTTCCTCCTCCTCTCGAGAGTGAAACTCCAAATATGGTTTTAATCTTTGACCATTAACTTTAAAAATATCACCATTTTTGGGGTTTTCAACTTCAACAGCTCCATGGGGATAAACGGTATGAACAATAAAAGGGCCTGACCATCTAGAATGTAACTTACCTGGAAATAAATACAGGCGAGAATTATAAAATAGTACTTTTTGACTGGATTGAATGATTTTCTAACTATGTGCTTGTCATGAAAGACCTTCATTCTTTGCTTGTAGAGCTTTGCATTCTCATAGGTGTCGTTTCGAATCTCTTCAAGTTTGGTTAGGTGCAATTTCCTTTTTGACCCTGCTTTCTGTATATCAAAATTGAATTTTTTAATGGCCCAATAAGCCCTATGCTCTAGCTCAACCGGTAGGTGACATGCTTTCCCATACATCAGTCTATAAGGGGACATTCCAATGGGCGTTTTAAAAGCTATTCTATATGCCCACAGTGCATCAGTAAGTCGTAGAGACCAGTCTTTTCTATTAGGTCGAACTGTTTTCTCCAAAATATGCTTAACTTCCCGATTTGAAACCTCTACTTGACCGCTAATTTGTAGGTGATATGGGGTTGCAACCTTGTGTGCGATGGAGTATTTTGCTAGTAGGGTTTGAAAATGTTTATTGCAAAAGTGAGATCCACCATCACTAATAATGGCTCGTGGAGTGCCAAAGCGAGAGAAGATATTGCTTTTCAAAAATGCCACTACACTTTTGTGATTATTAGCCCTACATGGAATTGCCTCGACCCACTTGGAAACATAATCGACACCAACTAATATGTATAGATAACCAAATGATGGAGGAAAGGGTCCCATGAAATCAATCCCCCAGACATCAAAGATCTCAACTAAGAGAATAGGATTAAGCGGCATCATGTTTCTTTTGAAATACTACCCATGCGTTGACACCGTCACACATGAAGAACAGAAAACATGAGTGTCACGAAAAGAGTAGGCCAAGAAACCACATTGCAAAATTTTGGAAGTAGTCTTTTAGCACCGAAATGGCCTCCACAAGCATGGTCATGACAGAAGGATATAACATCGTGGAATTCACTATCCGGACACATCTCCTTATAATTTGATCAACACAATATTTAAACAAATAAGGATCATCCCAAAAGAAATTCCTCACTTCAACTAGGAACTTAGTTCTATCTTGTTTAGTCCAATGTTCGTGAAGTTGGCTCGTAACAAGATAATTAACTATGTCAAGATACCAAGGCGCAACATCAACATTCATAAGTTGTTCATCCGAAACAACTCATTTAATGGTAGTGTTTCTGTATGTAATCAAGCACAAGACGGATAAGTGGTCACCACAACATTTTCGTAACCCTTTTTATCTCTAAATTCAATGTCAAATTCTTGCAAAAGAAAAATCCACCGAATCAACCTAGGTTTAGCATCTTTTTAGTGAGAAGATATTTGAGGGCAGCATGGTTAGAAAAAATAATTACTTTACACCCTACAAGATAAGATCGAAATTTATCTAATACAAATACAAATGCTAGCATTTCTTTCTCTGTAGTAGAATAATTCAATTGTGCATCATTGAGAGTTCTACTAGCATAGTAAATAATGTAAGGCAACCGATCTAATCTCTCGTCCTAAAAACCGCGCCTATAGCATAATCAGATGCATCACACATAAGTTCAAAAGGCAAACTCAAGTCAAGTGGTCGAATGATAGGTGTGGTGGTCAACACTTTCTTAAGTTTTTCAAAAGCTTCCAAGCATGAATCATTAAAGACAAAAGGTGCATCCTTAACAAGTAAATTGCATAAGGGTCTAGAGATTTTACTAAATCATGAATGAATCGTCTATAAAAACTAGAATGCCCAAGGAATGATCTTACTTCTTTCACTGATTCTGGAGGTAGAAGATTAGAGATAAGATCAACTTTAGCCTTGTCAACTTCAATACCACTGCTAGAAATAATGTGGCCAAGAACAATACCTTGTTTGACCATGAAGTGGCATTTTTCCCAATTTAGCACTAAATTCTTTTCCTCACATCTCTGCAAAACTAAGGTTAGATGTCGCAAACATTCATCAAAAGAGTCACCATATACAGAAAAATCATCCATAAACACTTTAAGAAACCTCTCAACCATGTCAGAGAATATGCTAAGCATGCATCTTTGAAAAGTAGCAGGTGCATTACACAAACCAAATGGAATTCTTCTATATGCAAAGGTTACAAAAGGACAAGTGAAAGTAGTTTTTTCTTGATCTTCTGGAGCTATGGGAATTTGATTATAACCAGAATAACCATCTAAGAAACAATAATAATCATGCCCTGCTAGTCTATCAAGCATTTGATCAATGAATGGAAGAGATAAGTGATCTTTTCTAGTGACTAAGTTAATTTTCTATAATCAATGCAAACACGCCATCCTATAGTTACTCTAGTTGGAACCAATTCATTGTTTGTATTAGTAACTACTGTGATACCTAATTTTTTTAGGACAACATGTACTGGACTTACCCATTTGCTATCGGAGATAGGATAAATAATTCCAGCATCTAATAATTTCAGCACTTCAGTTCTCACTACATCCTTCATGTTAGGATTTAACTTACATTGCATCTCTCTAATAGATTTAGAATTCTCCTCAAGATGAATATAATGCATATAATCTACAGGATTTATACCTATTATATCAGCAATGGTCCATCCTAGTGCCTCTTTATGTTCAGTTAAAACACCTAACAACTTATCTTTTTGTGCATCATCAAGGGCAAAAGAGATAATTACAGGTAAAGTGTTGGCCTCTCCTAAGAATGCATACTGCAAAGTGTCAGGCAATGCTTTAAGCTCTAATTTTGGTGGTTGTTGAATTGATGGGATGTTCTTTTTCTCACTTATTGGAAGTGGTTCAATTTTCTGTCTCTATTTAGTTGTATCCATGACAGGAGTTGACTCAAGCAAAGTATTCACTTCATTTATAGCACTATCAACATCAAAATCTGAACCAAAATGAGTTAAACACATCATTAAAGCATCATCAAAATTAGTTGAATCAAAAGAGTCATCAACTAATGCTTTTATCATATCAACATCAGCAACATCCTCATTATCATGTGGTTGCCTGTTGACATTGAAAACATTTAATTCAATTGTTATATTGCCAAAAGACAAATTTGATGACTCCATTCCTCGTAATTAATTACAAGATTAGATGTTGCTAGAAAAGACAACCAAAAATCATAGGAATATGCTTGGTAAAGTCTCGCACAAAGTTGAGTATCAAGTACAATAAAATCAACAGGAAAATAAAACTTGTCAACCTGTATCAAAACATCTTCTACAATTCTACGAGGTACTTTTACAGATCTATCAGTAAGTTGTAAAATAACAGATGTTGGTTTTAACTCGCCTAGCCCAAGTTGCATGTTCACAGAGTAAGGAAGAAGATTGACACTAGCTCCTAAATCTAGCAAAGCCTTCTCAATTTTATGGTTTCCTATGATGCAAGAGATAGTAGGACAACCTGGATCTTTAAATTTTGGAGAGGTATTGCTTTGAATTATAGAGTTAACATGTTTAGTTAAAATGCCTTTTTTGCACACATGTAATTGTCTCTTTTTAGTACATAGGTCCTTCAAAAATTTAGCATAAGTAGGAACTTGCTTAATAGCATCAAGTAAAGGAATGTTTATGCTGACCTGCTTGAAGATTTCCATCATGTCATTGATAGAATTACCTTGCTTTACCTTTGTTAGCTTTTGAGGAAATGGAGCTTTTGGAATGTAGGATGGCTCATTGTCCTCTTTAGGAGCTTCCTGGACTGAATCATCAGTTGAGGTATTACCTGGAGAAACTAGTTGAGATGTGTTTTGCTTTGAAAGATCCACTTTGTTGTCAAACAGTTTGCCACGTCTCAAAGTCATGATAGATTTAGCCTCTTCATGTTGGTTGCTTGAATCGGTCCCAATATTGTGCACTCCTTTAGGATTAAGAAATGGCTGACTAGGAAATTTACCTTTCTCAATGGTAGTTGCCAAATGAAGCTAGTTGCCCCATCATTTTCTCCATATTCGAGATGGATTGTGCCTGTGAGTTCTGGCTAGTGCGCACTTCCTTCTTGAACTCGGTAATGGTGTGATTCTGATGCTCTAATGCAGCTTGTGTAGCTTTTGTCAAGTTTTGAATTGCTTCCTCCCATGGTTTTAGCTGTGAAAAATTTTGATTGAACTGTCTGGTAGGTTGCTGAGGGGCCTAACCTGCCGTACTATCCTGTTGAACACCCTGTGACCAAGAAAAATTGGGGTGGTCCCTCCATCCTGGGTTGTATGTGTTTGAATAAGGATTATAAGGCTTTTTCCTCATCATGTTGAGGGCATTAGCTTGATCAGTACATGCTTCTGGCTCTGTAGGACTATTAGCTATCAATGAGGTCAATTTGCGAGAAATGTCTTCTATCATGTATTTAACTTCTTTGATTTCGAGCTAGGTTCACCGCGCGAATCTCATAAATTCTCCTTTTCTTTGGTTCGGTTCTAGAGGATCTACTCATTGCTGTGAATTGTCACCGCTTTTGAAAGAAGCTCCAAATCAGAGCATTCTTAGACATAAGCTATCCACCACTCGTTGCCATCAACCACTCTTGAATATGTGGTAGCAATTCCTCCAAAAAATATTGGCATAAATGCCATTTTTCATACCCATGGTGTGGACATTTCATAAGAAGCCCGTTGAATCTCTCCCAAGTTTCATAGAATGGTTCTTCGTCTCACTGCACAAACTCTGAAATTTCCCTGCGAATAGCATTAGTTTTGTAAACAGGAAAGTATTTATTCAAAAACTTAACAACCATTTGTTCCCAAGATGTAATACTATTAGTAGGTAAAGTATTAAACCATGATCTAGATCTATCTTTCAGAAAAGTGGAAACAAACGAAGTTTAACATTATCAGGAGAAACATTCTCATATTTAAATGTCTCACATACAGCATAAAAATCTGTGAGATGATTATAGGGTTCTTCACTATCTAAATCATAGAAGGATGGAAGACAGTTAAGCACACTCGGTTTAAGCTCAAAATTCCTAGCAGTTACCTGTGGGTAATGTATGCATGAGGTGCTCAATTTAGCCAATGGACTAAAATAGTCCCTAAAAGGTCTCTCTTCAATTTCATCACCCATAGCTACTATTATTTCGGTTCCTTCAATTTTATCTAGATTAGTGGCTCGTTTTTGTTGGTGAAAAGTCCTTTCAATTTAACTATCTAGATGTTCTAGCTTAAGTTCTAGAGATCTACGACCAAGCATGCACAATGAAGATTTTTGATTTTTGAATTTTTTTTTTTTTTTTTTTTCTCAAAAAAATAAATAAATAAATAAAATTAACTAAAACTAAATTAACTTTCAAACGCAGTCCCCGGCAACGGTGCCAAAAACTTGATGTCAAATTTTAATTAACTCGCAAGTGTACGAATCTATTAGAATATAGAAAAGTAGTAACAAGGTCGATCCCACAGAGATTGCTATGGAGAAAGTATAATTTAATCCTAATTAACTATTATTCTATGCTAGTTGAGTCGAAAAGGTTTTTGTTGAAATTATTGAATTTAAAGAATAACTAATTATGCTAAAACAATTAAATTGAAGAATCAAGTTGTGTAAAATACCAAGGTTTCGGAATCCACCATTGTTTAACTTAACAATTATCCAATTATTGATTAATTTCCATAAACACACGACAACACCTAAATCAATCTATTGTCGTCCCTAAAGATTTATCAATTAAGTCCGTAAGAAGAAAATCTAATTTAGGCTCCCCTTTGCTTCTAACACAAATTACTTAAACATTTTTCATATCAAATTCACTAAAAGAAGACAAAGAATCAAAGATTACCCAAGCATTCTATGTATCCCAATACGAATAAAAGATGATGAAAAATCAAAAGAAATTAATAGAACCTATTTAAGCATCAAACATGGATTAATTAAATCAATATCTAACTATCAAAAATACAAGATATTTGAGATGAAAGAAATTATATTTAATTAATCTAATCAATAACAAGCCATGAACGTTAAAACTCTAAAAAGAATTAAACGAATAACGAAATAATCAATTAATTAAAACAAGATTTCATCGCTCACCTTGGCTAGAGAAACTTAGAAGAACATAATTAAACTAAAAAGAAAAGAATTAATAAACCCGGCATGGACTTTAGGAGAATAAATCTTGAAGAGTTCTTGATCGCCAAAACGTTGTCTCTCTTGTTTTCTTCCGCCTTCTCTTAATTCGCCTCCCAAAATCCCCTATGTTATGAGAATATATCTCATATTTATACTACCCTAATTATGCCCTAAAATATTCCAAAGATTACAAAATTGTGGACCAAAAGATACCTAACGTAAATTAGAACAAAAAAAAATAAACAAAATAAAAATAAAGAAAACATCGAAAATAAGCTCGGGCGATCACAGCTATTCGGCGATCGCCTGTGTGTGCCCCTTTAGGTTCTCATCTTTCGATCGCCAAAGATTAAGTCAAGCGATCGTCCGCCTTGGTTCTTTTAAGGATTTGCACCTTTGGTCCTCTAGTTTTCAACAGCCACCAGTTTGGTCCTTCAACTTTAGGTTTTTGATCATTTCAGTCCTCCATCTTTTCATGAATTCTCATTTGGTCCTTCAACTTTACATAATCTCTAATTTGGTCTCTCAACTTTTGGTTGAGTGCAATTGAGTCCTCAAACTTATGAGATATCTTATAATCTATTGCTCTTTTCGCCCAATCTTCTCAAATTGTTCACAAACGTGTCCAAAACTGAAATAGAACAATAATATACTAGATAAGTAGAAAATCAACTATATGATGACATAAAAGATTAATTCAAAGGTCAAAATAAGTGCATAAAACGCACTTATCAGTAAGGGAATATCATCTCATGAAAGACTACATCACGGGAGTTGAAGATCTATCCGGTTTGTAAATCAAGCAAGGTATAAGCTTTCATGCCCTGGGGATAGCCAATGAACACATAAGCTCTTGATCTGGGAGTGAATTTGGTTCTACTGCTGAGAAGGGTGGAACCAAAGGCCAAACATCCAAATGTTTTCATGTGGTAATATGAAGGAACTTTCTTATGCAAAATTTCAAAAGGAGATTTCTGAGATAAAATAGCTTATGGAAACCTATTGATGATGTGAACTACAGATTTCACACATTCTCACCAATATATCAGAGGTAACTAGGACTAAAAAATGAGACTTCTGGCAACATTTAACAAATGCTGGTGTTTCCTCTTAACCATTGAATTCTTCTCCGACCTCTCAACACAAGAATGATAATGCATAACTCCTTTAGACTGGTAAAATGAAGTAAGATTGAGTTCTGGTGCATTATCGATCTAACTCATTTGATATTCATTCCAAATTGTGTTGCAATCAAGTTAAAGAATTGATGGATGCATTTTGTACCGATTTATTATGCAATAGATAGATCCATGTAAATCTTGAGCAATCATCCACAATAGTTAAGAAGTATCTAAATCCATCATGTGTAAAAGTGGAAAAAGGTCCCCATACATCAACATGTATTAACTCAAAAGCAAAGAACATATAACTTATTTTGAGATACAAAGGATAATCTCCTTTGTTTAGCAAAGTGAGCAATGAAAATCTTTACAAATCAGATTAGGTATGTGCAAATGTTTATTTAATCGCCGCAACACTTGTCCTCAAGGATGCCCTAATCTGTATCCAAATGGTGTCTAAACTTATACCGTAAATGTACCACCTTATTGTTGGAGATGACCTTATATGCATAACCTCATTGTCTAGATAATAGAGGTTACCAAACCTCTTAGCTATCCCAATCAAGAATCCTCGTAGTGTCTCGAATTATGCACTTGTCATCAGAGAATATCAAAGAATATTTGTTGTCCTTTGTCAAGGAGCTAACAGAGAGCAAATTATATCTGAAACTTGGAACAAAAAGGACTTTCTCAAGGACAAGAGATTTATGTAAACAAACTTTTCCTGTGCTGGCTATTGTAGCATTCTGTCCATTTGGTAAATTCACATGAGTGACATTTAAATCAAGCTCAATAGTGGTAAAAAGGCTCAATTCATGACATACATGATGGGTAGCACCAGAGTCTATAATCCAAGCATGTTTAGAGACAAGAGTGTGTATACTAGTGAAGTTGGAGACTGAGGGTTGATCATCTGGAACTGTGCTTGTTCCTTGAAGCTAGGAGCTCAATAAGGCTATAATATGTTGACATTGAGATGGTGTAAGGGCTAGTACTGCACTTTTGGTTTTCAAAGGATCAATGCTAGGAAGAAATGCTGCAGTTGTGTTCTCAAGATCGCACTATCTCGATTAATAACTGGCTTGGAAGTGTTATTTCATCCAAAGGCAATTATTTTTGAATTTGTAAACTGTGGAGGAAATCCGTGAAGCTTGTAGCAATCATTTATAGTATAGCCTAGCTTGCCACAATGTGTACATATAGCTTGCTTTGTTTCCTTTGTAATTGTTGTAATTGTCGGTAGAAATTCCAAATGCAAGGGTGTTTGAATTGGTGGTGCTAGATGTGTGTGTAGTCATATAGAACTTAAACCGATATGCCTTTCCTCTTGAATGATGAATGAAAACACCTTTTGATAGAAGGCAAAGGATCTAACATCGAATCGAGCTCGAGCTTGTGAGTAGGAATCATTCAGGTCCATTAAGAATTGCAATATATATTCTTATCTTTGAAAATCCATGAGAGATTTCAGAGCACCACAAGTGCAAGTCGAGACAGCCTATATTTTCTCAATTCTTCCCAAAAAGTTTTGAGCTTTGTAAAGTATCTCATCGATGTTGTTGGATCCTCAGGATAGGCTATTCATTGTTGCTTCATTGGAAAATTCTTGGTCCATTGCTTTGATGAAATTGTTCATGAAGATCATTCCAAACATCAAAGACTATTGTCAAGGTACATTATACTTGCTCGCAATTTCTATGGACACAAAGATAAAGTAACCCGTGACAATACCATGATGTTGCATCTTGACCAAAAGTTATAACATGGATAATGAAGAGTAGGGCATGCAAGAGATCCATCAACAAAGCATATTTTATTCTTAGCAACTAATGCCACAGATATAACACGAAACCGTGAATTATAATTGCTACCTATTAATGGTGAAGAAACTAGATTCAAACCGTGGTGATCTCCATTGTCGAGAAAATATGGATTACAAGGATCATCAAAGTGGATCGCTCTTCAACTTCCAGATTGATTAAACCGATTTCCACCATTGGTTGGAGTACTATTTCGATTTGCATTACTGTGAGCTTGAGAACCTACTCCTCGAGCCATGAAGAAAAATATTTGGCTTCACGCAGTAATCTCTCGATACCATATTATCAATGAGAATGAACATACAATGAACGTCTTTGGTCACATGTGCTATTATACCAAACAAAGCTAACAAACTTAAAATGGTTAAAACAGATAATAGTTACAAGATTGAGTTGGTTTATAGCTGGTGCATGCGCCTTTAATACTGCAGATATATTTCCAATGCAACATATATATGAAGTTTGGGACACAAGAAATTGGCCTTCAAATATCTCAACGAAAAGCTAAAACATATATATAATTTTGCTATTTTTTTTTAGTGTGGCTTTGAGGTTCATATATGCACATTAATATTCTTGTTTCTAATGGTTGCCAATACAATTTTAATGTTTAAGTCGACAGAACTTTTTCATGATAGGCAAACCTAGGATTTATGTCTTTGTTGCCAACAAGAGTCAAAGATTAACTAGCTCTGCTTTCGCTCAAGAATTGTATTATTGAGTTGAATAGCATGATTATTGCACTTACCATATATAACATTTGGTAAAGATCTCGATCGTCCTCATTGTCACGCTCGAGAAATTGCATTATTAGCTTTAATTCCCAATTATATTCTATTTATTCTCCATTACAACTTTCAATAATAGTAATTTAGTAAGATTTACAACTTCAAAATGCGACCGAACTCTTCGTTATTGTTCTCTAGGAAGCAGATCAAGAGAGGGATGTATCGGTGTATTAAATCGTAATGCGATTTATTTGTTTGTAGAACTCAAGGTGCTTGTTGCCGATGACCAGAGAAAGTAGCATGTTTTATCCTAGTGAATTTTATGAGACATGGACGGTAGAACCTGTTAGAGAAAGAAAGTTTAGGGACTCAAATGATCAAATCAATAAAGGAGAAGGATGATGAAATGGAAACATGTATAATGATTTAGAAGAGACTAGAAGCTGCCATTTGTCGATGGTTGTAATGATTCATACCAAAGACTATCACGTTTTTGGCTCTTTAATTATACCAAATCAGATGCATCTCAGATGTATATGTAAGTGTGTATAAATAGGTGTACATATTTCGATTTTGCGCTTAATTGAAGTATAATATACCATCCGTAATTCTCAAAGAATCAATTCTTTCTTTCTCAGATATTTCTTTTCCTATTTCTCACTTAGTATCGAGCCACAATGGCAGACTTCAACCTCGAGAATCAATCACAAAATTTCGATTCTAACTCCATGAATCAAACTCCAGTTCATATGAGTAATCTTGCTCCCTTCAATATGAATCTAACTCAAGCAGCATTAGTTAAATTGGACAAAGACAAATTTCTCTTATGGAAAAATATCATAATGCCTATTGTAAGGGGCCATGGTTTAGAAGGATATCTTTTGGGTAGCAAGGTATGTCCCCCTCAATTCATCAATTCTCAAATCACTCCTGAGATTGGAACAACAATGGAGATGATTCCAAATCCAGAATACTCCAGATGGATATCTGTTGAGCAGCTTCTAATGGGGTGAATGTACTCCTCCATGACACCAGAAATTGTGATGCGTGTCATGGGTTGTAATAGCTCAAGTGAGCTTTGGAAAGCCATAAATGAAAATTATGGAATCTTCAATAGGTCTAGAGTGACTTTTCTCACAAATTGAATTGTAGAGAATCGAAAAGGGTCCATGACTATGGGATCAAGACATCAAGACTATCAAACAACTTGTCGATAACCTTGAAATAGCCGGAAAGAAGATTGATCATGATGATCTAGTAACTCAAGTTCTAGCTAGACTTGATGAAGAATACACTCCCATTGTAGTACAAGTGAATAGCAAAGATCACATGTCTTGGCATGAGTCGCCTTCCACACTCATGACCTTTGAAAGTAGGTTGGAATATCTTAGTCAAGTGCGAGCAACTTTGGATCTATCAATTTGATTTAAGACATACCACGTGAGTGCTAACTCTTATAATGGAAGATGAAATATAGGTGGAAGAAATTCAAACATAAGAGGTAGAACAAGAAGCGAGAGGAAGATTTGGAAGATCCAATGAAGTAAGACATCCTCGCCGATATGTGGTTTGAGCAATCACACACTTCGCTGGTGCTATAACAGTTTGATGAGAAGTACATGGGAAAAAGGCCAACCGATCAAAACCGTAGCTCAAATTCTTTCGCCTATACCGCAAGCCCAAGTTTAGTGGAGGATCAAGCGTGGTATGCTAATTGAGCCACCATCATGTTACCATAGATGACGAAAATGTTGATCAAGCAAAGAAGTATGGAGGTAAGAAAAAGATGGTAGTAGGTAATGGTAATTCACTGCAAATATCTCATATTGGTTCAAAAAAAATTTGATGTTGATTCTGATAGAACATTGATTCTAAAGAAATTGTTGCATGTACCTAAAATCAAGAAAAATCTCATAAGTGTATCCAAGTTAACTACTGATAACAATGTATCTGTTGAATTTTTCCCTAATGGCTGTGTTGTGAAGGATCTACCAACAAAGAAGGCTCTAGTGCAGGGGAAACTTGAGGATGGATTGTATCAACCTGAATTTGTCTACCTACAACTCAAGCACAAGATCGCCCATCTATCATCACCCCCAAATTCACCATACTTTCTCAATACCAAAGATAAACCAAAGCCTACTAAATCTATTAGCGATAGTTGTCTAGATTCAGATCTTAAAATCGGGCACGTAAGATTAGGAAATCCATCCGCTTCGTATTACACAACAGTTTTAAGGTTGTCTTGTAATAAATTTAAAACTATCAAGAATAAAAGTTTGTCTTTTCTCAAGCATGCCGCTTTGGAAAATCACATGCATTACCCTTCAAGCTATCATCATCTCATGCTCAAATGCCACTTGATCCGATCCATACCGATATTTGGGGACCATCTCCTATAGTCTCTACCTCGTGGTTTAAGTACTATGTATTATTTGTTGATGACTGCACTAGATACACCTGGATCTATCCTTTAAAACATAAATATGAAGTTTTACATTACTTTATTCAATTTAAGAAGTTAGTTGAAAACCAATTTGAGAGGAAAATCAAAGCATTACAATTTGATATGGGACGTGAGTACAAAAGTCTTGACAAACTAGCTGTTGAATCAGGCATTAACCTCAGATATTCTTGCCCTCATACATCTGTCCAAAATGAGAGAGCTGAAAGGAAACATAGACACATAAATGAAACGGGTCTAACCTTGTTAGCCTAAGAACATATGCCATTGTATTATTGGTGGGAAGCATTCTTGACTGCAACACATCTCATTAATGGAATGCCTAAACTATTCTTCCAACAGAAATCATCCTATGAACTCTTGTTCAAACATACCATGAGACTACAATCTTCTCAAAGTTTTTGGTTGTGCTTGTTATCCATGTCTAAGACCATACCAGAAACATAAATTTGACTTTCATACCCAGAGATGTGTGTATCTAGGACCTAGTGCATCACACAAAGGATTCAAGTGCTTAAGCTCTAGTGGTAGAACTTACATCTCCAGACATGTAGTTTTTGATGAAAATGTTTTTCCTTTCAAAGAAGGTTTCCTCAATAAAACACAACAAACTAAATGGTCACCTACAACTCTTCATCATATTCCTTTTGAACTCAATTCTTACAAAACAAATTCAGATTCGGGTTGATATGATGCATCCTACATATGAATCGCACACATATTTTCTATTGAAAACAAGGAGGTAATAGAAGATGGTGAAGGATTGGTTAATAAACAGCCTTAGTAGCTTGAACATAAAGGAAGTTTGAATGATAAACAGTCACATCAAGTTGTACAGAGAGATTCAGTATCTGATGCTCCAGAATCTCAAGTTGGGATAAGAATCTGAGTGGAAATGCCAGAAGTTGAGCAGGAAACAGAAAAATGTAGACATCCTATGATGACTAGATCAAAGGCAAGAATTGTAAAACCAAAAGCTTATATGACTAATGTTGTTTCACATTGTACAGATAAAGTAGAACCAGGTAGCTTGGATGAAGCACTGAAAAGTGAAAAGTGGTGCAAAGTAATGAAGGAAGAATATGATGGTTTGATCAAAAATCAAACATGGATCTTAGTTCCTCCTGAACTTAGAATGAAGATCATTGGATGCAAATGGGTATACAAAATAAAATTTTGTACAAATGGGGAAATTCAGAGACATAAAGCTAGGCTAGTGGCAAAAGGGTTCTTACAAACTTCAGGTGTTGACTACTATGAAACCTTTAGCCCATATATTAACAATGCTTTTCTCAATGGAAAGCTATAGAGCAGACCTCATGGCTTTGTAAATCAAATCGAACCATTGTTTGTGTGAAAACTTAGCAAAGCCATATATGGACTCAAACAGGCCCCGTAGCTTGGTATGATACATCGAAAAGAGACACTTTTGCAGTGGGGTCTTAAATGCAATCCAGAGTCGATAGCTCAATATTCTATTAGATATCACAAGATCGTGTAATTTACTTGCTAGTGTATGTTGATGACATTATTCTCGATCGGAAATTGCGAGCAAAATTACGTGGTTAATTGAGAAGCTAAATGCATCCTTTGCTTTAAAGGATATGGGAAATCAAGAAATTTCTCGGGAATTGAATTCTATAGAGATGAAATGGACTTCATATGTTACAAAAGAGATATGCTATGGATATAGTGATGAAGTTTGGATATGAAAATCCGGAGCCTAGTGTTACTCCTATGGCGGTTGGAAGACTAGTAAGTAAAAAGAAGGAATACCTTTAAAGAATCCAACTCGGTTCAAGAGTGCAAGAGGAGCACTTCAATATTTTATACACAAGAGGCCGACATTTACTTTTGTCATAATAGAGTTAGCCAATATCTTCAAAATACAACCGATGCTCCTTTGGAGTCTCATCGAAACGACTATTTAGATATATAAAGAGAATTCTTGATATGGGGTTGATTATTCATGAATCACAAGATCTCAACATTGTTGCATATGGAGATGCTGACTGGGCATCATGTCCAGATGATGTGGAAGTCCACTGTGAGGCTACCGTGTTTATATGGGTGGTAATCTTATCTCTTGGAGCTCAAAGAAACAACAAAGTTGTGGCAAGATCAAGCACGGAGAGGCGTAATATAGGACCTTAGCTCATACTATCGCAGTAAATTGTTTGGACTCAATCTATTTTACAAGAACTTGGTGTTGTACAAACCGAAGTTCCTACAATCTGGTGTGATAACTTGGGAGCAAGTGCATTGGCCTCAAATCATGTTTATCATGAAAGAACCAAGCACATAGAACTTGATATACATTTTGTTCGAGACAAAATCCTTGCTAAGCAGTTGGTAATCAATTATGTTCCTATAGCAGATCAAACAGCTGATTTATTGACTAAACCTCTGATGAATTCTAGATATTTGTATCTTCGAGAAAAGCTTGGAGTAATTGAAGTTGACTCCAGCTTGAAGGGGGATGTTAGAGAAATGAAGTTCAGGGACTCAAATGATCAAATCAATAAAGGAGAAGGATGATGAAATGGAAACATGTATAACAGATTTAGAAGAGACTAGAAGCTAAGCAATTTGTTGATGGTTGTAACAGATTCATACCAGCACTATCACGTTTTGGCTCTTTAATTATACCAAACTGTATGCATTCTGTATGTATATGTAAGTGTGTATAAATAGGTGTACATAATCTGATTCTGTAGTTAATTTAAATATAATATACTTATTGAGAATTTCCAGCAATCAATTCTTTCTTTCTGTATATTTCTTTTCCTATTTCTCACTGAACCCTCGACTGATGCTTTGAAACATTTTATTGAAAACCGCACGGATGGCGGTGTATCCCCGACCGCTCATCACCGACGTTTTTAGTTTTATTTATATATACACGCTAAGCTATATACTACTATTTCACTACTATTTCTTGAAGAAAAGCTCCTTTATATAGTTCAAGAATATGATTTGCCTGTGGCCACTTCATTCTCGTACATTATAGCTTCTAACAATAAAGTTGCAACAGTTTGAGGTAAACTGGCCGGCAATTTGCTCGATGTTGCAAGTAGCATTACTGCACTTTACATGTATTTATTTTTGGAAATATTTCACGTCAAGTATTGCTATTGAAATAATAATATAGCATAGAACCAAATGCAAAAGATAATAAGAAATGGGAATTCAAAAATTTACGAGCTTTGGTAAAATTATCTACATTCTCATGATCATTCTCACTAGCTTCGAAAGAGGATTACAAACTTTGGACAATAGTACATTACCAGCGCTTAAAATTTTGAAAAATAATCTTCTACGCCAAAATATCAACTAGAAAAGAAAATAAGATGAAAGGACGTTTTATTTCTTAAAGAGCATCACACTCTCTCTTGGTGTATTTTTTAAAAATGGTGAAGAGGTGGGATCGGATCGTCCGATCTAGCTCCAAAAAAAAAATCAATTTTTGATGTGCAATTTTGTTTTTCCCAAGTAGCGCTTTCCTCCAAAAATCATGACTCTTAGACTATATATATGACATAAGAAACTCGCCTACTTTACCTCAACCGATGTGGAACAAAACCAAAGCTAATAAGTCAATTTTAACATATAAATTGCTCGTGTGTAGTCGGCCCTATTACTTCTTCAAAGACTTTATTGACATGTTTGTATGACATTATTAGACATGATTGAATAATATTATAAATAATATATTTTTATTTTTTCTCTTTAATATTATCTATATTTATTATTCTATCAATGACTATCTTGCCAACAACATCCTCAAAGACTTTAGTATTTAGCTATGCACTTTTGATTGTATGTTTAAATACGTTTAGATCGATCGTAATTCGATAAGTCTCTTTTTCAATGTGTCTATATCAAAATGATGTTAGGTAACTATTCTTGAGTGTTAGTTTAAATGGATGCTTCTAAATCAAAATTGTTGACATATTTAAGTAGGAAGCAATTGAAATTGTGAAGCCACTTATTAAATACGAGAATTGAATAAATATATTTATGATTTTTTTTTAACACTTTAAATTTTTAGATCAAATAATTTAGCAAATATAAATAATAATTTCATTATTTGTATCTTGAAGGACGACGTTCTAATTTTCATTAATTTCACTATGTTTGATTTGTCTATGTTGTAATTTTGTTCATGGTAAAATATTGATATGCAATGTAAATGTGGCATATTTTTCAAAGAACCTTTTTTTGACATGATACAAACTTTGACCCGTGTGTTTTGACAAATATATTTTTTCCAACATAATTTTATGCATGCTATGTATAATTTCTCGACATGCCCATATCCTGGTTTCGGTTTCTTTTCATCTCTTTCGGGGTATGTATTAGTGGGCGTCCACTACAATTGATTAATACTAAAAATTAATTACAAGACATATAGACTAGTTATAAATAGCATTATTCTTCTTTTTGTTATCCCATTTTTATCTAATGACTTGAATTTATTGTGTTTCCATAATGAAATTTGAAATTTGATGCTTGTTAAAAAGTCTAATGAGAAAATAAAGATGTTGATTTTAGTTTTAAACAGCTTTTTAACTTAATTTAAATATTATTTCACTGTAGACTTTTTTTTTTAATAAAAAGATACACTTTTTTATAAATTGATGACGACGAGTTTTGAACTCAAATACAAAGTGACACTATGGATCAATTATGGTGTTCTTTGTAGCAATTGAATCTTGACTAATAGATTATGTCCATTTTGTATGCGATTTCGTATACGCACCTTCAAAAGTGCTAGAGGTCGCCAACTTAGGCCACTAGCCTTCTTGATGGTACGTGTTTTTTGTAGACTTCGGTGGCAGTAAAATGAGTGATTATTCCAAGAGAAGAGGAATGATGAAAGTGAAGACTTGATGCTTTGATTCCTGGGTTTTGGCATTAGTGTCAAAAGCACAAGTGTTTTTTTTTGCATACTTTTAAGCTTTTGCCTGGTTCAGTTCACTTTGAAAGCAATGGATTTGATGTTGAACTCAAAACCTCTCCATCTTGAATGTCTCCTCAACAATCAACCCCACCCACCCCTCAAAATATCCATTTTCAAGGAATTTCTATTCAAGTCGAAATATCATTGTGACTCGATTATTATTAAACCGACCGCAATCTTTTAAAGATCTCACAAGAGCACCTTCAGCACCCCTCCTCCCACCCCCAAATATCCTTTTTTCCGAGATCATTTTGCTTTCCAAGGTCTGTATGAAATTACTTAACTTATTTTCAAAT
Source organism: Forsythia suspensa (assembly GCA_023638005.1). NCBI lineage: Eukaryota > Viridiplantae > Streptophyta > Magnoliopsida > Lamiales > Oleaceae > Forsythia > Forsythia suspensa. The sequence continues at coordinate 1,499,003 of CM042670.1, forward strand.
TTGATCAACAGCAAAATCATTTATTTTATAACTTATTTGTTTACTTATAAGTAAACTTTTAAGCTTAGTGAAACATGCTCATCTAAAACATTAAACTTGACTCAGGTTTGTTGTCCCTTTGCCGAAATTCATGGTCACTCGACTTAAGGGATTACTTTAATAAATGATTCTTGAAAAGGACACTCAAAATGCATAATAATTAAGAAGAAAGCTTTCCACTCATAATCTCCGTCCAATTGATAATAGTTAAAATTAAATCCAACAAACATTGCAGGACCGGGGAACAAAACAAGTAAAGACAGACATAAGTCATTAGAAGCAGTCAATTGTCAAATATTTAACTCAAAATCTAAATTAATACCTCGAGTAATATAAAAGTCTCATAGAAACAATGACACAAGACAACTTTCAATTCACTCGTGGATCCGGTGTCGCGCACCTTTCTTATCAAGAATTAATACGTCCCTCTTTGATGTATAGACGAAGCAATAGAACTATGAACAACATTAAGAACAAACCTGCTTTGGCGGGACCCACAACTTATACGCAGCAGTGGATTTTGAATTGGATGTAGACGTGTCTACTTCAACCAAACCTGCTTTGCCGGGGGTTGGGAAAGGAAAAGTTGACCAAGTAGTTGGGCTATCACCATCATAGAACTTATGGGGACGGATTAACTACTTTCACACACATCTCAAGTATGGTTTAAGTAGAATCACGTTTACAACCCAGTATTACATGAACACTTGTTATGAATTATAAATTTTTTTTTTTTGCAAAAGTCAAGCAAGAACGGCAAGCTACTTATAGTATGAATTGTGTTATTGTTTATTTTATTAAGTGCCGATTATCTTTAGCCGCTTTATTCGAGGGGCTAATAAAAGTTCAAGTTTGGGGGTGTTTGATAGGTACAATTTTATTGGAGCTCACAAAAAGAGACGATTATGAGTAATATTAATTGTTTTCAGTTTAATGGTGCGTTGTTTTCTTATTATTTTAGGTAATAATCAAAATCAAATGTCAATCGACAAAAAGAAAGCAAAATGTAAGAAAAGGGGACTTAATTGCTAAGAAAAGATACTTGAGGGGCTTGACATGCAAATATCAAAGAGAGAAATTCAAATTTAGCATCAAAGTCAACCATGAGATCGCATGGTTAGAATTTGGTGCGATCGCATGAACGACAAAAATTCTGTAGAACTCTATTAGTGAATACCATGCGATCGCAAGGTGTTACACCATGCGATCACATGGGTCAAACGGGCAGCAGTTGGCAGTTTTCTGATTGGATTACTATACTACCAAATCCAAATTAATTCAACTACCTAGGCCACGTTTTCAAGAGTTGGGAAACAAGTATAAAAGCCGGATAATAGACATATTATGGAGATTTAATTTTGGGAGGAAAATAAAACTAAGAATCAAGATCAAGGCACGAGATTGAAGATCATTGAGTCGGGATCACGGGTTTTATTTACTTTTTGTTTTTCTTTCTCCAGATGATGATGAATTCAATTATTGTAATAATTGACGAAATCATGTCCAGCTAAATTTACTTTTTCTAGGATGAACGATGAAACCTCACGTTTTTAATTAATTAGAAGTTTTTCCTTTTTAGTAATTAATTGCTTTTGGATTGATTATTCCTTATTCATTATTTTCATTATTTTAATGCTTGGTCACCATTAGAATATATTGTGATCTCAGTATTGAAGTCGAGAGATTCAATATATATTAAGCACATGGTATTGAATAACATAGGGTCCAATAATAGATATAGATTACTATTATGCTTTATGAAATTTATTTAGGCGTTTTTTGAGATTTTAATGCATATGTTTATGTTGGAAGCTTAATTAGAGATGATTAAGTTCAAGATTTCAGTATAGAATTGATTGACCATCAAGAGATGCTTTTGATTATTTTAGGAACGCCGATTTTCAATCCAAGGTAATTAAGAGCTAAATAGCGATTAACGGATAATTGGTTATAAAGCGTGTAGGTGAATTTGTGAATCCTAGTGTTGGTAAAATTTAATTTGTTCTCATCATTTAAAGTTGCTTATTGATATTTTAAATTTAAGTAAAATAGTTAAATTAGTTTAGAATCACAAAACATGACAAATATGTGTTTTTCATATTGTTCATATTTGAATTATAATTTAATAGGTTAAATTAATATCTAGTCCTCGTGGGTTCGACACTCTACACATCACTTTATTACTTGTTAATGAACCATACACTTATGGATTATAATCGCACAACAAATTTTTGGTGCCGTTGCGGAGACTAGTTTTATTAATTATTACGTTAATTTATAATTTAACTTTTAACAATTATTTTTAGTATTATTTAATTTATTTTTAGTTTTATATTTATTCTAAATTCGTTGTCTTCATCGTTGAATTCCAACTTTGTGTTCAAGTGTTACGTGTGTATGCGTCGACAAAGGATATTGATCTATTTGATTTAGATCCGAGATTGAGCAGAGCTTTCGCCAAAGACAACGTGAGCGAAGAGAAAAGAAACAACAACAAAAAGACACAATTGAAGATAACCGAATCCGTAATCCATTACCCGCAAAAGTCGAAATAATCAAGCACAATAGCTCGACCAGTTGAAGTTAATGAGCGAGATATTCTTATGGGTGAATATATGATACCACCGATTGTTGAAAATCGATCCAGTATCATCTATCCACCATATTGACACGACAACTTCTAGTTGAGGCTGGATGTGAGTAACTTGTTCTCGAACAATCTGCCGTTCTATGGTATGACAGATGAAAATCCTCATTACCATATTTCTTATTTTGATGAATAATGTGGAAATTTCAAATACTACGGTGATAATGAAGAAGCGCTGAAGAAGAGACTCTTTCTACACACATTAAAGGATAAAGTTAGAGAATTGTTAGATTCTCTACTGTCTGGGAGCATCACTACTTGGACAGATCTGATCCAAAAGTTCACATTGAAATATTTTACTCCATCCAGAGTGAACAGATTAAAGTATAAAATTATCAATTTCCAACAATCTAAGTTGAAAAACCTTCACGAGGCATGGGAAAGATTCAAGCAATTCCTTAGAAAGTGTCCAAGTCACGGTTTTCCTTTAGCAGCTCAGAATCATTTTTTCTACTCTGGTTTAGTTCCTAGTAGTCGTTCTTCAATTGATTATGCAGCAGGTGGCTCTATCCAAAATAGGTCTGCTGGCGACCTCCATAATTTGTATGAAACAATGAGTGAACAGTTTGTTATGTCACCAGACTGAGGGGTACAAAAGAAAGCAACAGAGGTACATGAGGTAGACACAAATTCGCTTGTACTGGCAAAAATCGATGCATTGGCAAAGCAGATGGAAGTAATGAAATATTCTCATTCAGCTAATATGGTTCAGATGTCTCCACCAATTTGTATAACATGCGGGGCAAACCATTAATCTTCAGAGTGTCCATTGACAAAAGTTGATATGTCATCCCCTGAACAAGTTGCATATGCTCAGAATTTTCAACGATAGCAGAGTAATCCATATTCACAGACTTACAATCCAGGATGGAGAAATCATCTAAACTCCTCCTATTGCAACACCCAAAATATTTAGAATCCGCCAAATTAGGAAAGACCACAAGAGAGAAAATGAGGGTTGGAAGAAACTATCATGCGCATGAAATCTGAGTTGAAGGAGATGTAGAAAAGACAAGATGTTGTTATAAAGAATATGAAAAAACAGATTGGACAGTTGGCTAAACTGTTGACCGAGCGACAACTAGGCACATGGCCAAGCAATACCGAAGTTAACCCAAAAGAGCAAGTCAATGCAATCACCACGAGAAGCAGAGTTGAGTTGCCAGAAATTCATGTGAAAAGACCGGTTGTTGAAAAGGAAACTGTGTTAGGTAAAGAGAGAGATAACAAATCAGATGCAGAGGTTGATCAAGAAAAAGAAAGCTCTCCACCAGATTATATTCCGCCACCGGTCAAGGCTTATGTTCATCCAATTCCATTCTCTCAAAGGCTGCGAAAACATAAGCTAGACAAGCAATTCGAGATATTCCTCGATGTGTTCAAGAAACTCCAAATCAACATACCGTTTGCTGATGCTCTAGCACAGATGCCAATTTATGTAAAATTCATGAAAGAAATCCTTTCAAACAAAAGGAAGTTGGAAGAGCACGAAACAGTTATGCTTACCGAGGAGTGTAGTGCTATCTTGCAAAATAAGCTAATACCGAAATTAAAAGATCCAGGAAGTTTCTCTATTCCTTGTACTGTTGGTAGTTCATTTTTTGAGAAAATATTATGTGATTTAGGTGCTAGCATTAATTTGCTGCCTTATTCTATTTTCAGGCAACTAGGTCTTGGAGAAGTAAAGCTAACCACAATATGACTACAGTTAGCTGATCGATTAGTTAAGCGCCCACGCGGGGTTATTGAAGATATTTTGATAAAAGTGGACAAGTTCATATTCCCAGCTAACTTCATTATCCTAGATATGGGAGAAGACATGGATGTACCACTTATCTTGGGACGACCATTCTTAGCTAGTGGAAGAGCAATAATTGATGTGCAAAAAGGACAGAATGTTGAGATTGAACGAGGAGCAAGTCACTTTCAACGTGTTCAAGGCAATTCAGTATCAAAGTTCCCCTGACTCATGCTTTCATATCGATATCATTGATCATGAGGCAGCTAACACATTTGCTTTGAAAAATCCTTCAAATCCATGGAAAGCGTGTATTATGCATTCTCAAAAAGAAAATTCTGATTCTCCAGTTCTTGAAGAATGTGCCAGATATTTACAAGGAGTAGAACGGATGAAAAGAAGAAGTAAATATATGGATCTAGGTACCACACCTCCTCAGCAGCCTTCTTCAGTTCAGAAGGCCCCAATTCTCAAGTTAAAGCAATTATATTCTCACCTTAGGTATGCTTATCTTGGTGAGTCATCTACTCTTCTAGTCATTATTGTAAATTCTATTGATCAGGATCAAGAAGATAAATTAATCCGAGTTTTGAAGAATTACAAATTAGCCATCAATTGGACTATAGTAGACATTAGAGGTATCAATAGAATTTATAATGATGACTAGAAGAGTAGATGTCCATATGTATGCACAAGATTCTAATGGAAGAGGCATGTAAACCAAAAGAGGTGCAACATCAACATGATTGAATCCTCATTTGCAAGAAATAGTCCGAGTGAAGTGTTGAAACTACTTGATGCCAGATCATATATCCTATTTCGGATAGTACTTAGGTAAGCCCGATTTAGGTAGTGCCTAAAAAAAAAGGAGGATTACAGTTGAGAAGAATGATAATAACAAGCTCATACCGGTCGGATTGACTACCGATTTGGCGAGTTTGTATTGACTAGAGGAAGTTGAATGATGCCACCGAAAATACCATTTTCCTCTACTATTCATTGATCGGATGTTAGAACGTTTGGCAAGTCATTCTCATTATAGCTTTCTTGATGGGTACTGTGCTACAATCAAATTCATATAGCGCCGAAGATTAAGAAAAGACTACCTTTACTTGCCCTTATGGCACGTTTGCATATAGCGTATGCCATTTGGCCTGCATAACGCTCCCGCCACATTTCAAATTGTATGATGTCTATTTTCTCAGATATGGTTGGAAAACTCATTGAAGTTTTCATGGATGATTTTTTAGTTTTTGGATCATCATTCGACGAATGCCTCAGAAATTTGACTTTGGTACTTCAGCGTTATGAGAAAACAAACTTGGCACTTAATTGGGAAAAATGCCACTTTATGGTCCAATAAGGCATCATGTTGGGATACATGATTTCAGATAACGGCATTGAGGTCGACAAAGTAAAGATTCAGGTTATAGAGAAACTGCCTTCTCCAACAACAGTTAAGGGAATTCGATCTTTTCTGGGACATGCGGGTTTCTATAGAAGGTTCATAAAAGATTTTTAAAATAACTAAACCGTTATGCGGTTTGCTAGAACAAGAAGTTAATTTTGAATTTTCTATAGACCTGTCTTAAAGCTTTCAACATTCTTAAGGACGGTCTAATCTCAAAGACCGTTATTGTACCACCCGATTGGGATCTACCGTTTGAACTTATGTGTGATGCAAGTGACTTTGCCATCGGGGCAGTTTTGGGGCAACGTATAGAAAAAGTCATACATGTCATATATTATGCCAGCCAAACTCTCAATGACGCTAAGATGAATTATGCCACTACAGAAAAGAAATTACTAGCAGTAGTATTTGCCTTTGAAAAATTTCGATCTTACTGGATTGAAAGTAATAGTGCACACAGATCATCCAGCATTGAAATATCTATTTGCTAAAAAAGATGCAAAACCAAGACTGATTCGGTGGTTACTGCTTCTTCAAGAGTTTGACTTGGAAATTCAAGATAAAAAGGAGTGAGAACGTGGTAGCCGACCACTTGTTAAGAATAGAGCAGTCAGAAGGGAATGAAGAAGGTGAAATAAATGAAAAATTTCCGCAATGATTTTTAGGATAGAGCAGATGGAAAGTGCACCGTGGTATACATATTATGTGAACTACCTTGCCAAGAATATCGCATCACTGATTATGATCATCAATGCAGAAAAAAGTTATTTTCGAGCTTAAATACTATTTTTGGGAAGATCCTATTCTTTCTGAAGGAGAGGCGATCAAGTAATTTGGAGATGTCCACGAAGAAGAAATGGAGGCTGTCTTGGAATAATGTCATTCTTCACCATACGGAGGTCATCTCGGTGCTACCAAAACAATGACCAAAGTCTTACAATCTGAGTTTTATTGGCTGAAATTATTCAAGGATGCCTACAGTTTGGTAAAAAAATGTGACAGGTGCCAAAGGACGAGAAATATATCTCGAAAGTAGAAAATGCCCCTTCGAAGCATTTTAGAGGTTGAACTTTTCGATGTATGGATGATTGACTTTATAGGACCATTTCCACTATCGTTATCAAATTCCTACATTTTGGTGGTTGTGAATTATGTCTCTAAATGTGCAAAGCTGTAGCCTTACCGACCAATGATGGCAGGGTGGTGGTGAATTTTCTCAAAAAGAATATTTTCACGCGTTTCGGGACTTCTCGAGCAATCATAAGTGACGGAGGTAAACATTTTTACAACCGGTAGTTTAAAACTCTATTGGCAAAATACGGTGTGAAGCACCGTGTGGCTACTCCGTACCATCCACAAACTAGCGGCCAGGTAAAAATCTCCAACCGGGAGTTGAAAAGGATCTTAGAGCTTACGGTGAGTACCTCGAGAAAATTGGATAATGCTCTTTGGACATATCGAAATGTATTTAAAACACCAATCAGAATGTCACCATATCGCCTAGTTTTTGGGAAGGCGTGCCATTTACCGGTTGAGTTGGAGCACCGAGCCTACTGGGCATTGAAGAAGTTGAAGTTTGACTTGAAAGAAGCCCGTGAGAAAAGACTGCTTCAGTTGAATGAAATGGAAGAATTCAGGTTCGAGGCTTATGAAAATGCCAAACTATACAAAGAGAAAACCAAGAATTGGCATGACAAAAATATTCAAAAAATGCAGTTTGAGACGGGACAAAAAGTTCTCCTATTCAACTCAAGACTCAAGCTCTTTCCTGGAAAACTACGTTCAAGATGGTCCAGGCTATTCACGATAGTGAAAGTCTATCCACATTGAGCGATAGAAGTAGCTCATGACACAAATGGTAGGTTCAAAGTAAACGGATAAAGGCTAAAACAATAAATGGAGGGTGATTTTTTGAAAGAAAAATCCTTTACCGCTTTGAGCAATCCGGAGTGATCACCACGACAAAGTCGAGCTAAAGACTTTAAACAAGCGCTCAATGGGAGGTAACCCATTTTTCTCCCTTTTATTTGATTTTCAGTATTATTTTAATTTTAGGAGTTGATTCACATTTTTGCATGTTTTAGGTTTTTAGAATTTTAAGTAGGTTTTTAATCTTAGGCAAAGAGGCTTTGATCATCGTCATCTTGCATAAGCACGCTTTCAATTATTTTAAAGTTATATTTAAAATTATACAAAAAATGCAAATTCCCTATGTGATCGCATGGGATTCTCCACTGCGATCGCATGGATCAAGCGAGAAAATGTTGTGCCAGAAATTGGCATTCTGCGATCGCAAGAATATAATTCCTTGCAATCGCAAAGGATACCGTAAGTTCTTAAAATCGGGGCTAAAGGCTCATATCCAAAACACATTTTCAAACTCCCAACGAATCTCTCTTCAATCCCTTGTATAAAAAAACCAAACTAGCTTCATTGGGCTTCAAATTACACTCACTCAAGCATCAATTAACATCAAACTCACGAACTAAAAGGTAAATTCCCAATTTTGGTTGTTGAATTTTGGAATTTTTTGTCATTCTTTACTTTAAATTCATGCATTTTGATTAATGTGGAGAATGTTGTTTATATTAGGCTTGAATTGAAAGGGATACATGATATTATTTGGGTTTAGATGTATAAGTTGTGAAAATTTTTGGTTTTGATTGAACTCCCATTTTATTCAAACCCTTGAAGATAACCCATTGCATGCAGCGTGTTTGACAAAATGCCCCAACAACGACCTTTGCCAAATTTTGGGAATTGTGATCCTAGGCTCATCTATTAGACTTATGCCATCACTTAGGGTCATTCAATTTGGCTTGAACACACGGTTATCACCAAATTCAAGCGGGACAAAAATGAAAATCTGCGGCTCGCCATGGCGACCTGAGCAAAGAATATGACTGCCTCCGATTAAGCACTTTCGCCCGCCATCCGTTTGGCCCAAATGACTTGAAATCATTTGAAAATTGAGTATGTGGTAGACCAAAGCATGCACTTTCATGCCACCCTCTTCCGTTTCACTTTTGCAAATTCTTAGGTAGATTTCTCAAGTATCAAGTAGCTTAGTCAAACACATTTTCTCAAAAACATTTACCTAATGTTTAAAATAGTTTGGGGTGAAGTCTTAAACCATATATGTTACTTTTCATATCTAACTTATTTTCGTTCATTTTACTGATTAACCGTCGCCGAAAAAGGAAAGAAAAAGGCAACCGGCAAAGACGTCGAAAAGAGCACCTAGAGAAACCACCGACTCCCACCATTATCTTCCGAGGAGCACGAGGAAAGATTCACCAAGTTCATTAGTGGTGGACCATTTGGGGGAGTGGAGATTGCATTTGGACGACTTTCCTCACTCCAAGCTATATAATCTCATTGATGTTTGCGGATTGTCCAAGGTAGTCGATACACACCTCATAAAGTTTACTCCCACTCGTCCATCAATTCTACACCAACTTCAACCAAGAGATCGACATTCAAATGACGGGAGCACTATGGGGAGACTTGGGTGCGGGGTACATGGTTCATGTTTATCCTAAAGGTCATCAACGACTTCTATGGTATAACCACTGAAGATATTCACCCTCTACCCTCTATTCAGGATATGGGTGAGGTGGCTCGGTTTCTATATGGCCGAGACGATGCATGGCACTATCCGGGAGGAACTTCGAGCACATCAAACTGATAGATTCTCTCCTTATCTTGAATGTATTTGTGAGCTACAACATTGACCCAGATGATAAGTGCGTTTTATGCACTTATTTTTGGCCTTTAATTAATCAGTTTATGTCGTCATATAGTTGTTTTTCTACTTAATCTAGTTTATTATTGTTTTATTTCGGTTTTGGGTGGTTGGTGAACAATTGGAGAAGTTTGGGCAAAAGAGCAATGATTTAGAAGATATCTCATAAGTTCGAGGACTCAATTGCACTCAACCTAAAGTTGAGGGACCAAACCGGAGATAATGCAAAGTTGAGGGACCAAACTGGAGATAATGCAAAGTTGAGGGACCAAATTTGATGTTACAAAAAGTTGAAGGACCAAAATGGTGAATGTTGAAACCGAAGGGACCAAGTGCAAGATAATAGAATAAAGTCGGGCACTCGCCCGAGTAGTGCCGGGCGAGCGCCCAACACTTGAGCCAAGGAACAGAGAACTAACGGACACACCTAGGCGATCGCCCGGGAAAAGCCTGGGCGATCGCCCGGGCTTATTTTCGGCGTTTTCTTGATTTTTTATTTTGTTTCCTTTTTTAGTCCCAATTCAACTAGGTAACTCTTGGCCACGAAAATTGTAATCTCTTGGGGATATTTTAGGGCACAATAAAGGTAGTATAAATATGAGATACATTCTCATAACACGGGGAGGATTTTTGGGGAGCCGAATGAAGGGAAGACGGAAGAAAACAAGAGAAGACAACTGACTGACAATCAAGAGTTTTTGAAGATTTCTTCTCCTTCAATCCATGCCGGGTTCTATCAATTCTTGTATTTTTAATTTAATTATGTTTTTCTAATTTTCTTTAGCCAAGGTAGACGATGAAACCTTGTTTTAATTAAGTAATTATTTCATTATTCGTTTAATTCCTTTTTAGGGCTTTAACGTTCATGGTTCGTTCTTAACTAGATTAATTAAACATAATTTCTTTCATCTTAAATATCATGTATTTTTGATAGTTAGATATTGGTTTAATTAATCCATGCTTGATGCTTAAATAAGTTTTATTAATTGCTTTTGATTTTTCATCTTCTTTTATTCTTATTGGGATACATAGAATGCTTAGGTAATCTTTGATTCTTTGTCTTCTTTCAATGGAATGTGATATGAAAAATGCTTAGGTAATTTATGTTTGAAGCATAAGGGAGCCTATATTTGATTCTCTTCTTTTGGACTTAATTGATAAATCTTTAGGGACGACAATAGATTGATTTCGTGTTGTCGTGTGTGTGTTTTCTTTGGGAATTAATGAATGATTAGATGATTGCTAAGTTAGACAATGGTGGATTCGAAACCTTGGTGTTTTACACTTCTTGATTATTCAATCTCATTATTTTCGCATAATTAGTTAGTCTTTAAATTAAATAATTTCAACAAAACTCTCTTCAACTGAACTAGCATAGGATAACAGTTAATTGGGATTAAATTACACCTTTCTCATAGCAGTCTCTGTGGGATCGACCTCGTTTTTACTTATCTATATTCCAAAGAGATTCGTACACTTTGCGAGTTAATTAAAATTTGACATCAAGTTTTTGGCGCCGTTCTTGGGACTGCGTCTCAAGGTTAATTTAATTTTAGTTAATTTCATTCTTGACTAGTTATAATTTAGGATTTTATTTTGTTTATTTTATTTTCGTTTTTTTTTATTTATTAAAAAAAAAAAACAAAATTTTTTTCAAAAATCAAAAATCTGCATTGTGCATGCTTGGTCGAGATCTCTAGAACTTAAGCTAGATCATCTAGATAGTGAAATTGAAAGGACTTTTCACCAACAAAAAACGAGCCACTAATTTAGATAAAATTGAAGAAACCAAGCAATAGTAGCTATGGGGATGAAATTGAGGAGAGACCTTCAGGGACTATTTTAGTCCATTGGCTAATTTGAGCACCTCATGCATACAATACCCTCGAGTCATGACTAGGAATTTTGAGCTTAAACCGAGTGTGCTTAAGCTCTCTCCCATCTTTCTATGGTTTAGATAGTGAAGAACCCTATAATCATCTCGACCGATTTCTATCTTTCATGTGAAACATTTAAATATGAGAATGTGTCTCCCGATAATGTTAAACTTTCGTCTATTTCCCTTTTCTCTCGAAAGATAGATCTAGATCTTGGTTTAATACATTACACGCAAATAGTATTACTTCTTGGGAACAAATGGTTGCTAAATTTTTGAACAAATACTTTCCTGTTCACAAAACTAATGCTATTCGCAGGAAATTTCGAGTTTGTGCAAAGAGACGATGAGCCATTCTATGAAACTTGGGAGAGATTCAACGGGCTTCTCATGAAATGTCCACACCACGGCTATGAAAAATGGCATTTATGCCAATACTTTTGGAGGATTGCTACCACATATTCAAGAATGGTTGATGGCCACAAGCGGGGAGAGCTTATGTCTAAAAATGCTACTGAGAGATCTGGACCTTTTTCAAAAGCAGGTGACAATTCACAACAATGGGCAGATCCTCTAGAAATCGAGCCAAAGAAAAGGGTATCTATGAGAGATTCGCAGCGGTGAACCTAGCTCGTAAATCAAAGAAGTCAAGTGCATGATAGAGGACATCTCTCGCAAATTGACCTCATTGACGGTCAATAGTCCTCCGTAACCGAGTGCGGTCTTGAGCAAGCTAATGCCCTCAACATGATGAGGAAGCCTCCTTACAATCCTTACTCCAACACCTATAACCCGGGTTGGAGGGACCACCCCAACTTTTCTTGGTCACGGGGTAGTCAACAGGACAACAACAGTGAGTCAAGCCCCTCAAAGCCAGCCCTAGACAATTCAACCAAAACTTCGCATGTACCCTAAACCATGGGAAGAGGCATTTCAAAACTTGACAAAAGCTACACAAGCCGCTTTGGAGCATCGTAATCACACCATCATCGAGTTCAAGAAGGAGATGCGCACTAGCCGTAACTCATGGGCACAATCCATTTCCAATATGGAGAACATGATGGGGCAACTGGCTTCATCAAGACAACGGTGGCAACAACCATCGAAAAAGGTAAATTCCCTAGTCACCATTTCCTAATCCTAAAGGGTGCACAATATTGGAGCAGATTCAAGTAACCAACATGAAGAAGCTAAGGCCATCATGACTTTGAGGCGGGCAAACGGTTGACAACAAAGTGGATCTTTCAAGCAAAACACGCCTCAACTAATTTCTCCGGTAATACCTCAACCGATGATTCGATCCAAGAAGCTCACAAAGAAGACAATGAGCCATCCTACATCCCAAAAGCCCCATTTTCTCGAGAGGTTGACAAAGGTAAAGCAAGGTAATTCTATCAATGACATGATGGACATCTTCAAGCGGTAAGCATAAATATCCCTTTACTTGATGCTATTAAGCAAGTTCTGCATATGCTAAATTTTTGAAAGACCTCTCGTACTAAAAGAGACAATTGCATGTACGTAAAAAGGCATTCTTAATCGAACAGGTTAGCTCGATAATTCAAAGCAACACCCTTCCTAAATTTAAAGATCCAGTTGTCCTACTATCTCTTGCATCATAGGAAACCATAAAATTGAGAAGGCATTGTTAGATTTAGGAGCTAGTGTCAATCTTACGCCTTACTCGTGTACATGCAACTTGGACTAAGCGAGTTAAAACCAACATCCGTTATTTTACAACTTGGCGATAGATCTCGTGAAAGTCCTCGTGGCATTGTTGAGGATGTTTTGATACTGAGTTGATAAATTTTATTTTCTGTTGATTTTATTGTACTTGATACACAACTGTTCGAGACTCCACTAAGCATATTCCGTGATTTTTGGTCGTCCTTTTCTAGCCACATCTAATCTTTGTAATTAATTGCGGGAATGGAGTCATGCGGTTGTCCTTTGGCAACATGACAATTGAATTGAATGTCTTCAATGTCAACAAGCAACCACATGACAACGAGGATGTTGCTGATGTTGACATGATAGAAGCATTGGTTGATGACTCTTGTATTTCAACTAACTTTGATGATGCTTTAATGATGTGTCTAACCCATTTTGGTACAGATTTTGATGTTGATGGTGCTATAGATGAGGTGAACACTTTGCTTGAGTCAACACCTGTCATGGATACAAGTAAGTGGAGACAGAAAATTGAGCCACTTCCATTAAGTGAGAAGAAGAACATCCCATCAGTTCAACAACCGCCCAAGTTAGAGCTCAAAGCACTGCCTGACACCTTGCAGTATGCATTCTTAGGAGAGGCGAAACTTTACCGATAATTATCTCTTCGCCCTTGATGATGCACAAAAAGTAAGTTGTTAGGTGTTTTAATCGAACATAAAGAGGCGCTAGGTTGGACCATTCTTCGACATAATAGGTATTAATCTTGTAGATTGCATGCACTATATTCATCTTGAGGAAAATTCTAAGTCCACTAGGGAGATGCAACGAGGTTAAATCCTAACATGAAAGATGTTGTGAGAGCTGAAGTCCTTAAGTTGTTAGATCTTTGGAATTATCTATCCTATTTTCGATAGCAAATGGGTAAGTCCTGTGCATGTTGTCCCAAAAAAATCGGTATCACTTTGTAGTTACTAATGCAAACAATGAATTGGTTCCAACTAGAGTAACTACTGGGATGGCGTGTGTGCATAGACTATAGGAAATTGAACTTAGTCACTAGAAAAGATCACTTCCTCTTCCATTCATTGATCAAATGCTTGATAGACTAGCGGGGCATGCTTATTATTGTTTCTTAGATGGTTATTCGTGTTACAATCAAATTCCCATAGCTCAGGAAGATCAAGAGAAAACTACTTTCACTTGTCCTTTTGGAACCTTTGCATATAGGCGAATGCCATTTGGTTTGTGTAATGCACTGCTACCTTTCAAAGATGCATGCTAAGTATATTTTTTCGACATGGTTGAGAGGTTTCTTGAGGTGTTTATGGATGATTTTTACGTGTATGGTGACTCGTTTGATGATTGTTTGCGCCATCTAACATTAGTTTTGCAGAGATGTGAGGAAAAGAATTTAGTAATCGAATCGGGAAAATGTCACTTCATGGTGAAACAAGGTATTGTTCTTGGCCACATTATTTCTAGCAATGGTATTGAGGTTGACAAAGCCAAGGTTGATCTTATCTCCAATCTTCCACCTCCAAAATCAGTGAAAGAAGTAAGATCTTTCCTTGGGCATGCTGGTTTTTATAGACGTTTCATTCAAGATTTTAGTAAAATCTCTAGACCCTTATGCAATTTACTTGTTAAGGATGTACCTTTTATCTTTAATGATTCGTGCTTAGAAGCTTTTGAGCATCTTAAGAAAGTATTGACCACTGCACCTGTTATTCGACCACCTGATTGGACTTTGCCTTTCGAACTTATGTGTGATGCATCTGATTATGCTGTAGGAGCAGTTTTAGGACAGAGATTAGATCGGTTACCTTCTGTTATTTACTATGCTAGTAGAACTCTTAATGATGCACAATTAAATTATTCTACTACAGAGAAAGAAATGCTAGCAGTAGTATTTGCTTTAGATAAATTTCGATCTTATCTTGTAGGGTGTAAAGTTATTATCTTTTCTGACCATGCTGCCCTCAAATATCTTCTAACTAAGAAAGATGCTAAACCTAGATTGATTAGGTGGGTCTTGCTTTTGCAAGAATTTGACATTGAATTTAGGGACAAAAAGGGGTCTGAAAATGTTGTGGCTGACCACTTATCTCGAATTGTGCTTGACTACGTGCGGGATAAATTACCATTAAATGAGTTGTTTCGGATGAACAACTCATGAATATTGATGTTGTGCCTTGGTTTTTGTTGATATTGTTAATTATCTTGTTACAGGAAAACTTCCAGAACATTGGACTAAACAGGATAGAACTAAGTTTCTGGCTGAAGTGAGGAATTTCTTTTGGGACGATCCCTACTTGTTTAAATACTGTGCTGATCAAATTATAAGGAGATGCGTCACAGAAAGTGAATTCCACGGTGTTATGTCATTCTGTCATGACCACGCGTGTGGAGGCCATTTCAGTGCTAAAAAGACTACCTCCAAAATTTTGCAATGTGGTTTTTACTGGCCTACTCTCTTTCGTGACACTCATATTTTTTGTTCTTCATGTGATAGGTGTCAACGCATGGGAAGCATTTCAAAAAGAAACATGATGCCGCTTAATCCTATTCTCGTAGTTGAACTTTTTGATGTCTGGGGGATTGATTTCATGGGACCTTTTCCTCTATCTTTTGGTTATCTTTACATATTAGTTGGGGTCGATTATGTTTCCAAGTGGGTCGAGGCAATTCCTTGTAGGACCAATGATCACAAAAGCGTAGTGGCATTTTTGAAAAGCAATATTTTCTCTCGCTTTGGCACTCCACGAGCCATTATCAGTGATGGGGGATCTCACTTTTGCAATAAACATTTTCAAACCCTTCTAGCAAAATACTCCATCACACATAAGGTGGCCACCCCATATCATCCACAGACTAGTGGTCAGGTTGAGGTCTCAAATCGTGAAATCAAGCATATTTTAGAGAAAACAGTTCGACCTGATAGAAAAGATTGGTCTTTACGACTCACGGATGCATTATGGGCATATAAGACAGCTTTTAAAACACCCATTGGGATGTCCCCTTATAGATTGGTGTATGGGAAAGCCTGTCACCTTCCGGTTGAGTTAGAACATCGTGCTTATTGGGCCATTAATAAATTCAATTTTGATATGCGAGAAGCGTGGTCAAAAGGAAATTGCAGGTAGCTGAACTTGAGGAAATTCGAAACGATGCTTATGAGAATGCTAAGATTTACAAGCACAAAATGAAGGTCTTTCATGACAAGCACATAGTCAGAAAATCATTTAGTCCAGGTCAGAAAGTACTCTTATATAATTCTCTCTTTGCATTTATTTCCTGTGTAAGCTACGTTCCCCGATGGTCGAGGCCCTTTTATTGTTCTCAATTGTTTATCCCCATGGTCTTTGTTGAAGTTGAAAATCCAAAAATGGAGATTTGTTTAAAGTTAATGGCCAACGTTTAAAACCATACTTGAGTTTCACTCTCGAGGGGAGGAGGAAATTAATTTGGGTGATCTGCCCTTCTTTCTTGAAAATCGTTTTATTAAAAAAAAAAAAAATAATAAAAAAAAAAATAGAACAAAAAAAAAAAAAAAAAAAAAAAATTTTGCTTTCGTTGTTTTTGTTTGTTGTTTTCTCTATTTTTCTTTTAGGACCGCTTTTGTGCTGGCGATCCTGCGGGTCCACGGTGTTCCACATCTTTCACTGCCGGATGCTTCTTCTCCACTTCTATCCTGGGGAGTAATCGATCTTCTTTCTCCTACTCTATGCTTTTATGTTATTCTTACATTGGGGACAATGTAAGGTTTTTGTTTGGGGTGGGTTATAAAATATCATGTTACTTAAGAACTTCGATTTGCTTATCATTCTTGTCTCAGTATAATCGAAATAGTTTTGAAAAAATAAAAAAAAAAAAAAAATAAAAAATAAATTTACGGTTTCTTTGTTGAATATCCTACCGCCAATGATGATATACATTCAAAGTGAGCACATTTTTAGTCGACTATTAGACAACGGTTGAACTCATTCTTTTATCGATTACTTATCTATGTTAGACACGATTAAGAAAGCACATAGCCACTTTGACTTATCGTTTATTGGAGACATGACTTGAGTGTTTGTGTTGATATTATTGACTGAGTATCATGATAAATATTCCGTTCCTACATTCTTAGAGCTAGTGACTAAACTGTTTTGAGAACAGTTTGGGGGTGTTAAATTTACTACTTTTGTTCTAAGAATTTTGATGGTTTGGGTTTTCTAGGTCTCATCTTTGGTTGAATGGGTTATAGTCAAGGAATCTGAACTGAGCACTATTTGCAGCTGATAAAAATTAAATGAAATATCCGACTCGAGCAATTAAGCACTGTAAGGGTATCTCTAAAACACAGTGCCCTATGGTCATCTCGACTTGGGAGTCATCGGCCCAAAGCTCGCTACATGAGTCCTATTTCATTATAAAAAAAAAAAAAAAAAAAGCGACATTTATAAATTTACATCTTCACTTCTCTATTAGCCTGTGGGACTCGAGCAATTAAGTCTGCTAGGGTATTTTCAAACCTGGTGCCCTATGGTCATCTGACTTGGGAGTCACCGACCTAAAGCTCGCTACAAGGGTCACACAGAAAGCTAGTGAAAGAAAAGTACTGCACAGGATGTAAGACTGTTAACATGAGTTGAATAAATAAAAAGAGTAGAAGTGCTCAGAAAGGATTGCTAGATTAGAACTTTGGAGACTGAAGATGAAAATTTAGAAATCTCTAACCATCCTAATTCTCAGAATACAAGTGCTAAGTTTTACCACTTTTGTTGAAAAGAAAGAGCATTGTGATGATCAATAGAAGCCAACTTCGCTAGAACACCTCGGGATTTGAGAGAAGAGCTTTAGAAGTGTGATAACTTACGAGAGGTGTAAGGAATAAATGACTACAAAGGGTTCGGGATTGCTAAAATGTCAACAACACAATATTGGTCATGGTCTAATACGTGTATAAGTTTAATTTTTGGCTATTCACACACTCACACGAGGTCGAGCATCAGATAAGTGAAAATTTTTGTGTTGTTGTTTGATATCCTTCTAATAGTGTTGCTTTATTTTGAACACGAGGCATATGGTAAGGAGTTTAACATTGACTAATTCTTCATTGATTCGATTAGCTTAGTTTAAATTATATTTTAGTTTTGTTGTTGTTCGAGGACGAACAAAGGTTTAGTTTGGGGGTGTTTGATAAGTGCGTTTTATGCACTTATTTTGGCCTTTAATTAATCAGTTATGTCGTCATATAGTTGTTTTTCTACTTAATCTAGTTTATTATTGTTTTATTTCGGTTTTGGATTTGGTTGGTGAACAATTGAGAAGTTTGGGCAAAAGAGCAATGATTTAGAAGATATCTCATAAGTTCGAGGACTCAATTGCACTCAACCTAAAGTTGAGGACCAAAGCGGAGATAATGCAAAGTTGAGGACCAAGCGGAGATAATGCAAAGTTGAGGACCAAATTTGATGTTACAAAAGTTGAAGGACCAAAATGGTGAATGTTGAAACCGAAGGGACCGAAGTGCAAGATAACAGAAATAAAAGCGGGCACTCGCCCAGTGAGTGCCGGGCGAGCGCCCAACACTTGAGCGAGCAGGAACAGAACTAACGGACACACAGGCGATCGCCGGGAAAAGCTCAGGCGATCGCCTTGGGGCTTATTTTCATGCGTTTTCTTGATTTTTATTTTGTTTCCTTTTTAGTCCCAATTCAACTAGGTAACTCTTGCCACGAAAATTGTAATCTCTTGGGGATATTTTAGGGCACAATAAAGGTAGTATAAATATGAGATACATTCTCATAACACGGGGAGGATTTTGGGGAGCCGAATGAAGGGAAGACGGAAGAAAACAAGAGAAGACAAACCAACCGACAATCAAGAGTTTTTGAAGATTTCTTCTCCTTCAATCCATGCCGGGTTCTATCAATTCTTGTATTTTTAATTTAATTATGTTTTTCTAATTTTCTTTAGCCAAGGTGAGCGATGAAACCTTGTTTTAATTAAGTAATTATTTCATTATTCGTTTAATTCCTTTTTAGGGCTTTAACGTTCATGGTTCGTTCTTAACTAGATTAATTAAACATAATTTCTTTCATCTTAAATATCATGTATTTTTGATAGTTAGATATTGGTTTAATTAATCCATGCTTGATGCTTAAATAAGTTTTATTAATTGCTTTTGATTTTCATCTTCTTTATTCTTATTGGGATACATAGAATGCTTAGGTAATCTTTGATTCTTTGTCTTCTTTCAATGGAATGTGATATGAAAAATGCTTAGGTAATTTATGTTTGAAGCATAAGGGGAGCCTATATTTGATTCTCTTCTTTTGGACTTAATTGATAAATCTTTAGGGGACGACAATAGATTGATTTCGTGTTGTCGTGTGTGTTTTCTTTGGGAATTAATGAATGATTAGATGATTGCTAAGTTAGACAATGGTGGATTCGAAACCTTGGTGTTTTACACTTCTTGATTATTCAATCTCATTATTTTTCGCATAATTAGTTAGTCTTTAAATTAAATAATTTCAACAAAACTCTCTTCAACTCGAACTAGCATAGGATAATGATTAATTGGGATTAAATTACACCTTTCTCATAGCGGTCTCACGTGGGATCGACCTCGTTTTTTACTTATCTATATTCCGAAGAGATTCGTACACTTGCGAGTTAATTAAAATTTGACATCACCCGATCGTGCATCGTACTACTATTAATGATGCTAGGGCTCGACTGTTATATCATCTCGCTCACGGGAGGAAGTTGGAATTAGAGAACTATATCTATACACGATGACAAGATGTTGGGCTTCAGACAGACGCATGGAGGTACATGTACCATCTTCCACTCACGATTAGTGGTATCTCGCAAGATGTGAGGGTCCAGATCTCACCAGCAGAGCCGGTGTTGAAGGCAAAGGGACCTATCAACCGCTTTGTCTTGGAAAATGCAAGATGGTATACTACACGAGCTGTGGGGGTAACCCCAGCCGCAGACGAGCAACCTCAAGAAGATCAGCCGGCAGCACCCCATCCAGCTGCACCTCAGCATGCCGCACCACCAAGATACATAGCATCCATGATACATCACTTCATCGGAGGGTCGGTGAGCAAACATGGCTCATCATTGCTACGTGACCGAAAGCGCGCGGTCGGCAAGCAGGAATTGACGGCGTTGTGATCTCGAGTGTATGCAATCCGACATACTCGAGATAACTATAGAGATCGGATCGCGTCGGTCTTTTCTCGGAGCAAAGTCGATTCGAGCCGATCATGCGACCGGTGAAGAGGTGGCTAGACCAATGTATGAGACAAGCTTGATGACATCCATGACCCATTTGTTGTCCGACACCCATACTAGCACCTCCACCGGTTGATCCTTCCACACTACTTCTACCAAACACCATCGGACCCACCTCCGAGAAGTCTCTAAATTTTTATGTGTTTATTTCTTTTGCATTACATTGGGGACAATGTACGTTTCGATTTGGGGTGCAAATGAAAATTTTCTTGACTTGAAAAATTCGTGATATTTGATATTTGATTTTTAACTTAGTTTTGTTTTAGTAGTAAAATAAAAAATTATTTGTTTGCATGTTTATGTGATATGAATAGCCTTGCCGGCTAATGATGTAACTTTTCATTTAATTTTAGCTTTAAATCATGACTTGTGAACATAGTATACTTTTGTTTAAATGTGAGGCCATTTAATCATATCTCGATGTCGTGTTGTGTTGGCGATTCACGATGATTTGTAGCTATATTGGTGCACTTAAGTTGAAAACAATAGGATACCATTTTCTAAACTTTAGAATCATCGTATCTCAACTAAGTAACCAATATAGTGAGTGATTGTAGAAAATAAGTTGTGATGGTGGCTATCTAGGTTATGATTGATTCCATGTATGTTGAAAAAAAAAATTATGTGGAGCACTATAGACCAGTTAGAGAAAGCTAGATATTGACCGAATGTTAGGAATCTAGTCCCCTAGCATGAACTTATTGCACGCAAGAAACAAAATTTTTATTATTAGTGTTTAACTCTTTTCGTAGCCTAATTGACTTGAGTGAAAAGGTCCGTAGGGGTTTTTCAAAACCCGGTGCCCTAAGGTTCGAAAGACCTGGGAGTCATCGACCTCAAGCTCGTTACATTAGTCATTTAGAAAGCTTAATGGACTGAGTTTTGCACCTTATTAATATCTTATAACTCTTTTCGTAGCCTATTTGACTTGAGTGAAAAGGCCCGTAGGGGTTAATCAAAACCCGATGCCCTAAGGTTCGAAAGACCTGGGAGTCATCGACCTCAAGCTCATTACATGAGTCATTTAGAAAGCTTAATGGATTGAGTTTTGCATATAAGATCTTTATATTAAAAAAAGATGAGTCATTTAGAAAATTTAATGGATTGAGTTTTGCACATAAGATCTTTATATTAAAAAAAAAATTATTTATTTAAATTTAATTTTTATTTCTATCCAATGAAAAATCATTTTCAAAACAAATTTGAAGATTAGATTACTAATGGGTTTGACTTGCTTAGTAGAAACTTTCTGGTCGAAAGTGCTCATAAATTAGAGAATCTTCACAAACCTATGTTGTCACGATTGCTAGCTCTCAACCAGCTTCGAACAAGAAAATAATGAGTGAATTGTAACATTTTAACCAAAAATCTCAGGATTTGAGAGAAAACATCATTTTGGGGGAAGTGTACCTTACAAGAGGGAAAGAAAAAGTTGACCAAGTGGTTGGGCTATCACCACCATAGAACTTGCGGGGATTGAATTAACTACTCTCACACACATCTCAAGTATGGTTTAAATAGAATCACGTTTACAACTGTATTACCTGAACACTCATCATGAATTATAAGTTTTTCTTTTGCAAAAGCTGAAGCAAGAATGGTAAGCTATTTATAGTGTGAATTGTGTTATTGTTTATTTTATTAAGTGCAAGATTATCTTTAGCTAGTTTATTCGAGGACGAATAAAAGTTCAAGTTTGGAGGTGTTTGATAAGTACAATTTTGTACTTATTGGAGCTCACAAAAAGGGACGATTATGAGTCATATTAATTGTTTTCAGTTTAATGGTGCGTTGTTTTCTTATTATTTTAGAAAATAATCAAAATCAAATGTCGATCTGATAAAAAGAGAGCAAACAGAAGAAAATAGGACTTAATTGCTAAGAAAAAATACTTGAGGGGCTTGATGTGCAAATATCAAAGAGGAAATTTCAAATTTAGCATCAAAGTCAACCATCCGATCGCATGGTTAGAATTTGGTGCGATCGCACGAAGGACAAAAAGTCTGCAGAACTCTATTAGTGAATACCATACGATCGCATGGGTCAAATGGGCGTTAGATTGGCAATTTGTCGATTGGATTACAATACTACCAAGTCCAAATTAATTTAACTACCTAGGCCACGTTTTCAAGAGTTGGGAAACGAGTATAAAAGCCAGATAATAGACATATCGTAGAGATGAATTTTGGGAGGAAGATAAAAACAAAGAATCGAATATCAATGCACGAGATTGAAGATCATTGAGCCGGGATCACGGGTTTTATTTACTTTTTGTTTTTCTTTCTCCGGATGATGATGAATTCAATTATTGTAATAATTGACAAAATCATGTCCGACTAAATTTACTTTTTCTAGAATGAACGATGAAACCTCGCTTTTTAATTAATTAGAAGTTTTTCCTTTTAGTAATTAATTGCTTTTGGATTGATTATTCCTTATTCATTATTTCCATTATTTTAATGCTTGATCACCATTAGAATATATTGTGATCTCGTATTGAAGTCGAGAGATTCAATATAGATTAAGCACGTGATATTGAATAACATAGGATCCAATAATAGATATAGATTACTATTATGCTTTATGAAATCTATTTAGGTGTTCTTGAGATTTTAATGCATATGTTTATGTTGAAGCTTAATTAGAGATGATTAAGTTTGCATTTCGTATAGAATTGATTGACCATCAAGAGATGCTTTTGATTATTTTAGGAGCGCCGATTTTCAATCCAAGGTAATTAAGAGCTAAATAGCGATTAATGGATAATTGGTTATAAAGCGTGTAGGTGGATTTGTGAATCCTAGTGTTGGTAAAATTGAATTCGTTCTCATCATTTAAAGTTGCTTATTGATATTTTAAATTTAAGTAAAATAATTAAATTAGTTTAGAATCACAAAACAAGACAAATATGTGTTTTTCATATTGTTAGAATTTGAATTATAATTTAATAGGTTAAATTAATATCTAGTCCTCGTGGGTTCGACACTCTACACATCACTTTATTACTTGTTAACAGAATCGTACACTTGCAAGATTATAATCGCACAACAACATGCACAAATATGAGCCGAAAAGGATTACCTCGAGTTCATGATGACAATAGCAGGTTACAAAACAGCGGCTTTTCACCGTACAGTACATCACCTAAATGACTATTGTATGCATGCTATTGCCAAAATCTATAGCTGCTCAAATGGAAAGAAAAAGAAATTAAGCATGGAATTTACACATTAAAGGTTTGTACAAACAAACGTGGGTTAAAAACACTAGACTAAACAATGCTTGGTGCACCCAATGTAAGGCATTTAAACCAGCTCAGCATTTACAGTACTCAAAATTTACGAAAGAGTTTTAGTGCCTCGAGTTTAGAAATAGAAACAAGATGCATAAAAATGATATAGGACTATCAGTCATTCATGACAGTAATAAATAGGAAATAGTCGGTAAATCTTAAGCTAAATACATGGAAAGCCTGGTGGTCATATTAGCTGCAAATGCAAATCCATTCAGAAGCACTGAAATTATAATTTAAGCACTAGCAAACATGTGCTAAATGTGATCAATTGTCACAACCTATTAAAAAATTTCTTATAATTTCTAACTCTCAAATCAAAGTATATGGAACAATTGGACACAAAACTATCAAAAGTTTTTGCACATGGAATCCGGCAGAAAAGAGATGAACATATCCGCCAGGCGCTAACAGCACAAATAAAGAGTTGAACCGTAATGGAAAAAGAAGATCTCTGTTATAAGCCACTGTGCAGCATGCCAAGAACTTCAGGACTTGCTTTGACTCATTGGTCCGGTACAACCATTCATACAGCCCAAATCGCCTTATCAATTCAATTTTCCCTCGAAGTTCCTCTCTTTGACTGTTCAGTTAAAAATCATGGTCAGCCACTTGAATCTTTCCACTCATACAATTTGTCTATACCACTGCTACTAAACCATGATTTCACCTCAATTTCTAGTTTTTGGATAAATCAAAACCCGCCTTTCCTATACGTCAAGCTCTTTCGAATGTTTTCGAATTTTACAGTCTTTTGCCATACTTTCATACTCCCGAACATCGTTCAAGCAATTGAGATAATTGAATCTCTAAAATCCCAAGACTTAGGCTTTAACAAAATTATATACACTTACTTAGACGCGTATACATAAATATAGTACAACATCCTTCCAAGGAAATGAATAATAATCACTCCCTTGAACTCAATTTTGGTTAAAAGTTGTAATAAACAAAGCCTCTATCAGGAAAAAAAATACATAAAATAAAAGCTGAATAAAACTTACTCATGCACAAAAATAAGTAAGGCAGCAGTGCAAAAACTGGAACATCAAATGCAAAAAAAAATAAACTGGAACACCAGTATACATTCAGAAAACAACTAATTGTTTTACAGATGTGCAATTATACTGACGAGGATAGATAAGTTTTCTAGTTACAATAATTACTGTTTGGCAAAAAAGAAGGAAAAAAAAAAATGGAAAATGGAGAATCTATTAAATAGAAGCAGCGACTGAAGCAGCTGCAGTGACAGTTGTTGGCGGATTTAATGTGTAAAGTGACTCCAAATTGCAAACAAAAAATCGAATGAAAATTGATGATATGCAAAGTCGAGACAAGTGTTGAACACTTTGTCTTTAAGTCGAATTTGCCCCATAGCGGTGCCTACGGTTTATGGCAATCAACTCCCAATTACAACGACTTCTACTTGTGTTTGTAGCACTTCAAAACACAAACTGTGAACCAAAATTGGTTTTGTACTCCAAACGATGAAATGAAATGAAAACCAGAATTTTATGCAACAATGCAATAAATTTGGTTCAAGGAATGAATATATGAGTTGGTTGTATTTGCACATGTTTTACGTATGATAAAGGGGCGTCGGAGGAGCATTTTTTATTGTTGATGAAGTGTTGGGAATGAAGAAGTGTGGAGCCAAATCGTGCAACACTTCAAAATGATATGCATGTTCGTGCTTATACCCATGCGATCGCATGGTTTTAACATGTTCCAATCGCAAGGTACACTTTTGAAGATAGAATTTAATCTAGGCTAACCATGCGATTACATGGTAGGACCAAAAAATATTCTACTTAAAATTTAGGCAAGTTGCGATCACAGTGTAAAATACCCATGCGATCGCATAGTCAAAATTTGACCCGATTTTATCCTTTTCCATAATTTCTCATTCATTCGATATTGGTTTCGAGATGCCAAATATACCCTTCAACACCGCAGAGAAATTTGAATTCTCTTTCGGGGGTATTGCCTCAAGCCCACATGAGGGACGCGCCCTCGCGACTTGACCGAAAGCGGTCGAACCCGTTCTCAAAGCAGTAGTGACAAACTATTTTGTCTAAACGGATTGGGTCGGAATGCGTATATTTTGGTCGAAGTTGACACAAAATCACTTTTGTTTTTAAACCAATTTCCAACAACGATGAAAGTACCGAAATGGGCTCCTACGATTGCGGGAGTTCAAGGAAGCCGATGAAGAATTCGGAGCACCGATGAAATTTTCGTTGCTGTTTGTTGATCTTGACAGTACCATGTGTGTATGTGCGTGTTTTCCAGCAAGAACAACCTCTTTTCTACCCAAAAAAAAAGGGATGGCAAACTTCTAGGACTCTTAGGAGTAATTTTTTAAAACACCCTCACTTTTTTAGAGTAACGTACGAGATCATTTATTCACAATTTGTGTCTACACATAGTTGTGTATTGTATGGATTAATGTGATACTTCCACATTAGTCCATATTATCAATGAGTAAATGATCTCTTACCTACCGTGGGTAGGAGATCATTACTCCTCTTTTTATATTCACACAACATTATATTATAAATGTACTAAATTTTAATTGTATACAAAGTCTTCAACTTTTATTTATTGTTATATTTATATCTTTAATTTTTATTCATCGAATTTTTATATTTAACATTACATTAATTAATATATCTTGTTCCTACTAAGGATTTTTGTCCAAAATTCTATCAAAGATACTTTAAAATGAGGACAAATATTTAATCGAAATTTTGTATTTATTTATTTATTTGCTTATTTAAAAATACGAGGAGAAAATAAGTATTTTTTTCCTTATTAATGAAATTTTGAGCGGGAACCGTTATCGAGAGATAATATGTAATAATTAATAGAAGGCGATGATAAAAATGTAATGAAAAAATATTAGGGACATAAATATAATAATAAGTAAAGATTATAGAATTTTTATGTAATTTAAATATGATGCACTAAAAAATGTGATGATAATTAATGGAAGGTTGATGATAAGAATATAATGAAAAATATTAGAAACATAAATATAATAATAAGTAAAGATTATGGACTTTTATGTAATTTAAATATGATGCACTTATAAAATGTTATTTGAATATATTTGATATTTCTTTTATGTTAAAAGTCTAAATTATCCGTTTTATATGATAAAAATATCTTAAATACCCTATATTGAAATGACAATAATACTTTAAAAAAAATAAAATAGAAGACCCTCATCCTTGTTAATAATTTAATACAACGTTTTTTTTCACAGTCTAATCCATTTTGTCCAAGTAATTTGAAAAAACTTAACAACAAACTAGTTCTCTCTCTAATCTTTTTCTCATTTTTGTCTTTTTTTTTCTTTTATTTATTTAGATTAATCAGACAACAACACTTGACTTTTATACAATATGTATTGGTAAGACATTTTTCTCACTTTTATGCATCTTGATTTTGTGTTGCTTTGATTTGTACTCTTTGTTTTACTTTTTTGTGTAAATGAATTTTTAAACTAAAATAGTGTTGAAAAATTCAATCCTCGTTGGTTCACACTTGTTGTATTAAGCGAGAGGGGTGCGTTTAAAATGACCCTGTTGTTTAAAACATAAAGGGTTGTTTAAAGCGAATGCAATTTTAAACAACTTCTATCGTTAAGCGACTTGCGTGTTTAATACTTGTGTGATTATTGTCTTTATTTTATAAGCGCAATAAGATTATTTAGCTAACATTTTAATATATTTTTATTGAATTGGAGATATGGATTCAACGATGAGGTCGACATGATAAAACAAAATGAAATACCATAAACTCGAATTTTCAAAGAGGCACAAATGTGGCAAGTGTGGCACAATTGGGCTATGAACGACACGTACTATTCAAATATCATTGGCGATACAAGATTGAAGGATTAGTATGGTGTTTGTTATTTCGAGGATTGCAAGTGTAATTTATGAAAAAATTTGTGTCATTTATGTATTGCATTTTAGCGCTTGTTTGATAGGGATTAAAAAAGTTTTGTTTTGTTTTTGTTTTTGACCAATTGCCGGCCGCACCGCCACATGAAAGGGGAGAAATTCAATGACCAAAATGACCTGCAAATGTACAATGCAACAACAACAATTGACCCAAAATGAGGGGCAATTTTGGAAATGAGGCTAGGGATTTTTGCTTTTATGTGAAAAGTATTGACATTGGTGGGCCCTTTTGAAAGAAATTTGACTAACCAAAAAAAATTGTTTTAATCTCTACCAAACAAACACTTATTTATATAATTTATATTCAATTTCGTACATACATATGTAAATGCAATGTTTTGAGCTTTTGAAATGAATATATGAGATAATTTATCTGTTTATGAATGTATTGTATTGAAATATAAATTTAGTTTGATAGTCTATTTAATAGATTTTGTAGTTTATTGAAAAAAGACCGTAGTCTTTTTAAAAGACTTAGTCGTTTTTGGTAAATGGCCTGGGCCTTTTAGACAGACTCTGGCTGTTTTTCAAAAATGACCATCGTCACTTTCAAAGTCACTTATTGTTTTCAAAAATAATATTTGTGGTCGTTTAGACGACATAAGCTATTTTAAAAATGACAACCTGTCGTTTAAAAGACTATAGTTGTTTGCCAATAATGACTCGTTTTTAAATAGTGGGGTAGTTTTTATTGAATGACTAGAGTCTTTTAAATATCTTTGCAATATTTTTATAACGACAAGAGTTTTTGCATTTTATTATTGATTACAATCGAAAATGAACTTTGCAAGTCACGATTCATAATCTGAACTTAAAATGCATTGAAAGGAAACTTTGGTAATATAGTTCATCATGCTCCTTTATACATTGCTCGATAAAATGTGATCAATTTTTTTTTACAAATGATGCGGTGAAGCCTGTATAAAGGAAACTAACTCAAACTCAATTCGTTGATTCCTATGAATACCGAATTAATTTGATTAAAGTGGAGAAATTCTAAGAACAATAATATTATTCAACAACAACAACATTTAATGAATGAGAAAAGATTCCTTAAATACTAAAGCGCTAGTTTAAATAAAATCTTAATTGATAAATAAATGAAAAAGATGAAAATAGACTATACAAACTAAAGATTGCCGTTTTAAGCTAAAGACACCACTTACGTGTAATTTATGCCCGTTTCTTTGAAGAACGACGATCACAATCCATCACGTCCAGATAAGTCAAAGCTATATCCTCTATGCCATCAAAATACGACCAATAATTGATTTTAGTAAGTTAAATCATGACATATAAATAGTACAACATTTAACTTATCTGTTAAAACACATTCAAATGTGAATTTGTTAATATATTCCTCGTGGTCTATTATATACTGTTCGATAAACCATGGTCGATTTTTTTCAAATATGACTCATAATTGATTTTAACAAAACAAGAGATGCCAATTAAACCTAGTGCAACATTCAACTTATATGTTAAAGTGCATTCGAATACAAATTTTGTTAATATAGTTTCTCGTGTTCCATTATACCTTTGTTTAGTAAACTTTGGTGATTGTTTGCAAATATGACCCATAATTAATTTCAATAAGTTAAATCATCATTATAACGATTGAGTCGCTCCATTGGAATATTAACAAAAGGACTGAATTTATTTTATAAGACATTAAATAGTTTTCGAAAAAAAGGCGGAGTCATTTTAAAACATCCTGGTCTTTAAAACAACTATTTTCCTTCGAGAAAGGATTGTAGTCTAACAAAATTTCAACATTATTTTTCTTTAACTTGAACTAAACTAACTTTGAAAAACAATACTAATTGCATATATTTCCCCAAACAAAAAACAATTAAATCATGCGAGAGACAATCAAATATCCATCATATTTCCCCCTAAACCTACAACAATTAAATCATGTAAAGACAATCAAATTTCCATCATAAACAACATATAAATAGACAACAAAAAAGTCATACAATCTTAATAAAGGGCATATAAATCGGCAGCCATCTTGGTCATCTACTCTTCCTTATTTAAGTTATAAACTTGTTCTACTAGATCGTTGATACTCATGAATTCTATATACTTATTTACTAAACACTGCAATCGCCAAGATAATAAAATAATGGTCAACAAGAATACTACAACTAAATAAATATGACTAAGTGCATATTTATTTGTAATAAGAAACATATGAAACGTCTTGTTTCGTGATTGTCAACTCTTTCTATTGCAAGAGTGTCTCTCCTTTTCTTTTAAAAATATTGAGAGAATTATACTAACAAAAGTATCATGGATTATGGACTCTAATAAGCATAAAGAAAAATATGCATAGAAAGTATATAATACTGAGTAGACATAGAAACATTATTAAATAAGCAGCCTTACTCTTCTAGAGCATAATAGTAAAAAAAATCTCACTGAAAAGATCATCAAAAGGAAAAAAAGCACTTCTAGCGACAAAAAAAATCTTCCTAATATTAGAGAAACAAATATAACAACTACGAAGAATTGGCAAATTCTAAACTATCAATAAGATATGTGAACTGTTGAAATGTGATATATAGTGTCAAACCTCAAATTTCATCAGGTGCTTTGTGATGAAAGAAATGACAACAGTTGCTATATTTGTGGATGATAGGGGCGTCGACACGCCCGTCTCATTTGCCCATCTTGATGATCTCATAGCTTCGCCTCTTGGATTTGGATGCGGATAGCGGTAGTTCGGCCGTTGTTGAATCAACCGGACCTACGATCCAATTTAAGTGACACTTACTACTTTTGATTGAAAATTTGTAATGTCCTTCATTAACTCGAGTGATTGGAGAATAAAATGGCACCCATAATTAAAGATAGCGACACTTGTTCATAATGATAACCTCTATAAAAGAGGTAAATTCACGGGTAAGACGACTCCCACATTTTTAAGCCTTTGCTACCTTGCATGCATTTTTTTCAAGATACATCATTTATCATTTCTTGATTATCACACGGAGTCGGCCAGCGAGATAAAAAAGTCTTGCCACTTTTTGTAGGTCTCCACCACTATCCTTTGCCGAGACTCGGAGAGGAAAAAACTTTTTAATCAATTCACGTCATCTGTGGAGAATCGCGCAAAAGTCATGGCTCTAACTAGAATAGCGAAGAATATGGCTTGTCGGAGCGGTCGAAGATGTTGACACCGAGTCCAACATTGCTACTAACCACCCTGACAAATGTTTGCCCACACATCGCTCAACTTGAGGCGCGCAAGCTCATGTGGCGGCTCAACTAGAGAATTGAAACATTGTTGCTTCTCACCGTCCCATGTTCCTAGTCTTTCACTAATGGGACCATCACCACTAGGTGCTTCGTTCCAAGTTCTAGTCTTCCACCGACGGGACCATCACCCTTTGGGTACCTTCGCCCAGGTTCCTAACTTTCGATGAATGGAAACACCACAGTGTGGCTCTACTCGGCCCCGGTTCTTTGGCTCTATCATTTGCACTTGCATTCATTCATTGACGTCTTACCCAAATCCACTATGGGGCACCCATCATGGATGGCTCTACCTAGCTAGGTGAGACACCAGTGTTAGGCCTCGAGCAATGGTTAGAAGACATGATGGATCACAAAATAGTAGGTGCTATGTCTAAGAATAGTGGTAGGCAACAATCTTTGGTATTGGAAGAAGATCCTTTTGTCCTAGAAGTGATTGTTGTTCTCTTGCCACGAGGACTTGAACAACCAAAGATGGAAATACGATGGGTCATCGACCACATTGATCACCTCAGAACCTTTGTTGATTTGATGAGGTTACGAGCCACTCTCGATGCAATTATATGCAGGGCCTTCTCGCCAACACTTAGGCGAGAGGCTGGCGAGAGGCAATGGACTGGGTAGCGACCCTTTCTCCAAAATCGATCCGCATGTTTGGCGACTTTCTAAGCAGTTTGCTACATACTTTTCCAGCAACAATCGGGCAAAGAAAAAAGCTATCGGGTTGATACAATTGACCCAAGACAAGGACGAGCTACTAAAAGATTTCATTGTCTAGTTCAATAGGGCAACTCACGGAAATTAAGGATCTCTGAGGATGTCTGCTGTAGTCAGTCACGCTATGATGAGGTGGAACTTACAATCGCCATTTCATGATGCCACTCTCCAAGAACACCGGATAAAATGTATGAGTTACTAAGGAAATGAGATAAGTATGTGGATCTTTGATGAATCATTTTTTTACAAAATGCATGAAGGATCGAAAGAGCACGAGTCTAACAAAAGAAAGACTCGGGATGAGCTCAATCTCCAAAATGACAAAGGCAAGCGGAAAATGAACCATCTAAGATGGACAAATGATAAGGGTGCTAAAGAAGGATCGACGCTTGATGGAAAATCCTAGTGCACATACTGAAGCCGACCCTCTGTAACCACTTATTTTTCGTTGCGGTCTTTATTAAGGGTGAGCCAAGAAGCATAAATATTCTTATCAATTACAACAACGGTCAAACAAGGCGGCGAGCCTCGGTTTAAAAAAAAAAGGCGACAAGCCTTAGTTTAAAAACAAAGCGATTGTCTATGAAAATTAGATGGGCTTATGATGATAGAAGCAGCGATGGTGCTATATTTTTGGATGATGGTGGCGCGTCACGGCATGCCCACCTCAATGATTTACACGCTACGATGGTCTCATAGCTTGCCTCTTGAATTTGGATATGATGTCTGATTGTTGTTGAATCAATCGGATCCATGATCCACGAAGTAACAATTACTATTGTCGATTGAGAAGGTAGATAGCGTCCATCATTAACCCGAGTAATGGGAAAGGTAAAAGCGGCTCCCTTCATTAAAGACATTGACACATGTCCCTCATGATAACACCTATAAATAGAGGTGAATTCCCGGGTAAGACGAATCCCATATTTTTAAGCATTGCTACATTGCACAATTTCCTTTTCGGATACCACCTTCATCATTTCTTCGATTATCACACCAAAGTGGGCACGAGACAAAAGCACGCCACTTTTGCATGTCTCCACCACTATCAACATCGTACTTTCGAATGAGGATAAAATTTTTATCATCAATTTCTTAAAAAAATGAGTGATGATGCTCGGCGTTGAAACGACTAAAGGCGGAATTGAACCATTGGAACTTACCAAGAAAGTTGTGATGATGGAGGTCAAGTTCTAAAATCGGAGGTGGAAGAATACAGTTGAAAAAAACTAGTAGCGTGTCTAGGCGACAATATAGATGTGTTTGCTTAGGGACCTCATGATATCAAAGAGATTAGCCCTATGGTTGCTCGGCCGCATTTCGTGATTCTTCCAAGAATAAAGTCATTCAAACAAAGAAAAGATAATTTGCCC
Organism: Forsythia suspensa; assembly: GCA_023638005.1. Taxonomy (NCBI): domain Eukaryota; kingdom Viridiplantae; phylum Streptophyta; class Magnoliopsida; order Lamiales; family Oleaceae; genus Forsythia; species Forsythia suspensa. Next base: position 1,532,043 of record CM042670.1, read on the forward strand.
TAGAATGGCAAGCAGGATATTTCTCTGAGATAACAAAACTATTAGAAAATTTGGTTTTCATCCAAAAGTGCATTACCGGAATGGTGGCAAATGTGGTGTTAGTAAAGGAATCAAATGGAGAATGATGGATGTGTAGATTACAACGATTTGAATAAAGCTTGTCCCAATGATTGTTATCCTCTTCCACGAATAGACAACTTTGGTGGATACAACTCCCATATTTTACATATCTATTACGCATAGTTAACTTCATCACCTACTTATTATCACACGAAGTGGGCGCGGAGGATAAAGTCTGCCACTTTTTGCGAGGTCTCCACCACTATCAACTGCTACACTCGGAGAGAAGAAAAGCGTTTATTACCAATTGGCACCAACTAATGATAATTTTTTTTCCTTTTTCGAGTGCGGTGGTGATAGTAGTTGAGACATGTAAAAGTAGCGGGACTTTTGTCTCACTATCCCATTCGGTGTGATAATTAGTAAAATGATGGATGTATCAAAAAGAGAAATGTGCAGGTAACATTGGCAAAAATGTGGGAGTCGTTTTACTGGGGGAGTTACCTATATTTATATAGGTTATTATGAGGATAGGTGCAGCTGTCTTTAATGTGGTGCCTTTACCTCCCTCGATACTAAGAGTTAATGAGGGATATTCTGACTTCTCATTCAACGATAGTAACTATCAATTTGTGGATAGTGGGTTTGGTGATTCAACAACGATTGGATTATCGCTATCTAGATTTAATAAGCGAGCTATCGAGACCATCGGCTGCCAAGCTGAAGTCAATTGGGTGGGTGAATCGTTGAAGGCGGGCATACCGGGGCGTGCCACCATCATTGAGACAAATATCACAATTATTGTCGTTTCTATCATCACCTTGGTACAACAATGACGTCTAAAAATCTTTTGTGCATAACTAGATATCAAATGGAAATAAAATATTGTGAAAAACGCATTTTCTAAACATATGGTTCTATACGAGATGTGCAAAGCATGCATTATCAAGAAAAGAAAATTAGATTACATATCAACACAAAGCGACTTCCTCGCTTTCCGGAGGAGAGTAGCTTTGATCTTTTCAGTGAGATCATCAAAAGGTCAAAAAAGAAAAGGGTGCCAGAACATATACACAGTCTTGAAATCTCTATTTTTTCTAGTTATTTGTATTGAGTTGGTAAAGTTAGTGCATTATTTATATTCTAACAATATAATTACGTGCATGCAAATTAAACAAAATGACGACTTACAAAATATCGATAAATGAATAATTAGATTTGAGTCGAGACAAGAGTTTGACTTTTTCTCCTTTAAGCGAAATTGTCCCCCACGGTGCTTATGGTTTCTCGACACTGCGTCTTTCAAAACACAACGATCACTTCTTGTAATAGGAACACTCCAAATTACTAGAACAACAAACCGAATAGCATTTTGTTCTCTTTTAAATGAAAAGCTGGACTTGAACTTTATACAAAATCTATACTAAAATGATTTATGCAAAAAATGTAGAGATATTTGGTTGAAAATGAAGTGATTTAATTTGCAATCATAAAGGGTCTACTTATAATATTTGAAAATTTGTGTATCAAAAGACACATGTTCATAAACAGGCACATCCAAAAGACATGTCTTGTGGAAAAACACATCTTTAAAAGAAGTGTCTTTAAGATGAAAAATATGTGGCTGATAAGAAATAACATGTTCAAAAAGACACGACTTTTTCAGCCAAACAGATTATAGAATATTTCGCAATATTCTAATACCATTTTACAACAATATTCATGTATTTAAGCGATTCATTTTGCGCCTTAATTTTTAATTCACCGAAATTGATTTGAGCAATTAAATATACTATGTTAATCTACTCGCATAGTAGAACACGCATGACCTTATAATTTTCGTACTCAACTACTTGGGTCTCGCTTAAATGATTAGTCAAAATTGGTCAAAACCAATATTACTAAAAAAAAAATTTCAACATATTCTTCAAGAAAAACAATTTTACCAACAAAACCATTATTGACACATCACTCGCAATATGAAGCTACATTGTGTTAAAGAATATACAAAACCTAGAGCAGCATAAAAGCAGCTTAAGTACCAGTGGCTAATCTTGTTTCCCTTGTTTTACTCATTCTCCAAAACCTATTACGCGATTGTAATCGTGCCAAGTAATGGCACCAAAAGAACAAAAAGTTAACCTGCTGGGAAAGATTCCGCCCCTACCCC